>CP136063.1:51858196-52458196 GCA_032622095.1 Siphonodentalium dalli
CTTCGTTTTTATATAAACCCAAGTATAATCTAATTATAATTCGTATACAAGCCTACTGTAAACTAATTGTCGCAAGTTTCAATTCACGGAACAAAAGGCATATATCTATACATATGAATTCATTTAAACAGATAATATAAGATACGAATTAATTCAAAATACACCCAGATGCGCAGTTGCAAAACATGACTAAAATACGTATAATTTGACAAACATTGGCATATACATGAAAAATGTGGTGTCCTAACAAATTTCGTTTTCCTCTTGTTATCCTATAACGTTTGGTTCATTGGTAATAACTTATTGATTGACTAGCTTCATTGAAATTTCAAGCGGCGAAGAAAGACTGGATAATGTCAAATACAGGAATAATAGTTCCTTTGTGTTAATTCTTCATAATAAATCTAAATTTCTCCCCAAATTGCCATTGGTGAAAAATGTAAAATGGTATTCTGTTTCAATGAGTTTACGTCTAAACACAATACATAATCTTTCACTAACGAGTAGTGGCGCTGTTTGTGTCTCCCCTTTGTTAATTTCCAAACTATAATTGCCGATTCGCAGTCTCTTAAATAGAAAACTCGCTTTATTAGAACGCGTGCAGCAAATGTATGGCTCAAATTAGTACCTTGCTTTAAACAACCTATGCGTTGTTATCAGTTTTAGATCTTCCGTTTTCAATTTTCGCACATGTTCATTTGAAATGTCAACACCATATGTTCCATATAAGTGACTATTCACTGCATAATGGTACCGCTAACGAGGCAGTTTCCAAATATAGATAGTTCAAGTTACTGTGTAGTTAATCACACATGGTATTGTTTTGATCATAACGGTGTGGACATCATGCCGAGAATAAAAGCGGGTGTTCATGGACCTGAATAAAATTAATGCGACGGGCATATAGTACTAGAAGTTATCTTTTCATGTAGTTTGTTACACAAAAGGCGCCGATTGGAATGAAACATGACATCATAATTACCCTATTTTTAGATGATTAAACAAAATACAATATGGAAATACAGCTCATTAAAGTAATATGAATCACCCAGATATGGTGATCAATTATAATTATGGAATAATCAAAAGTTTAACATCTGTAATTTGTGTTTAAACATTATATCCGAATAGATGACACATACAGCCCTTCTCATAAATATTAAGTTGATGTAGTTCTTGGGGCCGACATTTATTTCGTTTATTACAGATACATGCGTCCCGAATCGATTACTAAATATTTACAGTTAAGCATTGTTCAAACGAAGTTTTCTATGGAGTGTTTCGGTCGATTTGCTTCACATTTTCAGCGATGTTAGTAGAAGTTTCCCTTCTTTCCGTTGGCATAGCGCTCGAATACCATCTTATCAGTTTCACGCACCCGAACAATCGCATAGTATGTCTTTTAATATAAAATGTTCATTCAGTCATTACTCAATACTTGTATTATTATTATGTAATGGTTCAGTTTTATCTCTTGATACACAACTATGACACCTATACATAGGTCACCGACTCATATTTTGAATTGTGTATGAGTAATGCACGATTCAGGATGTATATAATCCCAGAGGGAAAATCGAACAAAGGATTAAATAATAATTTAACAAAATTAATTGTCGGAAATAAATTGGTTTCACAACAATTTGGCGATATTCGGTTATCATTCCGTGTAGCTCTGTACACGTGATGATGAAATGATAATCATCGCCCATTTCGCATCTGCAGTAATGTGCATAAATGTACCTGATTTATCCTATGATTTTGTCAGCCATTTAGTATATTAAAAGGGTAATTTTAGATTATCTGTTCCAAATTGCAACATAAATTTAGTTAAATAAGTTCATACAACAAGGCATAGCAGTCGAGATTATGCTTCCTTCTTTGTTTTCTTAAAACTAGAGATAAAACAAGTGATAACGTACAGTGAAATTGGCTTGAGTATAATTGTGGAATGTGGTCTATTGTTCTGGGCTTGATGGCTAGTGAGTTCGGGGTCCCGTGCACGCTATCAGACCTAGAGTATGGGCGGCGTTCTCTAGTATACGTATCATGCCTAGGTCACTGTATGTTTATAATTGAGAGGACATGATAAGTATTGGCTTTATATATCAATATAAAAGTTTTCCGCGCCGATTACCATATATACAGGCCCAAAAAAGGAGCGTTTTTGGGATCCATTAATATGTGGATCTATATTTCAACAAACTGTCAATATTCAATAACAAATAGGGACTTTAGACGTCTGTATATCCATTTATATACTGAACGCATATATAAGCCGACATTGCGCGACCTTTTCTGGTCATATTATATACAATTTCACACAAAACACGACATTTCTCAGTCTACTATAAGACATACTTATTTATGAACGGTAGTTCACACGCTTTCCGTGATACGATATCTAAATGCCAAGATTATGCAGAATGATAAGCAACTGCAAAGCCGGGCTATATAATAGTTTTGCAGTTAAATCCAATAAATGACCAGGATTGCATATCCTGGTCTGTTGTTAACTGCGCCTCATTAATATGGAAAGGATAGTCCATGGTTGCCAGACATTAATGAGGACTTTATCCCATGGTATCTGATAGAAGTTGAACATGCACAAAGTAATACAATGCCAGCATGCTGAATGTACATCAGCGTGCATTCTTGTAAATAACTTGTTATAGGGTCACAATGACATGAAGGTTAAAATCCGAGAATGCATATATAAATTGTATAATTTTTAGTTATATACACACCGAAGTGCGACCTTGTGAATAACACAATCGTTTTGCTGTGTTGTAATGAAAATAATCTTCATTGTGATGAACATGGAATGAAGAGAATAAGAGACGTCCTACAGTACAGTGTACGTCCTATTCCTGTTCCAGAGTGGTTCGATTTCCTAACCAATCTCTCCTTTCCGTTAACGAATCTATCACTTCCGGTAAATAATTTTATCCCTTAAGGGAACGATTCTTGTCACTTCCGGGAACGAATCAGTTCCGAGTACGAAACTCACAACTTTTGTTATTTTATAGCAATTTTGCGGTCAATATATTTCCAATGCGAATTATAATATCATAGCTACTTCCCGTGCGAGAGGCCCAAACTGACTTATGCTCATTATGCAAGCTGATTTCTACGATTATTTATGGCTACTTCCCAGTGCGCGAAGGTCATACTTAAAGACGCATTTTTATGCTAGATTCTACAATTACTTGAAACGACTTCCCCATGCGTGAAGTTCGAACATAACTAGGCTCATGTATACATGTATGCTGGTTGATACACTCATATTCGGGTGAGCCGGTTTCCCAGTCGCGAGAAGCTTGGAAATCAATCATGCTACATTCTACAATTAGGCATGGCGTCAGAGCCATGGCCTGGGGGTCTCTGGTGTCGCATGTCGCAAATTCGTGATATATTATCGCATATTTCTAAACGTCATGACGGGGCCAGACTCCATTTTTAAACATGCTCGTTTCTACTATCCTACATGGCTCAGATGCCATTTTCCCCGTGGTTTTTGTATCGGAGGTTGCATATGACTCAGCTCATATATAAACTTCCTTTCGGTGCGAAACTACATTATATATATGCTCAATTTCTATGCGAAGAAAATGGTTTAGCAACCCTTTTGTCTCCCGGATTTTCTTGTGTTGTACTTCTATACCGACATCAACGCAAGACTTCGCTTTAGAAGGGGTTCCGCTGTCTGACGGGTTCAAGTTTGGATAGATTGGTATGCAGGCTGTGGGTCACAATTTATTGACAGGCTCCTGATATTTTGTATAGAATTGATCACTCTATATATAATATATGTCATTGGGGCTACTTACTTATTTATTTATCTTATTATTTAGACCCACATCTCCTGAGTTTGTGCATTTCCATTGTTCTGATTGAAACAGCAGCCCAACCAAAGGAAAGCCTCACATGCTGGTTTTCTTAGAGCATATTCTACAAACAGGTCAATATGTGACCTGATTACTGCTTTACGAGTTGCGAGAGCATAATTTACACATACTGTCACGACGTGACGTCAGTATAACAAGTACGAGCCAAGAGTACATCTTTACATACAGTCTTACGGACTAAGGGCACATTTCTATATAATTGCCACTATATCACAGAAATTCGGGCCTCACCACGTAATACTATAAAGTATTATACACTTGTCTACATGACATTAAAACAGCTGAAATTGCTGGCTACATCATAGCGCATATTCGCCTATAAATATGACATTACATAACACCTATTTATGATATCAACTTGTCTTTTCAAGACGTAAATACTTATACAAATTAAAACATGGAAATACTTTTCATGAACAGGTCATGTTCGTCCTATATGACTACTTCAGATATAAATGACTAATATGAAGTTAAATATAACTTAAATATAACAAGCCACACAAGGGCTGGTTCGTTTCACACGATATCCAGTCAAGTTACTATGAAAAATGCTACTTATATACAAATCATAAACGGTCCTTCCTTTTCAAAACTTGTTTGAAAAGGTACCCGCATCCTATAATGAAAGTATACATGCATATTCATGCATATCTATGTAAGTCATACAGTGATGCTTGGAAAATACGAAATAAAAGCATAGTTCATCGAACATTTATCTCATTTCAATAGATATAATGCTGAGCTTTAATAACAAATCTACTTGACTAAGTTCATTAATGAAATGTTGTCTGTCACTCATAATGGTTCCATCACCACCATCACCACTCTACTACGCTACCACCACTACCATTACCATCATTCGAGATATGTTAAGCTTATTATACAAATATTCTTTGCAAACTAGTATATATCTTCAGCAAAATCTTCTCATTCTTATATAAAATTTCAGTGTTCTGCGACGTCACACTTAAATACACATATTTATTGGCATTAATTTACCAATTACCACATTGGAATATGCGATAGCTATTTACAAGATATGGGATTTTCAGTTCCTGCAAATAATTAATTACTTCTAACACTAACTATGTATTCAGCGATATGCATTCTACAAGGCTTACAAACTGAAAGCTCTTGCTAGTTGAAAGCTAAATAGTCTTTAAACTGATGTTATTTCAACTACTTCTTGATTCCTTATACCGATTCATACGCCTTAGACTTTGAAGATTATTAGGCATTGTCAGGAGCAAATTTCTATATGTGTTCTGCCACTATATTTTGCCTTAATACCAGATGCAAATCACTCCAAGAGTAAACGAGGTATGTAGGTTACGTTCAAAATGAGTCAGGCCACATTTCTGTTTCATGTTATTAATTTTATTCATGTGTAACAATGCACAGCTTCTTAGCTTCTTAGCGTCAGCAATGAATTCCAGTCATATTAGATCAAATCACACCAATGTGATGACGAAGGATTAACTATTACGTTCAACAACTCCATTGAAAACTATTGAAACATGTTTCAGTTATTTAGCACAAGAGCAATTCAATTTTATTTCAAGTGACCATATTCGGCTCACCTTGATTCTACTCCATATGATACGTCATTTTTGCGCACAACTTCTTTTCAAATCATTCACTAGCAGACCAAATTATGGTTGACAAGTTATCGATAGATGACTCGAACGGTAATACCTAAATCTCTCTACTTAATTCTTTGGTGTTTGCGAGTATAATATTTGACTCTAAGCACTCCAAGTTCAATTCTCTTCAACGTCAGAGCCGACGGATCATGATGTCACAGAATACAGCCATCTCACGGACATTCCGGAACGGGCATCAGCTCCACTATATCCACAAATATGAACAAAAATTGTTGACTGTTTGGATTATTTTTTATATGGAGATGCCAGGAGACATCTCATTGGGACAAGGGGGTAGTGTCATATTGTGGGGTAGTGCCATATTGGGGGTGGTGTCATATTGTGATTTAACACGTTCATTTCATATCGCACATTTTAAATATTAGGTTGAAGAAAAATTGTTTCAAAGAAATCGGGATTTTTTATATGGAGTGCATGAAAATACTGGGGGGTTAATACAAGGTTCCATTAGAGACCACAGATGTGAGAAAAGCTCATTATTAACATTGATTCACAGCACAGGTAAAGGGGTCTGGCGAAATAATTGACCATCGTTAATTTAGCGGGGTTGAATTATACCTGTCCGATTCCCAGCGCGTAAGTTGTATGAAGGATGTTAAATGTAACTAAGCAGGCGTATTTTGCATGGAAATAGATTACCAGGATGAAAAGGGTAGACATCTCGGCGCCAAAAGCAGAAATATAATTTACCAATTCCAGGTGAAGGGGATTTACAGGTAATAGCCAGCAGATGGACTGTAATTAAGGTAGAAGATAACACTGCTGGACCGTCGATGGACCCAGGGTCCATAGATTAGTTTCAGACTTAATGCCAGAATTTAATTACACACATGCCATCCTGCGTGCATGAGAGTAATCTAGCATGAATCATTAATATAACGTATGTGGGTGAAATGATGGCCAGGAAAAGGGAGGTGTAAGTTATGCAAAGTAGCCTGTCCATCACATGACTTGAAAACTTCTACACGTTCCATAAAACGATTTTGTTGGATTGAGATAGAACTGAGAATTTTCATTGGTGAATACTGACCTCAAGCCACCGTGCAGAACAGGGGGTATAAATATGGATTGTGTTGGGAAATTCGTCACTTTCGAACGAATAAATTCTCAGCACAACTATTTATACTGTTCTGTTCATTACTTTAGGTGAGTTAAAAACTAAGATACTTTTCGTGTGCAGATTAATACATCATGAATATTTGTAATAGGCCAGATGTTTTCAATGTGAATATGTGAATCTTGTGAGTAAAGTTTTTCTGTTAAATCCGGAGTTTGTTCAACGGTAACACATTTGTATTATTATTGGCGATTATGAAACATGCAAATCTTTCATCCGGGTTCCGGGTAATTTTGTATAGCCATGTTCAGGTGTAATGTTATTATAAGCATAGATTAATATATGTCTGAATTCATCCATCCAACCAATCAATCGAAGTTGCATGCACTGGCAACTGTTAAATTCAACCATGATTCGGTCACTTAATGGAGCCAAAACATTTAACAATCAAATACGAAATTACTTTCAACCAAAATATTCTACCACGGTTCAATAAATTGAACCATCCAAACTTAGCCATTACAAGTTTCCTAGCCTAGGCTAGCTTCGAAGATATTTCCCAATTTAAAGCTGCATGGGTCCTTTTAAATAGACATATTGATAAAAGTTTACTTAAATGCAAATGGAAATTTCGCATTCAGCTTCGAGCTTTTCACATCAAAGAATTACATTCTTATAATTAATATACACCTTTATACATACTTTAGCTTGGGCTATGCTTGAGGACGCAACATATGCTTAAATCTAAATACAGATTGATTGATTGGTTGATTGACGAATGGTCGCTGAATTGTTACCACTATTTATTCTGTTACTGCCATTCTAATTATAATGCTAAATTTGTTTATTACTTTGGACTTTCGAACGAATAAATTCTCAGCACAACTATTTATACTGTTCTGTTCATTACTTTAGGTACCAACAGCCTACCAAGCTAATTTCCCCAAATAATGAAAATCTAAACAAGATGGCAGCGGATTATAATTAAAGTAGGGTGTCACACACTACACCCGAATTCCGCACGGCCACAATATCACTAGACCGTCAACTGATGAACTTGTCAGAATAGCTGAATTATTACTCACATGTAATGAATTTACATTTAATGGAAAATGCTATCGACAAATATTGGGCGCACCACAAGGGGCTGTACCATCACCTGAAATTTGTGACTTGGCCATATATAAGCACATCAAAACGCTTATGGAGAACTTGAGCATTCACACAAATGCATACTAAAATTTAGATACAGAGATGATGACTTTCTTATCTGGAATGCTACGTGCCAAGAGGTGCTAGACTTCTTCTCTATGGCAAACAATGCCCATGACCTATAAAAATTCACATATGAAATTGAGGAAAATGAAGTCAGTTTCCTGGATCTTGACATATATAAAGGTCCGACATTTACGAATACTGGAATACTTGACATGAAATGTCACATAAAAAAGACTGAATCATTCCAGTATCTACATAGGAAGTCTAACCACCCTTCCAGCTGTTTCAAATCATTTCTCATAGGTGAATTCACTTGATACCTAAACTCATCTTTATGCGCGCTGACATTCAAAATAACGCCTGACTTTTTATTAATGTCAGCTTGACTCACATAGGAACCAGATTCACAAGATCTCTCCATCAGGCCAAATTACGACAAACTACAGAGAAACCTGAGGCAAGCGTCCACCGCGTCAAGATGTCCGACCCAAAGGACAGTGAATTCGAATCGCGCGCCAATTCCGCGTCCTTTCTTCTTGGAACTGGAGCTTTGTGGAATCTGAAAACAACAAAAATGTCTTCTGGAAGTTTAAACCTAGATACTAATTCCGATAATAATTCGGATGATGAGACGTGCAGTAACTCCGAGCCGGAGTCAGCAACTTAAACAGTTTATGACTAGTCTCAGCCAAATCTCGACGGAAATGACTCCAAAACTAAAAGTGAAAGAGAAATCTCGAAAGAGGAGAAGGCTCGTGACGACAAACGGAAACACACCCTCAGCGACAAGTGACGGTGATATAAAAGAAATGGTGAGAAACTGATTTTTTTCCCGTTTCATTTATGATTTAGGTTCCACCACAGGTCACAGTCACTGGAATTTCTGACTGAAATGAGCCTTTTCTGACTCAAAAAAATCTATAAATTGTATAATATTAATAAGGACTGTAGGCCTAAATATTATAGATTTTTGTTGTAAGAAAAGGCTCATTTATGTCAGAAATTCCTGTGACTGCACTGCCACAGGTGTTGGAAATTGTGACAAATGTAGCTTTTCTGACAAAAATATTAATCTGACAATAGAAGCATTTCTGTATCAGGGGTCTTCGATTCATATCTAATATTTTATACCCCGGTAACTATATAAGACATGTTTACAAAGAGATAGACCATCTTTAAGAAACCTTGCATGATTACATATTACTGTCAAAACATCCCTGAAATCTTAATGGTATGCCAGATAATCCATGATTGCACATCGGTAATTGAATTAACAACAAAGGCTACCATTATGCTCAGGAAAATTAATTATCACCGGTCTCCGATGCACTAAGCAGTACCTGTAAATGACGAAATACCAAGCTGAAGTTTTCGCAATCGCCACACTGTTTTCTATAAATTGACGCTCGTTACTCTTGAGTGCCTAATAAACATACAATACATGTACGATTATAAAATCAAGGTAAAATTCCCACCTGTACAATCGTTATTTGGCTCTGTACGTTTATTAAATTAACCAAAAGAAATAAATTCAAATAATTCACCAATCTTAAATTGTGTTATTCATAAAGAAATGGACTCTGAATAGTCTGATTGTTGACAAACTGTTATCAGCACACTGTAGATTCACAGACCTGGATATCCATCGAAACTATTTCTGTCACATGGCATCAATAAACCAGTCAGATGGTGCGTTATGTGGGGAAGTATGTTACTAATATTTCCAGTCTGTATGTTTATTAAGCCCTGTACGGTACTATTATTCAGTTACGCAACATTTTCCAACCTGTACTATTATTCCACCCTGTACTTTTATTAGGCACTCAAGAGTATGTCATAAAAACTCAAATAAAATTACTACATGTTGCATTATTTGTTTTACTTCCTTTATTATACAGCACAAAATATGCTTTAAATGTCATGTTCGGCCTTATTTTCCCTCAGTTTGTTTCAATTCGCAAGGTATTAACATGCAGAGGCGTACTGGCGGATCAGATTCTAATTCAAGGGGGGGGGGTACAGTTGTAAATTTATCCAATTTCCCAGGCACACACAAAAATTTCGTAGGTCTCGATGTAATGCACAACTTTTTAGATCTGTCAAACTGTCTTCTGGTAGTACAAAAATGTACCCATTCAAAACATACTGCTAAAAACCTGTTGCCGAAACTTTAGAACGTTTTCTTCTCAGAGAAGATTTTTATGATAAATGTCAATTGTGGAGAACAAGAAAGATGACAAATGGCTTACTTGCAGATATCTTTGATGGCAGAATTTGGAAAGAGTTTGCATCCTCTAAATTTGATAATTTTTTAGATAATCCTTACAATTTTGGAATAATGATAAATCTTGATTGGTTCCAACCCTTTGAACATGTACAGTACTCAGTAGGTGTACTTTATGGCGTCATTCTTAACTTACCTGGGGCTGATAGATTTAAAATGCATAATATCATTCTCATCGGTATCATACCAGATATGTCCAGTGAACCCAGAGTAAACACATTTTTGGAACCATTCATTGATGATATGGAGAAATTGTGGGAGGAAGGTATGACTGTTAAACTAAATACGGGAAAAAGCATAACAATGAAAGCCGCTATCATGTGTATAGGTTGTGATATTCCTGCCTCTCGCAAATTATGTGGGTTTTTGGGTCACACAGAAACTCTTGGTTGTTCCAAATGCAAAAAATCCTTCCCAGGTGGTGTGGGCGAGAAGGATTATTCCGGCTTCGACCTTAATTCCTGGGTTCCACGCTCCGCAACAGAAGTAAGAAATCAGGCAGACCTAATTGTGAAAGCGAAGACTAAGACGGCTAGAGCAGGTCTTCAGTCTCAGCATGGTGTGAGATATTCAGAAATTAATAGATTACCATATATGGACTCTGTTAGATTTTCTATCATTGATCCCATGCACAACCTGTATCAGGGTACTGCAAAATATATGATGAGGCTATGGGTAGAAATTGGTGTTATTGACAAGGACAAATTAAAAAAAATTCAAGAAAAGGTAGACAGTATGGATGTTGCCAGTTCTGTTGGTGCTATACCACGCAAAATATCATCATCTTTCAGTGGAAAAATTGGACAAATGTTTTTTCTGTCTATGCATTAAAGGGCATTCTGCCTGATAAATTGCTGGAAAACTGGAGAAAATTTGTTCTGGCTTCTATCAGCTCAAAATTAATCTCTGAACCAGAAATATTGAACTTTGAGAGACTAATTCTCCAGTTCTGTAGAGAATTTGAACAAATATATGGTAAAGAAAAAGTAATGCCGAACATGCATTTGCATTGCCATCTGGCAGATTGCTTGAGAGATTATGGTTCTGTCTATTCCTTTTGGCTATTCAGTTTTGAAAGATATAATGGCTACTTGGGTTCATTACCTAACAATAATCGTTCTGTGGAAGTTCAAATGACAAGGCAGTTTCTTTGGAATGCTCTTGTAAATTCGTTAACATTGCCATCAGAGAATGAAGATGATTTAGCAAAACATTTAAATTTTAGAGAGTGCATTCAGTCTGAGGGCCCCTTTCAAACAGAGAAAATTTTGAATTTGATCCAACTGTCCAAAATTACAGCTGGGGTGGCAAATCAAAACTGGGATGATATATCTTTGTACATCATAAAAAAATCAGTTCCTTTTATTTTACCAACTGGTGATTTCTATTTGCTCAAAGAAGCCTATAGAGCTATGTATCCAAAAATTGATGATACTGACCAACAATGTTCAATTCCACCGTCATGTGTCAGATGTAGTGATATTATTTGGGAGGCGAGATATTTGGCTCTGAATCGTCTAGACACAAACGTTCATCATTCATTATGGCTTACTGGGCAACAGAGGAGGGGAAAATAATTTCTGGTGACACTTCTTGTGATCTAATACCAGGGAAAGTCATGTATTATTTCAAGCACAATATGTTCATCAATGAAATATGTCATACTCATATCTTTGCCAAGATTTCTTGGCTAATGCCAGTCAAAAATGATTTGAAAAACTATTGTGGCACCCCAATACAATTGTGTGAGAAAGATATTTTCATGATCCATGGTGCTTGTTCATTCATGCCGGTACAGCGAATCTTTGGCAAATTCGTTCCAACATATGGCTCACTGGGAAACAAAAATGTCACTTTTGTGTGTCCTATAAACAATGGATTAAACATTTGAAATCAGGAATTTATTTTCTTGCCTCATAGACTGGGGCAAGAAAATAGAACAAATCAGTTCAGTAGGGTCTGAACTGTCGCGGCTGCTATTTCAGTATTTTTTTTCCCTTTACAATGTGGCAACTCTAAAAGTACATTTTGATGAGTTTCCAATATAATAAAGGTTACGCTATTTATCCTGCCAGATCAGCTGGCCAGATAAGAGAGAAGGTGTGGCGAGTATAAATTGCATGATCCTGGGATCTTCCGGATTATATTTGATATTATTACCACTTCAGCGGGCGTTACCTGTAGATTAATGATTCCTGTGCATTGATATCCCATAACAGCCTATCACGTGGCGTGCCGTTATTGTAACTGTAAATATGTCCATTATGCTTTCATTTTCAGCATTGCATGCATAATTTTTTCTGTGATTTTTGTGTATTAATAGGCGATTCTTTCATACTTGATCAAATCCACTTATTCTTGATGCACCAGTATGGTATTGTGTGCAAAATTAAGATTTATTTGTGGCATTGAGCCGGTGCTTCTTAGTTAGTTTAAACAATATATTAATCTATGTGCAGAAGCACTTGGAAACTTATTCCACTACCCACTGACAAGAGTAACAACGATACTGATAGTGCAGTTGTCTGATAGCTATTTATCTAGCTACATGTACAGCCTTATTATCTTCATGTACAATCACCTGAGTGTTGCCATATCATTGAGATGTACCGGCCCCACCCCTTGCTACATATATGGACATCATATCATGTGAACAATCTACCCACCAACGCCTACCATGCAATAGTGCGTCAGTCTCTACACAAGCTACTGTGTGACTGAACCGTCTATCACTGGGCTATAACTATCGCCCTGATCAGTCGCTCTGTACAAGCTCTCAAACAAATTGAGAAATGGGTCGCAAAAGAAGCAATCTACGCAAAATTGAAAAAATAAAGACCGTAAGGTCACACCATCGCTGTGCAGCTACTAAGCTGGTCAAAGCAAAATAATTTATCAGAAACCTATCTGATCATCGTCTGAGCGATGATCAAATCCACTTACTGGGTTCCGGACTGAACTTTATCCTGGCCACCCGATTAGCCACTAAATCCACAATGAAGGACTTTAAGGCCTTCGAACGAAACATGAGAATCCAATACTGGATCAGAAGCTCTAACAATTGGACGAAAAAAGAGCACCATTTTTAAAAACCGTCTGAGTATGTACCACCATTAGCAGGCAACTCCCTTGAGGATTACCTGTATGCATGTAAATTGGAACTCTCTGACTACAAACAAACGTTCCATGATAATCTTACGCCAGCCCTACGACATGCGATTACAAGTCTTAAAAGAAATGACAACCTTATTATAATGCGGGCAGATAAAAATAACACCACAGTTATTTTGAATACTGCCGATTATATAACTGAAGGGCTCACCCGACTGCATGATGGGATTCACTATGAGGAAATATCATCAATTGATACAAAAATTACTCATTCCAAAGTACTTACTCTAGTATATGACATGCATGAACATGGATCAATTGACGACTCCACCTATGCCTATTTATTTAATAGACGTGAGGAGATTATTACCCCACATCTATATCTACTCCCTAAAATTCACAAATTAGGTAACATACTTAATGATATAGATCCCGCCTTTAACGATAGCGGTAAAAAACTCGTTCCACCAGTTAGGCCGATTATATCACAATACAAAGGACCAACTGAAAAGATCGGACGATTTTTAGACTACTTCCTAAAGCCGATTGTTCGCCTACAAGAAACCTACCTAAGTGATACCCGGCAATTGATTGAAGTGATTGAAAAAACCGTCATCCCTAAAGATGCACTACTTGTGACATATGTCTGCTCTCTCTACACAAATCTGAGATTCTCAGAATTATTGGATTCATTACGCTTCCACCTGAATTCAACAACTGACATGGTGTATGATATTGTCATATTGTGGGGTAGTGCCATATTGGGGGTGGTGTCATATTGTGATTTAACACGTTCATTTCATATCGCACATTTTAAATATTAGGTTGAAGAAAAATTGTTTCAAAGAAATCGGGATTTTTTATATGGAGTGCATGAAAATACTGGGGGGTTAATACAAGGTTCCATTAGAGACCACAGATGTGAGAAAAGCTCATTATTAACATTGATTCACAGCACAGGTAAAGGGGTCTGGCGAAATAATTGACCATCGTTAATTTAGCGGGGTTGAATTATACCTGTCCGATTCCCAGCGCGTAAGTTGTATGAAGGATGTTAAATGTAACTAAGCAGGCGTATTTTGCATGGAAATAGATTACCAGGATGAAAAGGGTAGACATCTCGGCGCCAAAAGCAGAAATATAATTTACCAATTCCAGGTGAAGGGGATTTACAGGTAATAGCCAGCAGATGGACTGTAATTAAGGTAGAAGATAACACTGCTGGACCGTCGATGGACCCAGGGTCCATAGATTAGTTTCAGACTTAATGCCAGAATTTAATTACACACATGCCATCCTGCGTGCATGAGAGTAATCTAGCATGAATCATTAATATAACGTATGTGGGTGAAATGATGGCCAGGAAAAGGGAGGTGTAAGTTATGCAAAGTAGCCTGTCCATCACATGATTTGAAAACTTCTACACGTTCCATAAAACGATTTTGTTGGATTGAGATAGAACTGAGAATTTTCATTGGTGAATACTGACCTCAAGCCACCGTGCAGAACAGGGGGTATAAATATGGATTGTGTTGGGAAATTCGTCACTTTCGAACGAATAAATTCTCAGCACAACTATTTATACTGTTCTGTTCATTACTTTAGGTGAGTTAAAAACTAAGATACTTTTCGTGTGCAGATTAATACATCATGAATATTTGTAATAGGCCAGATGTTTTCAATGTGAATATGTGAATCTTGTGAGTAAAGTTTTTCTGTTAAATCCGGAGTTTGTTCAACGGTAACACATTTGTATTATTATTGGCGATTATGAAACATGCAAATCTTTCATCCGGGTTCCGGGTAATTTTGTATAGCCATGTTCAGGTGTAATGTTATTATAAGCATAGATTAATATATGTCTGAATTCATCCATCCAACCAATCAATCGAAGTTGCATGCACTGGCAACTGTTAAATTCAACCATGATTCGGTCACTTAATGGAGCCAAAACATTTAACAATCAAATACGAAATTACTTTCAACCAAAATATTCTACCACGGTTCAATAAATTGAACCATCCAAACTTAGCCATTACAAGTTTCCTAGCCTAGGCTAGCTTCGAAGATATTTCCCAATTTAAAGCTGCATGGGTCCTTTTAAATAGACATATTGATAAAAGTTTACTTAAATGCAAATGGAAATTTCGCATTCAGCTTCGAGCTTTTCACATCAAAGAATTACATTCTTATAATTAATATACACCTTTATACATACTTTAGCTTGGGCTATGCTTGAGGACGCAACATATGCTTAAATCTAAATACAGATTGATTGATTGGTTGATTGACGAATGGTCGCTGAATTGTTACCACTATTTATTCTGTTACTGCCATTCTAATTATAATGCTAAATTTGTTTATTACTTTGGACTTTCGAACGAATAAATTCTCAGCACAACTATTTATACTGTTCTGTTCATTACTTTAGGTACCAACAGCCTACCAAGCTAATTTCCCCAAATAATGAAAATCTAAACAAGATGGCAGCGGATTATAATTAAAGTAGGGTGTCACACACTACACCCGAATTCCGCACTGCCACACTGGGGTCAGAATCCACCGGGCAAAACAGATCCATCAAGGAAAAATCAATACGATGGAGCATGCAGGAGGGAGCCGACTTCATAAAGGTCGACAAAATAGACGGCAGTATTTCAACAATGCAAGAATTATCTGTGCGGACATACCTCTTCTTCTATGGATTCAGAATAAAATTTAGGAGCTGTTGTTCGTGCATTCCAAAGAATACAGATTCAAATTCTACACGGAAAACTTGTGTGTGATTCTCAAATCTGTATAGGTATTTACATTATATAATTAATGCAAAATATTAAGCAGAACACATAATTTATTCATTTTAATCCGTGAAATTTTTCGGTAAACTGAATAGTCTAATGGTGGGACGCACTGTGGGTGACAACAACTGGTAGAATTTTTAAACATATCCAATATATATGTTCGCATTAGTTGGTCTAAAATTATGACAATGCAAATTCATTTTCACTGACCTAAACCCTAGGCATTGCAAGATTCATTTCCCCATATATCGATTGCATAACAAACGCTCTTTGTTAGATATCGCAACGAAAGCACATTCGCTCTTTATTAATCACATGAAGATAGCATAGACGCTCTTTGTTATTTACCGCAATTAATAATAGACGCTCTTTATTATATACCACAAATGAGAACACAGACGCTCTTTATTAATCACAAGCAGATAGCATAGACGCTCTTTATTATGAATAAGTGACGGCATCATCGACGCTCTTTATTATATACCACAGCGGGAGCACCGACGCTCTTTATTGTACTTCTCGACACATAGAACACATAGCTTCTTTGTTTTAATCTGGGCCAGTTTGTCAGTTGATTTTCGTGGGTCGGTGTTTCTACACGCCGTGGGACAATTTCTCGGTGAAATCAAGTCTCTGCGTGGTCATTCCTCCACCCGTAAAATTGTTAACTTCTTGTGTGGCCTAGCGGCTAGAACGACGATAAACCCTAGGAAACCAAACCAAACCAAATCTTCGTTTTTATATAAACCCAAGTATAATCTAATTATAATTCGTATACAAGCCTACTGTAAACTAATTGTCGCAAGTTTCAATTCACGGAACAAAAGGCATATATCTATACATATGAATTCATTTAAACAGATAATATAAGATACGAATTAATTCAAAATACACCCAGATGCGCAGTTGCAAAACATGACTAAAATACGTATAATTTGACAAACATTGGCATATACATGAAAAATGTGGTGTCCTAACAAATTTCGTTTTCCTCTTGTTATCCTATAACGTTTGGTTCATTGGTAATAACTTATTGATTGACTAGCTTCATTGAAATTTCAAGCGGCGAAGAAAGACTGGATAATGTCAAATACAGGAATAATAGTTCCTTTGTGTTAATTCTTCATAATAAATCTAAATTTCTCCCCAAATTGCCATTGGTGAAAAATGTAAAATGGTATTCTGTTTCAATGAGTTTACGTCTAAACACAATACATAATCTTTCACTAACGAGTAGTGGCGCTGTTTGTGTCTCCCCTTTGTTAATTTCCAAACTATAATTGCCGATTCGCAGTCTCTTAAATAGAAAACTCGCTTTATTAGAACGCGTGCAGCAAATGTATGGCTCAAATTAGTACCTTGCTTTAAACAACCTATGCGTTGTTATCAGTTTTAGATCTTCCGTTTTCAATTTTCGCACATGTTCATTTGAAATGTCAACACCATATGTTCCATATAAGTGACTATTCACTGCATAATGGTACCGCTAACGAGGCAGTTTCCAAATATAGATAGTTCAAGTTACTGTGTAGTTAATCACACATGGTATTGTTTTGATCATAACGGTGTGGACATCATGCCGAGAATAAAAGCGGGTGTTCATGGACCTGAATAAAATTAATGCGACGGGCATATAGTACTAGAAGTTATCTTTTCATGTAGTTTGTTACACAAAAGGCGCCGATTGGAATGAAACATGACATCATAATTACCCTATTTTTAGATGATTAAACAAAATACAATATGGAAATACAGCTCATTAAAGTAATATGAATCACCCAGATATGGTGATCAATTATAATTATGGAATAATCAAAAGTTTAACATCTGTAATTTGTGTTCAAACATTATATCCGAATAGATGACACATACAGCCCTTCTCATAAATATTAAGTTGATGTAGTTCTTGGGGCCGACATTTATTTCGTTTATTACAGATACATGCGTCCCGAATCGATTACTAAATATTTACAGTTAAGCATTGTTCAAACGAAGTTTTCTATGGAGTGTTTCGGTCGATTTGCTTCACATTTTCAGCGATGTTAGTAGAAGTTTCCCTTCTTTCCGTTGGCATAGCGCTCGAATACCATCTTATCAGTTTCACGCACCCGAACAATCGCATAGTATGTCTTTTAATATAAAATGTTCATTCAGTCATTACTCAATACTTGTATTATTATTATGTAATGGTTCAGTTTTATCTCTTGATACACAACTATGACACCTATACATAGGTCACCGACTCATATTTTGAATTGTGTATGAGTAATGCACGATTCAGGATGTATATAATCCCAGAGGGAAAATCGAACAAAGGATTAAATAATAATTTAACAAAATTAATTGTCGGAAATAAATTGGTTTCACAACAATTTGGCGATATTCGGTTATCATTCCGTGTAGCTCTGTACACGTGATGATGAAATGATAATCATCGCCCATTTCGCATCTGCAGTAATGTGCATAAATGTACCTGATTTATCCTATGATTTTGTCAGCCATTTAGTATATTAAAAGGGTAATTTTAGATTATCTGTTCCAAATTGCAACATAAATTTAGTTAAATAAGTTCATACAACAAGGCATAGCAGTCGAGATTATGCTTCCTTCTTTGTTTTCTTAAAACTAGAGATAAAACAAGTGATAACGTACAGTGAAATTGGCTTGAGTATAATTGTGGAATGTGGTCTATTGTTCTGGGCTTGATGGCTAGTGAGTTCGGGGTCCCGTGCACGCTATCAGACCTAGAGTATGGGCGGCGTTCTCTAGTATACGTATCATGCCTAGGTCACTGTATGTTTATAATTGAGAGGACATGATAAGTATTGGCTTTATATATCAATATAAAAGTTTTCCGCGCCGATTACCATATATACAGGCCCAAAAAAGGAGCGTTTTTGGGATCCATTAATATGTGGATCTATATTTCAACAAACTGTCAATATTCAATAACAAATAGGGACTTTAGACGTCTGTATATCCATTTATATACTGAACGCATATATAAGCCGACATTGCGCGACCTTTTCTGGTCATATTATATACAATTTCACACAAAACACGACATTTCTCAGTCTACTATAAGACATACTTATTTATGAACGGTAGTTCACACGCTTTCCGTGATACGATATCTAAATGCCAAGATTATGCAGAATGATAAGCAACTGCAAAGCCGGGCTATATAATAGTTTTGCAGTTAAATCCAATAAATGACCAGGATTGCATATCCTGGTCTGTTGTTAACTGCGCCTCATTAATATGGAAAGGATAGTCCATGGTTGCCAGACATTAATGAGGACTTTATCCCATGGTATCTGATAGAAGTTGAACATGCACAAAGTAATACAATGCCAGCATGCTGAATGTACATCAGCGTGCATTCTTGTAAATAACTTGTTATAGGGTCACAATGACATGAAGGTTAAAATCCGAGAATGCATATATAAATTGTATAATTTTTAGTTATATACACACCGAAGTGCGACCTTGTGAATAACACAATCGTTTTGCTGTGTTGTAATGAAAATAATCTTCATTGTGATGAACATGGAATGAAGAGAATAAGAGACGTCCTACAGTACAGTGTACGTCCTATTCCTGTTCCAGAGTGGTTCGATTTCCTAACCAATCTCTCCTTTCCGTTAACGAATCGATCACTTCCGGTAAATAATTTTATCCCTTAAGGGAACGATTCTTGTCACTTCCGGGAACGAATCAGTTCCGAGTACGAAACTCACAACTTTTGTTATTTTATAGCAATTTTGCGGTCAATATATTTCCAATGCGAATTATAATATCATAGCTACTTCCCGTGCGAGAGGCCCAAACTGACTTATGCTCATTATGCAAGCTGATTTCTACGATTATTTATGGCTACTTCCCAGTGCGCGAAGGTCATACTTAAAGACGCATTTTTATGCTAGATTCTACAATTACTTGAAACGACTTCCCCATGCGTGAAGTTCGTACATAACTAGGCTCATGTATACATGTATGCTGGTTGATACACTCATATTCGGGTGAGCCGGTTTCCCAGTCGCGAGAAGCTTGGAAATCAATCATGCTACATTCTACAATTAGGCATGGCGTCAGAGCCATGGCCTGGGGGTCTCTGGTGTCGCATGTCGCAAATTCGTGATATATTATCGCATATTTCTAAACGTCATGACGGGGCCAGACTCCATTTTTAAACATGCTCGTTTCTACTATCCTACATGGCTCAGATGCCATTTTCCCCGTGGTTTTTGTATCGGAGGTTGCATATGACTCAGCTCATATATAAACTTCCTTTCGGTGCGAAACTACATTATATATATGCTCAATTTCTATGCGAAGAAAATGGTTTAGCAACCCTTTTGTCTCCCGGATTTTCTTGTGTTGTACTTCTATACCGACATCAACGCAAGACTTCGCTTTAGAAGGGGTTCCGCTGTCTGACGGGTTCAAGTTTGGATAGATTGGTATGCAGGCTGTGGGTCACAATTTATTGACAGGCTCCTGATATTTTGTATAGAATTGATCACTCTATATATAATATATGTCATTGGGGCTACTTACTTATTTATTTATCTTATTATTTAGACCCACATCTCCTGAGTTTGTGCATTTCCATTGTTCTGATTGAAACAGCAGCCCAACCAAAGGAAAGCCTCACATGCTGGTTTTCTTAGAGCATATTCTACAAACAGGTCAATATGTGACCTGATTACTGCTTTACGAGTTGCGAGAGCATAATTTACACATACTGTCACGACGTGACGTCAGTATAACAAGTACGAGCCAAGAGTACATCTTTACATACAGTCTTACGGACTAAGGGCACATTTCTATATAATTGCCACTATATCACAGAAATTCGGGCCTCACCACGTAATACTATAAAGTATTATACACTTGTCTACATGACATTAAAACAGCTGAAATTGCTGGCTACATCATAGCGCATATTCGCCTATAAATATGACATTACATAACACCTATTTATGATATCAACTTGTCTTTTCAAGACGTAAATACTTATACAAATTAAAACATGGAAATACTTTTCATGAACAGGTCATGTTCGTCCTATATGACTACTTCAGATATAAATGACTAATATGAAGTTAAATATAACTTAAATATAACAAGCCACACAAGGGCTGGTTCGTTTCACACGATATCCAGTCAAGTTACTATGAAAAATGCTACTTATATACAAATCATAAACGGTCCTTCCTTTTCAAAACTTGTTTGAAAAGGTACCCGCATCCTATAATGAAAGTATACATGCATATTCATGCATATCTATGTAAGTCATACAGTGATGCTTGGAAAATACGAAATAAAAGCATAGTTCATCGAACATTTATCTCATTTCAATAGATATAATGCTGAGCTTTAATAACAAATCTACTTGACTAAGTTCATTAATGAAATGTTGTCTGTCACTCATAATGGTTCCATCACCACCATCACCACTCTACTACGCTACCACCACTACCATTACCATCATTCGAGATATGTTAAGCTTATTATACAAATATTCTTTGCAAACTAGTATATATCTTCAGCAAAATCTTCTCATTCTTATATAAAATTTCAGTGTTCTGCGACGTCACACTTAAATACACATATTTATTGGCATTAATTTACCAATTACCACATTGGAATATGCGATAGCTATTTACAAGATATGGGATTTTCAGTTCCTGCAAATAATTAATTACTTCTAACACTAACTATGTATTCAGCGATATGCATTCTACAAGGCTTACAAACTGAAAGCTCTTGCTAGTTGAAAGCTAAATAGTCTTTAAACTGATGTTATTTCAACTACTTCTTGATTCCTTATACCGATTCATACGCCTTAGACTTTGAAGATTATTAGGCATTGTCAGGAGCAAATTTCTATATGTGTTCTGCCACTATATTTTGCCTTAATACCAGATGCAAATCACTCCAAGAGTAAACGAGGTATGTAGGTTACGTTCAAAATGAGTCAGGCCACATTTCTGTTTCATGTTATTAATTTTATTCATGTGTAACAATGCACAGCTTCTTAGCTTCTTAGCGTCAGCAATGAATTCCAGTCATATTAGATCAAATCACACCAATGTGATGACGAAGGATTAACTATTACGTTCAACAACTCCATTGAAAACTATTGAAACATGTTTCAGTTATTTAGCACAAGAGCAATTCAATTTTATTTCAAGTGACCATATTCGGCTCACCTTGATTCTACTCCATATGATACGTCATTTTTGCGCACAACTTCTTTTCAAATCATTCACTAGCAGACCAAATTATGGTTGACAAGTTATCGATAGATGACTCGAACGGTAATACCTAAATCTCTCTACTTAATTCTTTGGTGTTTGCGAGTATAATATTTGACTCTAAGCACTCCAAGTTCAATTCTCTTCAACGTCAGAGCCGACGGATCATGATGTCACAGAATACAGCCATCTCACGGACATTCCGGAACGGGCATCAGCTCCACTATATCCACAAATATGAACAAAAATTGTTGACTGTTTGGATTATTTTTTATATGGAGATGCCAGGAGACATCTCATTGGGACAAGGGGGTAGTGTCATATTGTGGGGTAGTGCCATATTGGGGGTGGTGTCATATTGTGATTTAACACGTTCATTTCATATCGCACATTTTAAATATTAGGTTGAAGAAAAATTGTTTCAAAGAAATCGGGATTTTTTATATGGAGTGCATGAAAATACTGGGGGGTTAATACAAGGTTCCATTAGAGACCACAGATGTGAGAAAAGCTCATTATTAACATTGATTCACAGCACAGGTAAAGGGGTCTGGCGAAATAATTGACCATCGTTAATTTAGCGGGGTTGAATTATACCTGTCCGATTCCCAGCGCGTAAGTTGTATGAAGGATGTTAAATGTAACTAAGCAGGCGTATTTTGCATGGAAATAGATTACCAGGATGAAAAGGGTAGACATCTCGGCGCCAAAAGCAGAAATATAATTTACCAATTCCAGGTGAAGGGGATTTACAGGTAATAGCCAGCAGATGGACTGTAATTAAGGTAGAAGATAACACTGCTGGACCGTCGATGGACCCAGGGTCCATAGATTAGTTTCAGACTTAATGCCAGAATTTAATTACACACATGCCATCCTGCGTGCATGAGAGTAATCTAGCATGAATCATTAATATAACGTATGTGGGTGAAATGATGGCCAGGAAAAGGGAGGTGTAAGTTATGCAAAGTAGCCTGTCCATCACATGACTTGAAAACTTCTACACGTTCCATAAAACGATTTTGTTGGATTGAGATAGAACTGAGAATTTTCATTGGTGAATACTGACCTCAAGCCACCGTGCAGAACAGGGGGTATAAATATGGATTGTGTTGGGAAATTCGTCACTTTCGAACGAATAAATTCTCAGCACAACTATTTATACTGTTCTGTTCATTACTTTAGGTGAGTTAAAAACTAAGATACTTTTCGTGTGCAGATTAATACATCATGAATATTTGTAATAGGCCAGATGTTTTCAATGTGAATATGTGAATCTTGTGAGTAAAGTTTTTCTGTTAAATCCGGAGTTTGTTCAACGGTAACACATTTGTATTATTATTGGCGATTATGAAACATGCAAATCTTTCATCCGGGTTCCGGGTAATTTTGTATAGCCATGTTCAGGTGTAATGTTATTATAAGCATAGATTAATATATGTCTGAATTCATCCATCCAACCAATCAATCGAAGTTGCATGCACTGGCAACTGTTAAATTCAACCATGATTCGGTCACTTAATGGAGCCAAAACATTTAACAATCAAATACGAAATTACTTTCAACCAAAATATTCTACCACGGTTCAATAAATTGAACCATCCAAACTTAGCCATTACAAGTTTCCTAGCCTAGGCTAGCTTCGAAGATATTTCCCAATTTAAAGCTGCATGGGTCCTTTTAAATAGACATATTGATAAAAGTTTACTTAAATGCAAATGGAAATTTCGCATTCAGCTTCGAGCTTTTCACATCAAAGAATTACATTCTTATAATTAATATACACCTTTATACATACTTTAGCTTGGGCTATGCTTGAGGACGCAACATATGCTTAAATCTAAATACAGATTGATTGATTGGTTGATTGACGAATGGTCGCTGAATTGTTACCACTATTTATTCTGTTACTGCCATTCTAATTATAATGCTAAATTTGTTTATTACTTTGGACTTTCGAACGAATAAATTCTCAGCACAACTATTTATACTGTTCTGTTCATTACTTTAGGTACCAACAGCCTACCAAGCTAATTTCCCCAAATAATGAAAATCTAAACAAGATGGCAGCGGATTATAATTAAAGTAGGGTGTCACACACTACACCCGAATTCCGCACGGCCACAATATCACTAGACCGTCAACTGATGAACTTGTCAGAATAGCTGAATTATTACTCACATGTAATGAATTTACATTTAATGGAAAATGCTATCGACAAATATTGGGCGCACCACAAGGGGCTGTACCATCACCTGAAATTTGTGACTTGGCCATATATAAGCACATCAAAACGCTTATGGAGAACTTGAGCATTCACACAAATGCATACTAAAATTTAGATACAGAGATGATGACTTTCTTATCTGGAATGCTACGTGCCAAGAGGTGCTAGACTTCTTCTCTATGGCAAACAATGCCCATGACCTATAAAAATTCACATATGAAATTGAGGAAAATGAAGTCAGTTTCCTGGATCTTGACATATATAAAGGTCCGACATTTACGAATACTGGAATACTTGACATGAAATGTCACATAAAAAAGACTGAATCATTCCAGTATCTACATAGGAAGTCTAACCACCCTTCCAGCTGTTTCAAATCATTTCTCATAGGTGAATTCACTTGATACCTAAACTCATCTTTATGCGCGCTGACATTCAAAATAACGCCTGACTTTTTATTAATGTCAGCTTGACTCACATAGGAACCAGATTCACAAGATCTCTCCATCAGGCCAAATTACGACAAACTACAGAGAAACCTGAGGCAAGCGTCCACCGCGTCAAGATGTCCGACCCAAAGGACAGTGAATTCGAATCGCGCGCCAATTCCGCGTCCTTTCTTCTTGGAACTGGAGCTTTGTGGAATCTGAAAACAACAAAAATGTCTTCTGGAAGTTTAAACCTAGATACTAATTCCGATAATTCGGATGATGAGACGTGCAGTAACTCCGAGCCGGAGTCAGCAACTTAAACAGTTTATGACTAGTCTCAGCCAAATCTCGACGGAAATGACTCCAAAACTAAAAGTGAAAGAGAAATCTCGAAAGAGGAGAAGGCTCGTGACGACAAACGGAAACACACCCTCAGCGACAAGTGACGGTGATATAAAAGAAATGGTGAGAAACTGATTTTTTTCCCGTTTCATTTATGATTTAGGTTCCACCACAGGTCACAGTCACTGGAATTTCTGACTGAAATGAGCCTTTTCTGACTCCAAAAAATCTATAAATTGTATAATATTAATAAGGACTGTAGGCCTAAATATTATAGATTTTTGTTGTAAGAAAAGGCTCATTTATGTCAGAAATTCCTGTGACTGCACTGCCACAGGTGTTGGAAATTGTGACAAATGTAGCTTTTCTGACAAAAATATTAATCTGACAATAGAAGCATTTCTGTATCAGGGGTCTTCGATTCATATCTAATATTTTATACCCCGGTAACTATATAAGACATGTTTACAAAGAGATAGACCATCTTTAAGAAACCTTGCATGATTACATATTACTGTCAAAACATCCCTGAAATCTTAATGGTATGCCAGATAATCCATGATTGCACATCGGTAATTGAATTAACAACAAAGGCTACCATTATGCTCAGGAAAATTAATTATCACCAGTCTCTGATGCACTAAGCAGTACCTGTAAATGACGAAATACCAAGCTGAAGTTTTCGCAATCGCCACACTGTTTTCTATAAATTGACGCTCGTTACTCTTGAGTGCCTAATAAACATACAATACATGTACGATTATAAAATCAAGGTAAAATTCCCACCTGTACAATCGTTATTTGGCTCTGTACGTTTATTAAATTAACCAAAAGAAATAAATTCAAATAATTCACCAATCTTAAATTGTGTTATTCATAAAGAAATGGACTCTGAATAGTCTGATTGTTGACAAACTGTTATCAGCACACTGTAGATTCACAGACCTGGATATCCATCGAAACTATTTCTGTCACATGGCATCAATAAACCAGTCAGATGGTGCGTTATGTGGGGAAGTATGTTACTAATATTTCCAGTCTGTATGTTTATTAAGCCCTGTACGGTACTATTATTCAGTTACGCAACATTTTCCAACCTGTACTATTATTCCACCCTGTACTTTTATTAGGCACTCAAGAGTATGTCATAAAAACTCAAATAAAATTACTACATGTTGCATTATTTGTTTTACTTCCTTTATTATACAGCACAAAATATGCTTTAAATGTCATGTTCGGCCTTATTTTCCCTCAACTTGGTTTAACTTGGTATTTCGACATAAATAATATATTCCACAAGGAGGGAAAGCCCAGAGTTAAAAAAAATGTCTGGGTGTTGGTTACAAATGGCTGGTTTTCGAATAAAACATAATTTCTGTCTGCATTTTTTATTTTATATTGGCTAAATTAATACTAATTCCGATAGACGAATATCAAGTATGTATTCATGGGTGGGTTATCAAAAACTCAAATCTGTTCAATTCTTAGTTGAAAAAGGGCCATAACTCTGGTATAACAAATCAGATCTAACCCATATTCGAACTTGATCTGTATTTTGAGTTGAGAAACTCACATACAAAATTTGGTTCCCATCAGTTGAAAAATTGTAGATTTATCGAAACATGCATGAATTCTATGTCAAAGGGCCATAACTCCATTAAAAAATATCGGATCAAACCCATATTCGAACTCGATATGTATTTTGGGCTGAGCAACTCTCATACCAAATTTGGTTACGGTCAGATGAATATTTTTTTAGTAATGGCAGCATGCATGAATTCTAAGTTGAAAAAGGGCCATAACTCTAACAAAATCTCGGATCAAACCCAAATTTGAACTCGATCTGTATTTTGGGCTGAGAAACCCATATACAAAATTTGGTTTCGATCGGATAGAAAATGTTTGAGTTATCGCATTACTTGTAAAATGTCTACGGACGGACAGACAGACAGACAGACGGGTCAATCCGGGCAACGACACTATGTTTACCATACTATGGTATGGGTAAACATAATAAATGCTGTAGAAAACAGTTTGATATAGTCTTCTCTGCAGTTTCCGACACATTGATGGCATGTTCAAAGACATCTTCAATTTCAATTCCAGGCGCACTATTGAAATAAGTTTTCAATCTGATGATACATCTGATTCAGAAGAGGAAGAGGAAGAAGAAATTGATGACTGGTTTCAAACATACTGGAATGTGGAAGAAGAATCTGATAGCGATGAATCAGACTTTGAAATAATTCTGAGGTATGTTAAATGCATACTATGTTCTTAGTTCAATGTTGTCAAATACATACCTCAGAATCCCGTCCCCATATAAAGCATTCTGATTGCTATTAGCTTTCATTTTTATTATAACTTGACAATGTCAAGTTTGAGCTATTGGCATGGGTTGGTGTCTATTGTCTGTATGTCCATCCGTCAACAATTTACTTTGGCACACTCGACAGCCTGATTGTCATCATAATGCATATGAATCTTCAGGATGATCTCTGGATGGGAGTTTGGCAAAAACATGGCTGTCAGTTCATTTTGGATATTAATCTTTGTATCCATAAATCCTTTGGCATGCCCTACAGCCCACATTTTCATTGCTGACTGATCCCAATCTTGATATGAATTTCTGGGATGACCTCTAAATAGGAGCTAACGATTAATTCTTATTTTCATTAAAACACATGGCCACAAACTGCCATCTTGAATTTTGCCCTTTTTCTCACTATATCCTTTGGCATTCTCTAGTGCCCACATTGTTTTCTCCTGTATCCATTTGAAACCTCCACCACATACATTTTGCAGATCACACTAAATGTGCCCCAACGACAAGTGATATATCCCTCACTAAAATACACCCACTACATTAATGTCTTATATATATATATCGCTTTTTCATCAATTATTCCAATAAAAAGCTTGTATTCTTATTTAATTTCACAAAATATGCCAAGCAATTTAGACAAGCCCAAGCAACACTTACAAGCCCAATATAAGATTTTCAAGCACTTAGCAACAATAATGTGATTGATATAAATAACTGGCTTCAGATGGAATTCAGCTGCACGTTTAAAAACAAGTCCAATTGTATGCTCACAACTTTTAGTGATTATGTCAACAATTAGACAAAGAGATGACATATTATAGAATGTTATGACTTCAAATTGGGAAACTTCTCACCATGTGTCGCTTTATTTGAAAGTTTGAACACTTTCAGTTGAAAAAAAAAACAGAAAAAAGGTTGTCAGCTAGGGTCAGATGCAATATAATTTAATAACTTTGATCTCATGTTTTGTCAACCCATGAAGCAAAGTGATATCATACATGTAAAGCATACTTTTATTCAAACTGTTTATCTTTTCCTCACATTTAGGCCAAATAACTTGGATGATGATGTGGTGAATCAGTCAATGGCGGAATGATTAATCAAGTCAAGCAGAAATGAAGTGACCCAGAACAAAACAGATACAAGTGGCACTGGGAGCCAGTAATCGGTATACCCCATGCATAGCATATGAAGAAAGTATTTTGCAGCTCCTCACTGTAAAGAAAATGGAGAATTGTCAGCGAAAAGGTTGTGGGAAGACCGTTAAAGTAATCTCAAAGCAACGAGGATCTTCACTTGTACTTGAATGGGTAAGTAATAGAGATTATCACTACAGTGAAATGATCTGAGTCTCCATATCACACCGAGTTGAGAAGGTGAGATCACGGATCAGACGAGCTGCCTCAGGCATATTAGTAATTTGTCATCGTTAAAGTATATAAAAGTAATCGGGATACTACTTCACAGAGTATTTATATCTGACATGACAGCTATGAAGTAACACTATGTTCCATGTTGTTATCATTACAATATTGGTAATAGTTTATTCTATATCTCATAAATGAAATTATATTTTATTTTCTAAGTATATAGAGAACTAGCTGAAACAGGCTAACTTTGGGAGCCTTTATTCAGCATCTGTTTATTATATTCCACTATAAACATCTGATTTAACAAAAATCTGAATAACACTGCCATTATAACCATGATGAATATATAACAAATATCAATACATAACACGGTAGTTATAAAAGTTCAATAATTCACTAGTGATATTATCGTTTATAACTCGAGAAATCATGGTAAATCACACAGGTATGTAATAAAAGTTTACAAATCATAGGATACACTACTTTTTCTAAGATAACCATATTGTGTGGTGAGAAATATATCAGTTTAAAAGGACAAAGATACATGTATTAGTATTTTTAAATTTATTTATAAACAGGTCTGTGATTTGGGACATCTGCTGAATAAGTGGTTCTCGCAACCTGCAGTTGGCCGAATGAGTTTGGGTGACATAATGTTGTCAAGCGCCATCTTTCTGTCTGGGAATAACTTTGTGAAAATACAACTGTTGGCAAAGTTTATGATGTTGAAGATAATGGCTGAACCCATATTTCACCAGTTCTCGTCACTCTACACAATACCAACTATAGAAAATGAATTCAAAACGATGACGGAGAAAACAGTTGCCAATATTAAAGATGAGGAAATTATAGCTCTGGGTAAGAATAGATGTACTGTTGTGTGTCCTAACAAGGCATGAAATATTGTCCATCAGTTTATGTCTGCGAATTTTCACTCTCAAACTCAAGTGATTTTATTTGTTAATCGGTACATTTTACATGATAAATTCAACAGCGCTCTGTTTAAGTTGTAGTGCCATTCCGGTGCATACAATTCAAGTAGCCACTTTGAAAGATACATGTACCGTAAATGCATGGAATTTATGCATGTGTCTGTTTTTCTCATTACAGTTAAAAGTGCCAATCCATCTGATGAAGGCTATGCACCAAAGTTGCTTCTTAAACAATCAAATTCAAGGACTAGTTTCACATATTTGAACAAGAGCATCGCTAGGGCGTGGCAAAATACGCCCTTTAGCCATTTCAAATTGTACTATCGCAAAATAAGATAATACTTTGAGCTTACATTTGAAGAAAATCTGATATACCCCTAATTTCAATGCCAAAATGTGGTCAAATTCTAAGTCGAAAAAATGGCCATAACTCATGTAAAAATAATTAGACAGAACCTATATTCAAACTTGGTCTGTAGTTTTAGCTGGGAAATACACATACCAGCTTTGGTTCAGCTCAAATAATCAAAACTGGAGTTATCGGTCGGAAACCAAAAATGTTAACAGACGGTCAAATTCTAAGTCGAAAAAGGGCGTAACTCATGTAAAAATAATTGGACGGAACCCATATTCGAACTTGGCCTGTATCTTTAGCTGGGAAATACACATACCAACTTTGGTTCAGATCAAATAATCCAAACTGGAGTTATCGATCGGAAATCAAAAATGAGGGTATCACCCACCCCCCCCCCCCCCCCCCCCCCCCCCCCCCCCTCCCCCCTGAATCCCAGTTAATTTTGGGGGGTGAATCCTGAATACATTTTAAGAAATAATATGCGATATATGACATACAAATTGACTGTTTTAATATCAGACAGATAGAAGCAGAAGTTACATAGACATATTATGATCCATTATACCTGACATGATATTGGAGTAGAGTATTATTATGGGCGTTGTGAGGCCGTTATGATACGATTAGTGATACTTTATGACGCCATGGTGGTCGAATATGCCCAAGAAGCTATTCTACCCACTCAATCATACAGATAACTAGCACAAAATATGATTTTGTGCCATCAAAACCTGCATCCAAGATGTTTTGCTTGAACCCGAATACCAGTTAATTCCGGGGTATGAATCCCGCGTACGGCTTCAAAACACCCTGAATCCTGCGTACCGAAAGGGGGGGGGGGGTGGGGGGGGGGGGGGTGATACCCTCAAGTATTGGAAAGGATCCAGAACCAATGTGTATGAACATTTCAGTAGCAGGTGCTCAAGTAAGCCTGGATCAGAAAGAAAGTTGACACTTGAGGAAGAATTTTTTTTGACAGCAGTTCGCTTAAGTGTTGGACTTTTGTTACAAGATTTAGGAGATCGGTTTGATGTGAGAGTTGGCACAGCTTCCGCTATTTTTAACACGTGGGTAAATTTGATGTGTACAGAACTTGAGTTTCTATGTAAACTCCCTCCAAGTGATGTCACACAAGAAAATCAATCTCATGTTATTAAAGACTTATCAGACATACAGATCATATTAGACTGCACAGAACTTTTCACACACTCGGAAGAGATGTGAGGCTAAAAAGCAGTATTTTTCAAATTACAAGCATCACAATACCTACAAATATCTTGTTGGCATGAGTCCACACTTGGCTGTCACATATATAAGCTGCTTGTTTGGTGGCCATGCATCCGATAAGCTCATTCCAACGAAATAATGGACAGTTCCACATTAAATATAGCCCAAACAATCATATGGAGATCTATGTACCCAGCTTAAGGCAATGTTCCTATATATCATTGTTCATTGCTTGAGAATATATTTAAGGTGAATTGATTTATTAGTGTTTATTAAATGTGGCTTTCACTCCAGGCAGTATTGTCAGTAACACTAGCATAATATCCCTGCTACTGGATTAGCCCAATTTAACCCTTTGAGTGCCAGGGGCCGATCTAATCGGCCCTAAACCTACACAATAAGTCTGTTAAAAAATATAATAAAATTGTAAAAAATTGTAAAAAATTGTAAAAAAAATAATAAAAAAATTGTTAGGCCAATGCATTCTCTTATATATGCGAGGCGACCTATGGTCGACTCGCATATATAAGAGAATGCATTGGCACAGCGTATATGGGTTGTTACAAAAATTGACCTGGCACTCAAAGGGTTAACAAGAAATAAAACTGTAATTCTGTAATTCTTTTTTAGGTTACCAAAATAATGCTACAGAATTTAGGGGGGGGTATCCAAATTAGCTAAAAAAATATGCCGAAAAATAGCATATTTGAGAATAATTTGATATTGTTTAATCCTTCGAGTTATATTATTATTTACTTGTTATTATCTCCAAAAAAAAATTCTTCAGAATATCGGCTGGCCTTCTGAAAGTGAAAGTGAGAACGAGAGTGATGATATTCAGGTTCCACCACAATGTGTATGTAATATTTTTCAGATTTAACATAAGATTTCACATCTGGAAAAAATATGATCTGTGTATATGCAGTAATACTAATAGAAAGAGTAAAATCCAAGATGGTTCCCATCTAGTTGGCCACTTGAGAATATTTTGGGAAAATATGTGGTCTGAGAACAAACTTTTGGGAACTCTGATGGCTACAATTTGCCAATTGGGGTCATGTACAGAGTAAATTATTAGGATTTTAGGGGCCCACAGATAATTTATGGGGACACAGGCCCACATTGCCCCCCCCCCCCCCTCCAATGTCGCCACTGATTGTGTGCCTTTGTGTTCACTAAAATTCACAGTAGAATATGTTTGTTGTCTGTCTTTTTCTTTAAAAACTTGAACAAATTTGTTGGACTATGAGGCTCAGCTCAGACTCCAATGACCCAATATACGATGCATGAGAATATATTAAGGTAAATTGATTGATTAGTGTTTGATGCCACTTTCACTCCAGGCAGTGACTGGTCCTGTTCTTACTCCATGCAGGAAAACATCACTATAATCTTAGGCCATAAGCATGTTTCAATCATGCTTCCCAGGGACCCATGGGGTAAGACAAAATTTTTATATTAAAGTGTCTCTTAAATTTTTTTATGTCTCTAAAAGAGACAACATGACAACAGTATGATTATTACTTCCAGAACACAACACATGCAACAGAGCCATTGGATGTCATGATGGTTGGTGACAGTGACAATGATGTTTTGCCACAAACGGCACAGGTATATTTGCATCTTCTATATTAAGTGTTTAATCCTGACATCCTGAACGTTAAATGGTCCCAACACGAAGCACCTGACTTAGAATAGTGTTCCGACGACATAACTCATAATGCTCTTAACTGGGACGTATATACATGTATACATGCTCAACTATACGGCAATCTACTATGCTATACTGAACTAGTGTGCTGTGAAATATTCACAAGGTATTTCAATGAGGCAGTCCATTCCATGGGCCGAGATGGTTCTATTGTTGTCCCGACAACAATCGATCCATCTGTGGCGGTTTGATCGTCCACCAGTCAAATTTTGACTCCTGTTTGATGCTTTTTAATATGACAAACATAAATAAATTTCTATATATTTTATCAGAATAAACAGAGAGTCCAAACGGGAAACTATTGTTGCTGTTGTTTTCATAACCTATAAATATTGGAGGGTTGGGGTTCATAAATAATGGTAAGAGAGGCACAGCTTGTCTTAGCTATTTATGGAACCCAGCCCATTAGTAATTCAATCTGCTATGCAGTGATCAGCTGTTGCAAAATCGTAAACACCTGCAAGAGGATACTCGCAGAATATCATCTTACCAAGCGAAATGCTTAGATTACTTCCCACTAAGAATATCATAACAAACGTAATGAAAATAAGTATAATATATAATATTTGACATTTAAAAGATACTGTTAGGTAAATCTCTTGTTTTACGAAATAATGTATCAGAAATAAGATGGAACTATTTTCATGCGCGGAAGACTACTTTGTTTATCAAGAGGAGCGGATGCCCCGGGATTCCTTCTCTTTTCTGGCTGCGACTACAGCAGAAAAGTAAACATCGTACTGTCGCCAGAAAAGAGCAGATATCATTCAAAGTTTTCCCACCACCACCCCATCTACCTCACCAATATCTGTTATATTAGACCATGTCTATTTTGTGGGTTGATGTCGATATCAAACTTTGGTGACGCGCTTGTATCGCTCACCTTTCCATACTTCTGGTATCTATATCATTCCACCCTAATTGGTTTTTACATCAGAGATCTACATCATTCACCATACAAAATTTGGTTCTACACAGTCGGCTGTGGTGGTTAGCTGTGACGCGCCTGTATCGCTCACGGCTATCCCTTATGGCAGGACAATTTAAATTACATCAATTACTTGGCATCCCTGGCATGCATCTGGGGGGCAACGCGCCTGTATCGCTTTCCTTTCCGGTTGCACTGCCAGTGCTATACTCATTCTCTTGCTTTCATTCATTTCATCATTGTGTGATTTTATGTCTATCACTGGTGGCGGTTTGATCGTCCACCAGTCAAATTTTGACTCCTGTTTGATGCTTTTTAATATGACAAACATAAATAAATTTCTATATATTTTATCAGAATAAACAGAGAGTCCAAACGGGAAACTATTGTTGCTGTTGTTTTCATAACCTATAAATATTGGAGGGTTGGGGTTCATAAAAATGAAGATTATATTGCAGCTCCCTTATATATTTATAACTAACTATATATTTATAACGAAATTCTTATCTCTTGCCCATGATAAAAGGCGTTTTTCAAAATGCACCTCTGAGCATGCGTGAAGAAACAGACTCCGTGTCTCCAATTTGGCTGCTAAATTCAGAGGTATGAACATGTGACTCATTCGCGCAAAGTAGAAGCACATGTCTAGTTAATTTGTGCTGTTATCGCGCAAAATTGTTAACGAAATACTTTCCCGTCCCCTTTTCAGACAATAAATAGCGACGTTTCATTCAAAATAGGCCTCTGTCATCAGTTTGTCTATCTAAGTCACCATGATAAACATTTGATGCATGTATGCAATGTAGAAGTACAACTCTAGTTGAAATGTGGGTATACGTAGTATTGTGCTATATTTTCATGTCAATATCGTTTGAATTCCGGTCTCCCGGGATATTGGAATGTAAGGATTGGACCGGTATTCCGGGTCTCACAGGTTCAAAGGGTTAATGTCACTTTCAACATCTGAGGCTATATCATGATATAAAAGAGGAGAAATAAGTTCAAGCTAAGCATTCACTTATTGCTCCTCCCACTTACACTTTTACTCCAGGCATAGAATACCGAGACCCTATTCTTTTTCCATGCATGGACATGTTCCTGTAGTCTTGGACCATAAACATGTTCCGTCATGCTCCACATGGGTAAAATTGTTGAAGATGTGATGTGAATGAAGCAAGATCCATTGTCATCAATGTTAAACTATTTACCTGTAGTTCTTGGAAAAACTTCATCGCTTTGGAATTTCAATTTCTATTCCCAATTATTTAACCAAAAGTATTTCAGTACACATATCTCATTGTGGATCATTTATTTGAAGACTCTAAAACAATGTGATATTCCTAACAATATTTGATATCTGTATAATCTGATAATTGTAAAAAAAACTCAAATCTAACCAAAAGTTTTTGGTCTGTTAATATTTTCTGTTTACTCCATTCACCCAAACAATGCAGATTTCTTGTTACTTTCTCAAAACAGCCAGCATTAGACAACATGGGCCTCACCACAACCGAAGTGAGGGCTCTGCAAGATGCAGAATACGCAGAAAGTCTAACAGCAGACAGAAGACCACATGTGAGCATATTAAAAGCATAACTGTACATTTTTCTTTCGTCTCCACCAAAAAATAATAATGTTATATAAGAAATGTTAGTTTCATGCATGTTTATGTTAAATCAATTCAGGTAGTGTTGAAAAAAACTAGGGTGTTTCGTATTCGACACCTACTATATATATAGAATGATAAAGAACCACATGGGATTTTCATCGATGAATTGCCCATTTCACATCTGTTTCAAAATGGCTGCCGGGGGCCATGTTTTTTAACAAATTTCGGAAAAAGTTGATGGCTCCTATCTAGAGGACACCCTAAAGAACCATATGGTGACGATCGGATGCGGAATACAGCTTGTAGGGTTAGCCAAAGGAAGTTGTTGACAGATGCATGCATGGGCGATGGACAGCAATAGCCTAAACTTTACAAAGTAAAGATGAGCTAGTATACTTACATTGTTTAAATATAAATCAATAAAAAATAAAATGAAACACATGTAGAACCATTATATATAAATTTACAGAAAATATAACCTTTAAATACACTGTAAATCAATTTTCAATGCTCTTTACTAAAGTGGCATGTTCCACTTAAAACTCCACTAAATTCGCTTTCCCTGTGTTTGGAAAAATTATTTACATCAAACAACCAAATCTCCAATTGTCAGCAATATTCCATCCTGTTGTATTGCTTGTAGCTAATTGGAAGGGGACCACCTCCAATTAGTGATAGGATATAAAATGATATACAAATATTTTTGAAATTATTTTAAACATGTATAAATATTTTTATGTTCTTTTAAAGTTCTGATTCTCATTCAATATTCACTAAGCAACATTAATTTCTCTGAAACATCACTTACATCAGCACAATTCAATAGATGTTTCCAAATCTAACCGATCTGGTGACATTGTTCCATCAGGAGCGTGTAGTGTTGAAACTGTGATTTTGGGCGCAAGTAATTGCGCTGGGATTGACTTCGAAAAACCTACTGTCAAAAACTTTTCTGTGAGTGGAGCCAGCTATGGTGAAATATCTGATCTTTTGTTGTCAGTAGAGCAAGATCATGTGGTAGGGAAAGCGCTGGGTAATGTGACATCTGTCCTCATTCACCTCGGGACTAACGATATCACAAGACACAAGTACAATGTAACCCCAGTTGTCTTGAATATTACAGACTCTATTTCCAAAATTACCTCATTACTGCCAAACGCCAAGATTCTTCTATACAGTGTGCCACAAAGAAAGAGTTATGGTCATGATCCTGAAACCGATGACCATAATTCTGCAGTGTATGCTGTGAACGACGTTCTATCTGGTCTGTGCGATCGAAATGAAAATTTTGAATTTGTGGACACAGCTGAAGTGTTTTCATCCGCGAATGGAATTAGGGATGAGCTGTACAAAAGCAGAACGAAGGATCGCAGAGGAATCCATTTCAGCTTTGCAGGAAGAACTGCACTGACTAAATGCTTCATGAAAGGAATTAACCAAGGGAATGCTGCCAATGGAAACTCAGTTGACAAAATCTCGGCCGATATAAATCACAACAGCAGCAGCAACAACAACAACAACAACAACATAAACAGTACGCCTACCAATATCGACCATAGTAATACGAGTAGGACACCAAATCAGAGTGCACGATCTTCTGTTCAAAACAATAGCAACGAAGAGAGACGTCACAGAAACAGTGGTCCCATTAAAACAAAACGCGTGTTTGTCGGTAATCTACCGGCTAACACAACAACTGAAAACATGGAGGACCACTTGAATCACTTTGGTGTACGCTTCTCCATTGTGAGGATACTGAGAAGCCGCAACAATTCGAAATTCGTGTCAGCGAGAATCAACGTGCACCGAGATGATGTTTATATGGTCTTTGACAACTACTTCTGGCATGGTAATGCATTCTGTCGTTATTGGATGTCAAAACCAAATTTCGAGAATAATGACTCCTACAGAAGATCATACTCGCATGGACATTCGTATGACGATCCCAGGCGATCTACATACCACCATACAAACAGTCTTGGTGTAAATAGTATCAATATGAGCGGCGGTGATTAGCCGAACAAGAAGAATAACTCTAGTGTATTAATATACTTTCATTTTAGCACATAGAATCAGTACAGATAAGATCTATTACTTTATTGAGAGCTATATTATATATATATAACTCACTGTCATTATAAACAACAACTGTTAATAATGTCTTCTACAACATGTTCTTTAAAATTAGGCACTTGGAATGCCACAGGCATAATGGGTAGCAGTAGCTACCTCAGTCGGTTATTATCCGACGAGACTATAGACATCTTCGGAATTAGTGAACACTGGCTGCCGGAACACAATGTTTCGTTTCTTGAGGCTATTAGCAAACACTATTCGTACTTAGCTGTTTGCGATTCCTCGCATAGACTACCTTTACAACGCGGCAGATACAAAGGTGGTGTTTCTATCTTCTGGCACAAACGATTAGACAGCGTGATATCTGCCATAGAGTGCTATGACGATCGAATTATTGGAATTCAAATCCACCTATCAGAATACAACTATCTTTATATCTTCCAAGTCTATCTTCCATCGACAAACTATTCTGTCGAGTTTTATAAAGAATATCTTGAAAAAGTATCTGATCTAATAATAGCCTATTCATCACTAGGTAAAGTAATTTTTATTAGAGACTTCAACGGAAATCTTGAAAAAACAGACTCGCGTAACAGGTGGTTTCGGGATATGCTGAATGCTCGTAGATATATGTCCGCCAATAATTCAATTCTGTGTGAAGATCGTCTCACAACGTTCGTCCCCGCGGACGGATCATGTGGGACTATCATCGATCATATATTGATACATAATGATGAATTTCATAGGGTCCGTCGAGTAGTGGTGCTTGATGACAACGAGGAAAACACTTCTAACCATAGGCCAATCCTTATGGAGATTGCCTGTGATCGACTAAATACAAACATTGAAACGCGGTGCCCGGCATGGGACTGGCGAACCGTTCGGGCTAATAATAACATGTTGTTGTGCTACCAATCTAAAATAGAAGCAGCTTTACCTGTTTGCAATGTGTCTGATATTGAAATGCTTGACATTGTTTACGATAAAACCGTGGTAGCAATTCAAAATGCAGCTGAGCTTGCAATCCCAAAAAAATCATTCAAGCCTTTTCTGAAACCATACTGGAATACTACACTAAAGCAACTGCACAGAGAAATGCGCTCTTGTCGTGGTACATGGTTATTAGAGGGAAGGCCTAGAGGGCACTCACACCAAAGTTACTCGCGGTATAAAGAAACAAAGCGATTATTTCGAAAAGAATTACGCAAATGCAATTCGAAATTCATGGCTGACCAGAATAATGAATTAGACCAAGCTGCCGAAATTGATCAGGGACTATTTTTTAGAAAATTCAACACGGTTAAATCTAAGCGAAAAGAAACAAATAGCAGCATTTTTGAGGTTGATGGCATCACGATAAGAACTCGCAGTGAAATAACTGATGCATGGGCAAATTATTATGAAACTTTATACTCCCCACTTGAGTCCGACGAATTCGACAATTCTTTCTTTAACGATATTAACGAAATCGTGTCTAATCTCTTAAATGATCCCGAACGTGGGTCATATGACGACATAATAACATACTCTGTGTCCATAGAAGAACTGACAACAGTCATAAAAACATTGAAAACAGGCAAAGCTGCAGGCACTGATTTACTATGTTATGAACACATCATATATGGTGGACATCGTTTAAAGATGCACTTAGCAAAGCTGTTCTCATATATGCTTCGTTTTTCATATATTCCCAAAAAAGCTAAACTTGGTGTTATTGTGTCATTGTACAAGGGAGGGGGCAAATCGAAATCAAAGTTCGACAGCTACCGAGCCATCACCCTACTTCCAGTCATATACAAAATACTCGAAAGAATCATTCTGAACCGCATGGAGAGAAACGCCCCTAACCTGATAAAAACGCACCCTCTACAACACGGTTTCCAAAAAAACGTAAGCTGTCTTATGTCATCATACATAATTCAGGAAAGCATTTCGTATGTAGAGGAAAATGATTCACGTCTCTTCGCATGTTTTCTTGATGTACGTAAAGCATTTGATACGGTCTGGATCAATGGCCTTCTCTACAAGCTTTTTCAACGCGGAGCAAATTGTGGTGTTCTACGTTTATTCAACGAATTCTTAACTGGTGTGAACTGTACTGTACGCCACGAAAATCTTACATCCCGTATAATACCTATCAATCAAGGAACAAGACAGGGAAGTACCCTCGCTCCGATTTTCTACGCCATCTACATAGACAGTTTGCTCAGTGAGCTCGAACAATCGAACTTTGGTTTCAGGCTGCGAGGTATCAACTGCTCGTCTCCAACTCAGGCAGACGACATGACCCTCCTCTCCCTTTCATCATATGGTATACATAAATTATGTGATATTTGTGGTCATTACAGTAAGCAATGGCGATATTTGTATAACCAGCAGAAATGTCAGGTAATTGTATTCAATGAGAAATCTAAACATGCCTCCATCAATCGCTCATGGATGCTAAATGGCATAGCAGTTAACAAAACTGATTCAATAACGCACCTGGGCATACCATTGCATAAAAGTGACTTTCCAAATACTCTTACAGAAAGTGTTAGCTCAAAACTTCGGTCAACATATCTTATGTTAAGCACTGCTGGTTTGTACGCAGGAGGCATAACACCTCAGAGTTCAACGGTGATATATAAATCAGTGGTACTTTCTCGTGGACTGTACGGTTCAGAATTTCTCTGTGGCTTATCAAATTCAAACTTAATCAAGCTTGAAAGAGTTCACAGATTTTGCTTGAAGCGTATTCAAGGCCTACCTGTCCGATGCAGGACCGATGTCGTTACTGGCCTGCTAGGAATATACCCACTACAAGTTAGTATTGATGCCAGAAAGATTTCACTCTTTGGATCCCTTTGTCGACTAAAGCCTGGAAAAGCATGTAAAACAATCTTTGAGACTAGGCTCTTTGATTACATTCACTCATTGAACCCGACAACCACTTTTATCAGCGAAGTGTTCTCATTACTCGAGAAATACAACCTGATGAATGCAGTATCTGAGTACATCAGGTCTGGATTATTCCCATCGAAAGAGTCATGGAAGGCACTAACGAGAAACAATATTCGAAACGTAACCGAGTCAGATTGGAAAATTAGAACAGACATGGACACATCATTCAATCGGTTTCGGAATGTACATGCAAACCTAAGCATGTCTGATCTTTGGCGACTCTGTAGAAAATTTTCATACAATAAACATTCTTATCTAACTACAGCTCTTGTGATCGACGCAACCACGTACTTAAACGAGTCACCAATCCAGTGCCCTAACTGTCTTAAAACATATCTTGATAAAGTACAGCACGTTCTCATTGAATGCAGTTCCCTGACAACAATACGAAATAATATGTGTTTTGATATCATTGATCGTTATGGCGTAGACTGCTATGTTATTATTGACGGTCTTTCAATGGACGAAATGATCTTGCTTCATTTGGCTCATGGTACTAGCGATATATATACAACACTTGATGATATTGACGCCTTTCTCAACTTTATGGTAACAATTACTGCAAAATTATGGCTGTGGTACAGCGCATTCCTGCAGAGAAATACACCCTAGTCAATTGAACAATCCAAATCAGTCAGACATTACTATGATTAAATATGAGGTAACACGGTGTGTCGGTATACAATTATATACATCTTGACTATATTATATGAAGTGGGCTGAAGCTAGCATCGACAGCTATACTATACTTAACCGTAAGTCTTCATCCCCAATGCCATCATTATCATCACATCCAACAGCATTACCATCTTCATCATCATCGCCGTCGTCATCATCATCATCCTCGTCATCGTCTTCGATGTTATCATCATCACCATCTGCATCATCATCTTAATCATTATCGCCGTCGTCGTCATCATAATCATCATAACCATTGTCATCGTCATCCATCATCATCATCATCATCATCGTCTTCGATGTGATCATCATCATCATCATCACGGCCACCCTCACCATCAACATGATCATCATCATCATCGTCGTCGTCGTCGGCATAATAATCATCACCATTGTTAAACGCCATAGTCATCTTCCTTACCATTATCACCACCAACATTGCCACTTGCATTATCACTAATCATCACTATTATCATAATCTCACTACAATATCATATGTATATAATCATTCGAGTGCGAGCACTCGTCTACATCATACTCACGTATTGTATAATTCTGTTTACTATATTATTTTCTTGTTTACCTTGGATCATTGTATGTTCATATTACATGTACTATTGTTTGTATCATTATTTATGACTCTTCAGTAAATGGAGGAAAATAAAGATATAATAATAATAATAAATAATATATGATGTCCCAAATTAGTATATTTAAAATGTAAAATGGAATGTACCACTCTAAATCTACCTGAAAAGAAGTTTAGAGCCACTTTAAACAAAGTTTCTCTCTGCATGAAACAACTGTCAGATCGAGTCAACAAACATGATACACCAGGTAAGCCTTTCCACAATATATTTGATTAAGTTTTCAAATTTTCAAACAGAATGCAGATTAAAAATTTAAGGTGTTCTAGCATACATCACATGATACAAATAAACTATAGAAGCCAATGGGGGTATGTAAGATACTAGCAGAAGAAACTCAATCTTCATAAGATTGAAGGTTGATTTAGACATGACAGAATTAACTTTTCACAATGAAAATCCATATATGGCTCATTACATACGAAATACAAGCCTATTGCTAAACCAATTTCTGGACACCTACATGTACATTAAGTACATTTTTAATCTTAGTACACATGTTAATGAGCAATTATTTTAGACTCATCAATGAAGGTGGAAGCAAGACATACAACCTGACTTTGCCTAATTATTTGACATATTTAAATTTAGCAACGAAGATTATCAAGAATGACCTGTGATGAGCCAACCACTGGCATAACAGTGAAAATGAGGGATGGGCATAACAGTGAAAATGAGGGATGGGCAGTTCAGGCGTTTTCGTGTTGAAGATCCAATAGAGGTTATTCAAATTTAAGTAATATGAGAGGTTTAAATTCTGGGGATACTTTCATGGGGTTCATGGTGACATTAAATTTTTGGGGCTACATGCTCCCAAATTGTACCTTCAACTTATCTCGTAGTAAACTAATGGCGATGGTGAAAGTACCTATCTATCCTTGACTGTTTGAAGCAAATCCACTAGATATTAATTTTGGATTACCTCCCCAACTTTGGTATGTGATGTTCTTGGAAACTTGTTTATTAACAAATCATTAATATTTACCAATTGGACAAGTTCCATGACCATGGGCTATAATTTGACAAAGTTTGAGTGAAATTTCTTAACAATTAATTTAATTGAAGCCCTTACTAGATCTTGAAGCACTGATAATCTTATTTCCAGATGCTGTTCAATTTGCTCAAGGCAAGGGGCCACTGAACATTTAGTCATTCATATGCCTAATATCAGATAACCATTGAGATTGAGTTCATGGCGAACGTATGGAAAGTTTGGGGAGAGCGGCCTGTCATTCTCCACTGTTAATGACGTAGACTGGAATGTAGATGGTCCCACAGAGGAATCAACTCTCGGGTATGAATTGCCATATACATATACCCTTATAATTCGGCTTTATTTTGATAATCCAGCCTTGTCAATAACCTGTCCTTGTAGATATTATGGAGGGACAAGTTAGGTTGTTAACTGATAAAAACGGAACCAGAGACATCATAATATTGGAACAAATACGATGTACTTTGAGGTTAAGTTTACATAGTTTACATATCCTCAGCGTATTCATGATATTATGCTAACATTGATATATTATAAGCATTATTTATAACGATGTCAACTAATTATGTAAAATTACAATATCAATGAATTTTTTTCAGACAATTGGGTTAACTCGAATCAGTTTTTTTATACCAATAGATGGATCCCAGCACAACTGTTGAAGTTACGACATGAACAGACACAAGACTGACCAAAAAGTCACCATTTCCAGATAAACAAAGATGAATAACTCTAGAATGGAAAATCAGAACAAAACAATGGTACCCTCTATTTAATGTCCTCATAGTAGTGAACATCCATACCTAATTTCATTGCAATCCGAGCACTAGTGTTCAAGTTATGACATGAACAGACATCGGACGGACGTACGCACGCACAGACAGGTGCAAAACAGTATACCCCTCTTTTTTTTTTAAAGGGGGTATAATAATAACCCCATTATAATTAGAATAAGGTGGTATATTAGCTAAATTGGGTACTAAATTGGTCAAAATCGGTTCAGTGTGGTCCGAGAAAGAACATGTTGACTCCTGTTGGATTCCCGCTGGAAACAACCGATAACAATGTCCATTTCGATGGGGCTCCATTGCGATTTTAGTACAGTTTTAGGAAGCCCTGCTCCGAGAGCGATGGTATTACAAGTGTATGTCATAGATAATGAGCCAAAAATTGGAATCTCAACCTCGAAGATTGCGCTGCCGCCCGTATTTCTGTGTTGTGTTTATGTTACATGTATGTACATGTAAATATTAATATTTCAAGGCTTGAGGTCTACTCTTCTTAAAATTGTTAATTCTGTTATGTTCAATGACTGAATGACAACTTTCTCCAGTTTTCGAACTGTTCATGTATGTGGAACTTTTAACCGTTGGCCAGGGAATGCTTTGGAGCCGGGTAATACATGTGCACTTGCTTTTACAGTAAAAACCAAGATCCAGGTGTATGTGTCGTCCACAGGCAAATTAAGGGAGATAACCCAGCCTGGTTGTTACTAGCAGACACTCTATACATCTGAATCTCTGTGAGGGGAGGTAACTCAGCCCGGTTTTCACAAACAGACAAGCTAAAGATGCTAAAAAGAAGCCTGTATACAGAAGCTGGGTGTGTCTAGCAAAATACACAGGACAATTTAAGTTCATTCAGCTTTGTGCAATTGTGTCGCTGGGTAAGTTCATTTTCACTCTATCTTTATAACAATGCGCTAAACATTTTGCAGCCCAAAGTTAGCTAGATGTACATGTACATGTAATGTACGATACACGCATATCTTAATATTTCGTCTTCAACATCAATGTAATACGGTGACAAGCTATTCGTACATGTACCAGTACAAGTATATTGTATAATTGTGAGTGTTTTAATACAATAATGATTCATGACATATGAACATGCATATATACGTGTAGGATCACAAATCTCGAGTGATGATGGGATATCATATTTTATGAAACAAGCTTGATAAATTTGATCACAAGTTGAAGATTTAAATCCCTTTACCCAACAAAACGGCCAAAAACGCCAAATAAAGCTTCAACAGCCTAAAATATCTTCGGTCTGTCTCAATAACACCATACAAATATGGATATCATTGGAACCGGTTCATTGACCACATTGTGATGGTTACAGTTATGCCCTTTGCCAATGCATTCTCTTATATATGCGAGTCGACCATAGGTCGACTCGCATATATAAGAGAATGCATTGGCCTAAAACAAATATTTTTTTAACACTTTTTACCATTTTTTCTTACATTTTTATAATTTTTTAACAATTTTTATAATATTTTTCTACATTCTTTGATAATTTTATAATTTTTAATATGTGTTAAGCCAATGCATTCTCTTATATATGCGAGGCGACCTATGGTCGACTCGCATATATAAGAGAATGCATTGGCACAGGGCCGTTCTGTTGGGTAAAGGGTTAATATACATGTATGACATGAATGTTATTGTGCCCGTTGTACATTCGCGGTGCTCTCTAAATGAGTAATCATCTTATATTTTGAACACGAGTCACACAAGTTTCAATGTCAAACCACAATATGTGGCTCTCTTTGTTCGCCTAAAGTTGAACACCGAGAGACCTTGTATAAATTAAAGCCTTATCATCTACTGTGAGTGGACAAATGTATTACAGTAATGCCCAAAAAATTGACCCCTTAACCACAGCGAATTATGGGAAATTTTTGGTCAGAAAAATGGCTTGCTGCCATTGATCGAAAAGCTCTCGGTGAGAGCTTTCCAATCAATGACAGCAAGCCATATTTCTGACTAAATCGGTTAATCCTGAAAAATTCTCCGTAATAATTATGTGGTTAAGGGGTAAATTATTTTTGGGCATTACTGTATGTACCAGTATCCTACATGTACATTGTATATGCTGAAAATGGTGTCATGAAACTTGATTCAACAGTCTTTATACTGTACACTTAATACTGTATATATGTCTTTCAATTTCAGAAATTCAGAATGCTGTAATCATGTGGCAGCTCTCCTGTTTGCACTGGTTGATCTGAATGATCGCAGGAGTAGCGGCAAACTTTCACCAACATCTAATGCATGCACATGGATCAAACCAAGAAAGAGAAATATATCGCCTCAGAAATCGCAGAATATGTACAAGAAAATGAAAACTGAAACTGTTTCTATAGCTCAGGATATGAGTGAGGAAGTGTGTATTCAACAAGACACAGAAACAATCGTAAAAGAGAGAACTTTCTTCAAAAAATGTTGAAAGTTAATTCGAAAGCACATTGGCTTAAAAACATCCCTTCTGATGAGGTAACCGAGGAAACTCAAGCTGAATTTACCATTCTGCAACTTCATTGTGTAGATTTTCATTATGCCAATCATGTCAATCTCAGGAGCCCAAGTTATGTGAAGTATTTTCAAACTTATATGGATTCTCTGGAGATCAGCGTAGCTGAATGCGAGAATATTGCGAAACTGACATCCTCCAAATTTGGAAATATTTTTCGCCGGTTACCATGAACACCACACAACAATATCTTGAAATTGTTGTTTGGTTATGTTCCTGAGTAATACTCAGGAAAATAACCAAACAACAATTCAGAGTATACTGGGAAACTGGTTGAGCATGGGCTTAGATATGAGCCCAATGTCCGTGATAGTTATTGCACAGAACTGAAACAACACCCGCTGAATGAATGTAGATTCATCATCAATCCTGATTTACCCTTTTTGGGAACTAGTCCAGATGGCTAGTTTCATGTAAGCACTGTGTGGATGAAGATGGGATAATTGAAATGAAATGCCCATTCTCATTCAAGGATGTCACGCCTGAAAACGCATGCGAATCACCTGATTTCTTCTGTGTTTTGAAGGATGGCAAACCCACTCCAAAAACTGAGCATCAGCACTATTACCAAGTCCAGGGCCAGCTAGCACTTACTGAAAGAAAGTGGGGTGACTGTGGTGTGGACTTTCAAACGGTTTCCATTAGAGCGTACTTATTTTATAAGAATATATGGGACAGTATGCTAAAGAAATTGACCGCATTCTATATTGATGCTTTCCTCCCAGAGCTGTTCTCTGAACGAGTGAAACACAAGTTACCTTTGCATGTAAAATGAATTGCTAGTAATTTTGATAAGCTGGGGGGGGGGACGCATTTCAGCGAATAAATGCATCACCTTCAATGAATGTCTCCAGAAGTTGGTAGAGGATGCTGTCAGAGTAACATGTGGTGACTGGGGAGTTCATCGCTTCAGCAAGTTTGAAGACAAAATGATCGGTACATGCCTGGTAATAACATGGCAATGCACGAGAGAGAAGTCCCAACACAGTGGAAAATGGCATTCACAGCCAAAATTTGACGGTCTTCATGCAGGAAATCTATCAGTTCCTGCTTGTCTTCTGTTCTCGGGTAATAATTATGTGACAGTGCTCTGATGGACATGTTTCTTAATCTTGAATTTGTAAACAACAATTCTTTTCACAGGTAACTGTTAGTCATCAAATTTATGTCAATATTTATATTAGCATACAGAAATTAAGAACTGCTAACCACAGAATGGCAATTGAAGTGAGCAAATGGAAAAAAAAAGAAAAAGAAAAGCACAATACAAGCCGATAGTGGATTATTCCTTGCCTGTAAACATGAACACGGAGACGAATTTCATTTTATAATGAACTGCACTAAACTGCATGAGCTAAGAACTCGATACATACCTGAAATTATATGGAAAACTGGCTCCCATGAAGCGTTTTATGACCTTCTCAATGATACTAACGAGAATACAATGAAGAAACTGTCAATTTACATCACGAAGGGGCTTAAGATCAATTAAATTAAATAACACCGCTTTATTAATATTTATACTTGAAGTTGATTGACATTTCCTTGCAGGTTTACACTGGCATTTATATGTACTTGCTTTCAGGTAGTGACTTCGGTAAAATTAAATTTATTTGTATTACTGTATAATTATGTGCACACAACCTTGTATATATGTTATATATCATGTTACACATGTGTCTAGAATAAACTGTTACAACAACACATTTCAGCGAATAAATGCATCACCTTCAACGAATGTCTCCAGAAGCTGGTAGAGGATGCTGTCAGAGTAACATGTGGTGACTGGGGAGTTCATCGCTCCAGCAAGTTTGAAGACAAAATGATCGGCACATGCCTGGTAATAACATGGCAATGCACGAGAGAGAAGTCCCAACACAGTGGAAAATGGCATTCACAGCCAAAATTTGACGGTCTTCATGCAGGAAATCTATCAGTTCCTGCTTGTCTTCTGTTCTCGGGTAATAATTATGTGACATTGCTCTGATGGACATGTTTCTTAATCTTGAATTTGTAAACAACAATTCTTTTCACAGGTAACTGTTAGTCATCAAATTTATGTCAATATTATCATATGGGCGATTTAGTTGAAATGAAAATAACATTGGTCAAATAATGGAGCCCTGAAAATTTTATTGACTGTTACTTTCAGAATTTTGATGGAAGCAATTGTTTTATATGAACTCATATACCGCACTGCTCACAGTAAGCGACCTGTTTTAACGAGGTGTACAAGCATTAGTACCGCGGTATAATAGCGTTAGCACCGCTGTATAACACCGTGTGATATCGCTGGTCCGCGGTTGCACTGCCGTGTGGTACCGCGGTATCATGTGGTCTGCACATCATCCATGGTGCATGCAAGTCAGCCATCAGGTCCAGTGATTGGGATATTAGTAATTCTACTCAGCAGCTTATTCAATCTACTAAGAGACAGCCCAGCTAGACAAGAGGATTTCAAGAAGTATGGTGGTAGTGTATTACCCCTTAACCCTTTACCCAACAAAACGGCCCTGTGCCAATGCATTCTCTTATATATGCGAGTCAACCATAGGTCGCCTCGCATATATAAGAGAATGCATTGGCTTAACACATATTAAAAATGATAAAATTGTCAAAGAATGTAGAAAAATATTATAATTTTTTTTTTAAATGTAAGAACAAATTATGAAATTGTTAAAGAATGTAAGAAGACACTTTATCACATAATTTGGCCATAAAAGCAGTTTCATAATTATCGGTAATAGACACGTTTAATATCAGCGCGTGCGATGACGTCACGGCGTTCTTCAAATAACTTGCAATCGCTGTAGTTTACGATTGTTGTTTTCGATGAATATTTCGCGTTGCTTCGGGTTTATTTGATCATGTGATAAAAGGTATCTCACACTCGTCCTATTTTATACGTAATTTATCAACCTCGTCCTCTAAATTCTATTTGAGCCTCGGTAAACATCGGCTCAAATCGAATTCAGTGAACTCGGTTGATAAATTCCGTATAAAATAGGAACTCATGTGAGATCCTCTATATATATAATGACACAAGTTTTTCGCAAAATTTCAGGAGCTCCAGTCATGGAACGGTTAATAAGATCTTCATTATTTCTAGGCAGTAAGGTGTAACAATCGTTATGAATGTTATCATATGAGTTAGTTTCATTATTTCTAGGCAGTAAGGTGTAACAATCGTTATGAATGTTATCATATGAGTTAGTTTCATTATTTCTAGGCATTAAGGTGTAACAATCGTTATGAATGTTATCATATGAGTTAGTTTCACCACAATTCACAATTCTTGAAATACATACTTTTGATAAAAAATAACTTATTGCAAAAGAAATATAAATATTTTGAAGCCATCAGCTATGTTTAGCCTATTCAGAAAGTGGAAGTATAAAATATGTATTTATGACAAATGAATAAGGGATGTAAACATAATATAATTTATAATAAGAGTTGATATTAAACTTTTATGATTTCAGGATAAAGTGATTCGTACAATTAAGACTAAAGATGATCACAAAATCAAGGTTAGGGATATAGAGGTGGAAGACGAGACAGGGATATAGAGGTGGAAGACGAGACAGGGATATAGAGGTGGAAGACGAGACAGGGATATAGAGGTGGAAGACGAGACAGGGATATAGAGGTGGAAGATGAGACAGGGGTTACTCCTGTAACCCTTTGGAGGGAGGCAGCGAAAAGTCTGGTTAAAACAGGAGACCGTGTAAACGTTAAGGACGCAGGAGTGTCATTCAATAATTTCAGGAAATGGAACATATTAAATGTAAACAGCTGCTTCAAGCGAGAGGTGAGTGTGACACATTTATTTTCAAAGGAAAATAATATTCCATTTATGCCTTTATTACTCAGAGCAAGTTTTTTGGGGGGGGGGGGGGGTTTAAAAAAAAGTGACCAGCCTTTGCTTCTTGCAGGTGATGGTCGAATGGACTCCGCTGGTCATTCAGCAGTTTTGTACGTATTCACTGATGGACCACAAAAGTAAACTGACATGGATAGAAGGCAGACCAAATTCAATTTAGTCGTCATGGAGAAAAAGGGGTTCATCGACTGTATGGAGAATGTCATGAAGCATATATGACTGTGGCTGAAGTTGTGACTGATCAGAATACTCAGATAAAGAAGCTCATGAGTGAGTTTACTCATAATAAACATGATGCAAACAACCAAGTGCTTCCTGGCTTTGAACTGTTTTGAGAGGCAAGATATGATTGAATATGTGACTTCAATACTACCTGTATGCAAAATTGAGTCATTTTGAAATTTCCGTACAGGAGCTGTCTGCTGTAATCATGATCAATTTATCTGATTAGTGGCAGCTTTTAAAAAATATTTAGTATAAGAATTAGTAGTAATATGATTTAACCCTTTACCCAACAGAAGGGCCCTGTGCCAATGCATTCTCTTATATATGCGAGTCGACCATAGGTCGCCTCGCATATATAAGAGAATGCATTGGCTTAACACATTAAAAATTATAAAATTGTTAAAGAATGTAAGAAAAAATGGTAAAAAGTGTTTTAAAAAGATTTTGTTTAGGCCAATGCATTCTCTTATATATGCGAGGCGACCTATGGTCAACTCGCATATATAAGAGAATGCATTGGCACAGGGCATAACTGTAACTATCACAATGGGGTCAAGGAGCCGGTTCCAATGATACCCATATTTGTATGGTTCTATTGAGACAGACCGAAGATATTTTAGGCTGTTGAAGCTTTATTTGGCTGGTTTTGGCCGGTTTGTTGGGTAAAGGGTTAATGTTAATCTTCTTCATATGAGTGGCAAGATAAGGTGTCAAGATAAAAGGTACAGTACATTAGTCCAATGGTTCTACATTCAAGGGTTCAATTATAGTCTGAGGGTTCAAATTATACCCTGGGACTATTAAACGTAATAATTAGTACCGTCCAGGGATGTGCTCACGCCGGGCGGCAACGGGCGGGGGCGCCCACCACTCAAAACGATCGCCCGGGAGTCATTACGTTTTCAAACTGGTGCGCCCGGCACATTTTTACGATCACAACTGTACTCGCATTGTAAATTGTGCTGAGTTCTCTTGATGAAAACGACATCTGGCATGTCTGATAGCCAGGACATGTTGCCGTCTGTGGCATTTTAATGCCTCCTATAAAGCACGTGGGGAGCCTTGATTAATGGGGTGTCAAAAGGTCTGGGATGACCGGTGATTTTATTACAAAGAGCCGACATAATCAAATACTTTCCACGCGTGCTGAACTGAAGGAGTTGAAAGTCCCGGGATTAATTTGGAATGCTCAGTTTCAATGATCCTAAGCCAAAACGATGTCGTTATTGAAATTTTCCACTGAGAATGGTGTATCAAATAACATTACACCTGGCTGAAATATATCGAGTGGTACCACCACATACCGCAGACGTTGAGTGTGAATTCAGCCAGATGAAACTGATCAAATCATGTCTCAGAAATCGCATGGTGGAGAAAATGTTAGACGCGGTCATGCGTATAGTAATTGAAGGACCGCCCCTGGAAGATTTCCCTTTCCACGATACGGTTAAACTGTGGGCAGATGGAAAGAATAGGTGATTAAAAGTCCATTCCATGAAAGTGTGACGTAACAGAAGTGGTATAAACAAACATTGTAAATAGACGACACTGTGTATAGTAAAAAGAAGGGAATCACGTGGGAAATATGACATGACACGATTAGTACTCAGGCGATGATTGGCACGTGTTTGTATGACGCTGTTGTTAGTTCTCTCCAAGACCGCCTTTGATATAATGCTGCCGTTTCAGTTTACTATACTGGATTAACCTGTTAAATAATTGGATTTATATAAAGAATATGCAGAGGATTCTTTATTTCTTATACCGGGTGAGTTACACTGACTTTCAAATTAAGTTCGCCCAAATTTAAAATATGAAATGTCCCTATTTAATGATAATTTGTCAGAGGCCGTGTGGTGTATTTTACACCCGAAATGCAAGGAAAACGCGTTTGCGGGCGCTAATAATCCAAATTTTCTTCCAATTGGGCGAACCATGGTCGCCCAATCGGACCGATGACCCTCCCGCCCGGGACTATTTTGGGGATTGGCACATCCCTGTACCGTCTGTCAGACTCTGTCTATCCTTCTTTCTTTCCATCTCTCATTCTAATTGGATTTGATCTTTTGTTTGAACAGACTGAGTCTGACATGGAGGACAGATACCCACAATAATAGGTTAATAGGTTTCGCCCATTCAGTTCAATTTTGGGTTCTGGCCGGCCATTTTACTTGAGTTATGCCGTTTTGTTTACATGTATGAAATTTATTATATATTGATCTTTGTTGTCCAAAATAGTAAGATTGACTTGAAACAGTATATATTATGTTAACAGTGGCCTTTAGGCTATACCTCTCCTTAAGAAAGGGATGAGAAAAGTTGGCAGTACCGAACAGATAGAGGAGGCATGTTAAAAGACTCAAAATGTTAGATGACTGGGACACAAAAAGAGTTCAGGTGAGAATAGATTGTATAATTAGGCCAAAACAAAAAAGATTTATGTATCCGGTCTTCTGACCCTAGTATCTATCCGAATGCATCCCACCCTAAACTAATTATCAAGTTTAAACTTGATCAAGAATGAAGGTAAGTCATCACGTGCATGCATGAAAAGGAATCTCGCAGAGAAAGTGACAATAAGTAACCATGTTCTTTCAAACAATCTAGTAAATAATTATGATTGCTACACCAAGTCTGCATGTATGTTGGAACTAAATTTTTATGAATTTCATAATCCATGTTCATGTTCATGACCTTGAATTTCCAATAACTTATTGAGTGGACTTGAAGTTGTAACCTTACCAGTTTTTACTGAAATTTACAGAAACTTAAATTGCAAGTGTTTTATTCTTCCTCATTCATTTAATTCAACATCCTCTTTACCTTTTATAAGTGTAAGGTGTGGATCGGTATTAAATCAGATTTATAATACAAAAATCAACTTCCCTTTGTATTTACTATTCACGGACTCTTAAAGGTGACATGACAATAGACAAATGTGAAATTGCTGTTACGCCAATAGGCATTTCATTTGTCCCAGATTTAGTAACCTATAATTATGTTATTGATCTGTCCATCTGTCTGTTTTAAAATTTGATGCTCCATTCCTTTTTTTCATTTCTGGATGAGAACTTTAGTATATATGAGTATTATGACAGTCCTCATGAAGTTTTGTAATGGCCCTACATTGAATATTTTTAGGAAGTGATGAAATAAGCCAAGAAGTAGGTGCAACGAGCAGCAACGATACACCAATTCATTAAGGAATTTCTGGTGAGTATCCAATCCTTAACCCTTTGTGTGCCAGGGGCCGATCTCATCGGCCCTAAACCTACAAAATAAGTCTGTTAAAGAATATAAGAATAAATTATTAAAATTGTAAAAAAAAAAAAAAATTGTTAGGCCAATGCATTCTCTTATATATGCGAGGCGACCTATGGTCGACTCACATATATAAGAGAATGCATTGGCACAGGGTATATGGGTTGATACAAAAATCGACCTGGCACTCAAAGGGTTAATGGTTTTACTTTTTGTTCCACACCCAATGGCTTATTGGTGCAACACACTGAAGAATTCAAATGCTCAACAATTTATTAAATTGTTTTTAAACCAATTACATCAATAACGTCATTGGCAACATAAACTTTAACAGAAAATTTCTTCACTAAATTAGTATTTACCCCAAGTCACAGTGATGGAAGAATGTATGATAGTGCGTTATAATTATTTCAGGATTATACAAGTGGTATTAAATCAGATTTATAATACAAAAATCAACTTCCCTTTGTATTTACTATTCACCGACTCTTAAAGGTGACATGACAATAGACAAAGGTGAAATTGCTGTTACGCCAATAAGCATTTCCTTTATCATAGATATTTGGATAAATCACAAAATTATTCTTTTAATGAATAACCTATATCATGGACACTTTATATAACACCCAGAACAAATTTATTTGTAAAATCATTTAATATATGAGATTGGTGAGAACTCTTATCTGTTAAGTGTCAAAATGTCAGGTATGGCCACTGTATTGTCTAGTAGATCGCCTTTGTTTTCTGTAAATATTGTTATCTCTGATTTATTTTTACAGACTTATCAACTATAACTTCCCCTGATGTTGATCATCCTGTGTTAACAAAGGACCGCCCCAGCGACCGCAGGTAATTCAGTCATGATACTCTCAGGTGCCTAAATGAAAGTGTCAGCACGATTATTAATTTGGGAGAAAATTCCCAATGATCACTATTATTATTAGGCACCTGAGAGTAATGGTTAAAAAAAACTTGTCACATAAACCGGATATGAAAAATGTCCCATGGCAAAGTTACCATGGCTATTAAATTTCAAGGTCTGCATAATCTCTGAGATCAGATAGTAATAATAACCTGATCCAAAAGATCAAAGCCGCAAAACAGTGTTTCCTATTTTTAACTTGATAAAAATTATCACTATCGTTATGTATGTACATGTAACCAATGTATGCTTTAGTAATATAACCACTGTGTGGGGTATTGTGTCCCAGACCGAGAATACTTGGTCTACCTAAATAAAATTTACCTGGGAAATACAAAAACTTATGGAATCTGATGAGCTTAATTTTTCTTAATGGACAATATTGTGTTCATGGTTTCATATTTACATTGGTATTTCAGCTACAAGAGAAGAATAGAACAACTTGAGGGGGAAATGAAGGAGGTTCTCAGAGAACAGAAACGTTTGAGAAGTAAACTTCGCAAACTGGAGGGCCCCTTGGATTCCTCCTCAAAACAAACTACATGTACTAGTAAATCTACTCCAAAAGAGGATGAGGTGGTGGAGAGGTTTAATGGACACTCAAGACAGGAACTCTTGGACTTCGTTGGAGATAAAACAAACTTTCCAGGAGTTGCTGAACTTTTGTTACATAAATTATTTTCCACTACGGAGATATCAGAGTGCTCAATAAGAGGTAAAAGAACTGCAAAATGTGGGGAGTCAGGACCAAGGCCGGGCATGGACCAGGTCCGCTTCAACATTTTGGAGGAGCTATTGAGACATAAATTTAAATCCGAATTTAACAACAAAATTCTATGGAGAAAATCCAGAACATACAGAAAGTTCTACGGAAGAAAGAAAAGAAAAGGCAATAATGTCTAATAACTTTCTTTCTTCAGGATAACTAGGCTTGCCACGATTATTCGATTAATTGACTAACCTTCGGCAGGTGTGGCTGTCGACTGTTATTTACTTTCATCGACTGATCTAAAATAATGTCAGGTGATGCAATCGGTACACAATGGGATTTTCGTAAACCTAACTATAGTCTATTTTCAATAAGTATGTGACAATTCCGCATGCTTTCATTTGGTACCGTGACCGCGATGCATGTTCACGGGCAACATTGATTGACTGGACAGATTAAAAAAAAATGTCTCGTCTGCAGGAATAGCGATGGGGAGGGCTTTTACCTGCTGCGTAAATTTGAGTTTAGGTGGCCGATGATCGGCAGGGGCCTCAGAATGACAAGCCTGCTGAGCCTGAATAACTGTTCAGACTGGATGTAATGTAGTTATTGTAATTTTGATTTGATAATGCCTTTACCTGTGTGCAATATAGGCCACATATATAAACGATTAATCGACAAACCGTTAACTATAGTGGTCAATTAGTCATTTATGAACACTCGTAGTCGTGGCAACCCTGCGGAGAATTTTCTGCATGTTCTGGATTTTATCATTCTTAATAGCTCTTTTACTGCTTGATACTGAATGACACAGAATGACCTATTGATATGATTTGATGCTGCCACCCTATTTCCTCAGGTAACATATTTTAACATGCATATATTTTAATTCCCAAATGTTTTAATTTTAAATTTTTTATATCAGTGTACTTGACCCAGTTACCTGTTCTCGAGTCCATCGCGAACAGACAGACAGACACACACATACACGACAGATTTCCCAAAATATATACAAGTAATACCGGTAGATACCCATTAATTCAATACTATGGTTGTATGTGTTTATTAAAGCGTGCAATTTGGGCTTAGATACTTGAACGTGTTTATTTGTTTTGACAGTCGGTAATAGCCGATGTTCAACTGCTAGGTACGATTAATATCCAATGGGCTATTATCGGCCAAAGGCCGATTCTGATTATCGGAACATCACTAATTAAAGCGACCATGAACACACACATGTTCTTACACCATCACAGATCCATCTCTATCTATATCTCTAAAGTTATAGTACAACGTAGAATATACCCTTTGTTGGGGTATATACACACATATTCACATAATACATTAAGCATGCATAATACATACACACACCCACTTGCTCAAAGATAAACAGATTTTTAAAGTACATTTGCACTCTTTTGAGTTTTGAAAAATTTTTGGAATCATAACTTAAATGTATCTTTACATGTATTCTATTCCCTTCAGAAACAAAAGAACCAGCTGTGAAAAAAAAGGAGCCAAAGAAAAGAAAGAGTGAAGTTTTGAATGCGACGGCAAATGGTAACTAATTAATTACACTTTTAACATCACTCATCATGTGACCATCCTTTCAGTTGACTATTTTTATGCCAAAGAACCTGAATCACAATAAGATTTGAATTCTTGGTTGGGACTTTAAAATTATTCTATAAGACTAGCATGGAAATGTATTGATGTTTGTAACCTGCTCATTGGGATTTCATCTCAGCATAATGAATTCACTTTACCAAATTTTTTGTTAAATGTGATTGTACGTCTGTCTACGTAAAAAAAAAATAACTTAACATATCTCATTTCAAATAGTGAATAGATAGACAATACTTAACTGCCTCGAGTAGCTTATGATATTTATCCTCGAGTGGGAGGCAGAAGATTGTTTACACAGTTATAGTCAGCCCTTGTTGGTGTTATAGTCAGCAATAGCAACCCTGATAACCTAAGAGAGATAACTCCACTTACCAGCTACCAATTAGTTGTTATTGTCAGCAGTAGCAACCTTGACAATCTAAGAGAGATAACTCCACTCACCAGCTACCTGATGACATCACAGGAAGGGAAGCCATTTTGTGATCAACCAAGGTGGATGGACAGGAGTAGAAGCAGGAGACAACAAGTGTAAGTGTCTACTTAACAGTTGGAATTTTAGATTTTTTGGCTTTGGCTATCTGCTGTGGCAACAATTGCCATGGGTACAGTTTGCTTCGGCAATTATGAGGGCTGAACTTGCTAACTGTTTATATAGACCTTGGTGTGACATTCTTCCATATGCATATTAATAAATAATTATCCCCACCCCCCACAGCGTTTCCAGAAGCCAAGCAGTTGAAGGCAGAGGCCTTGCAGCAGAAGAAGGCAAAAATTACTGCGCAGAAAGAATTATCCAAGCAAGTTTTGGAACTAATGGAAATAGAAGGTAGCCTTTTTATTAATTTCATTTATTTAAAAAAATATATACCAATGGTCAGATGCTCGTAACCCATATATATATACAAATTATACATACCCATGTATGCGACATTGTTCACACATAAAATCTTTCCAGACAAGACATATACAAGGGTAGCCCAGACTAAAAAATACTGGGTGTAATTTCAATTATGTCTCTTGGAAAAAGACTGTTACGTCATGCAGATAGTTTAAACACAGACTGAAATATTAGATGCTACCTTCATCATATGAAACACATTTCATATCATAACATTATTTTCAGATGATCAGGAGAAAGAAAATACTATAGAGTTGCCAGTATTAGTTAGGCCGACACAGTCACCGCAGCTAACTGATACATGTAACAAGGAGTGCAAGGTATGATGATCATACAATAAAGTTTGTAATAACTATGTGCTAAACTTTATATAATTAACACAATCTTGAAAATATGTTTCATCAATGCAAAAATTTTGATTAATATATAAGAATGACAGGGTGTGTTGTCAATTGAGATATAATATTTGTAAAAATAACCATTTTGAACAAGATTATTCTCCATTTCTATTTGATCACTTACCGAAATGTTTCACATCACTTTAAATATTTTTCACTTATTTTGCCAATGCAAACCAATGGACTGCTCTGTTTACTTATTGTACTGATGAAATTATAAAAAAAATTAAAAAAATTCATGCATATACTGGCATATAGTTGATATATTTACAAAAATATTTCAGGTGCAAGAATCAACAACCATCTCAACTGCACAAACCATACCTGTACAGGAAGAGTAAGTTTAATATGTGTATCTATGAAGATTATTTCTTAAAGGGGTACTGTACCCCAATTTCAATAAATTCCCAGTGTCAATAGCGATCTAATATCAATATTATATTTAAAAATAACTAATTTGAGTTGACGATGTCTACTGAAAACATTCCGATTAACAGGCTATCATAAAATTAAAATTGAATTATTTAATATAAATTACCATTGGGTCTATGAGATCCAAGGGTTTTATATCGGCAGCAACATTCCTGCTTTTACCGTTTTCAAATCTCGTGCGTCTTTCTAAGGCTCGCTTAAGTCTCACGAGAAGCGGCGAGATTTTAAGCAGTTGCACTTCCGTTTTGCGCTAAATGCGCGGTAAGAATTTCTCATTGTTGTGCAATACAATTAGCACTTTTCTCTTATCAGAAATAAACATCAAATCTACTTTCTAACTATAATCGCGATGATTTTAATTTAGATGCCTTGCTCTTGTTCTCTGTTTTTCCACAAGAGCTCAAGGTATTAAATTGGAACTACATTTTTGATCACGCACGAAGACAACAATAACTTGTGAGTACTTCATTCTCAGATTAATTTCCCTTGAGGTGCGTCGCACGATTCGATTTCTCTTGAAAATTTGTATTGTTTTGGTGAAGGTACTGTTTTGGTGAAGGTACCGGTAGGTGCCTGTCGTCGAGCTCAATTCGTTTTCTGGTCATTTGATTTTAATTCGGGAGCCCATTATAACTTGTAATTAAGTTAACACAACTATGGCTTTCTGAATTCCGGCCAGCGAGGTTAGAGTTGCGGTCGTTGGACATATTTTTGTCCGACGAATCGGCACTGCGTTTGGGTTTGCGGACTGTACCAGGTTTTTTCGCCGGTCGCAATTTCTCCGAGGAACTGCAGGTGGGTTCCTACGCCAGGGTCCCGGTAAATGTGCGCCTTTTTCATCGGGGTGGGGCACAGGTTTGGGATCTTCTATCCCTTCAACACAGGCTCAGGGAATTTTTGCCCCACGTCGTTATTTTGCAAATTGGAAGCAATGACCTGTGTTGGGCTTCTCCTTCTGAGGTTGCCGAGAGGGTGGTGGGTTTCTGTTCGGTGGTCCGGTCCATCCACTCTGTGCAGAATGTTCTGGTTTCCCAGGCTATCTGTCAGGGTTCGGTGCGGGGGCCAAAGTCTCTATCAGTCTTTAACAGCCACGTGGAAGAGTTGAATGATCTGTTATCATCTTTTCTCCCCTCTCATGGCCCCACCGTCGTTTTGATGGCGAGCTCCTGCACCTGGGGAGGGGTGGGTCTCGGACAATCAGTGGTGCTTCTTGTCCTCATCTCTTGGCGTTTACGGACCCACTGTAATTATGTTATTTTTGGCTACCTATTTTTTGTAAATTTTATGAGAACTATTTTTAAAAATATAGGTAGTCCTTATCGCAATAGTTTGTTCCCGTATCTCTCCCTTGTTGCTGGGGATATAAATTAATTTATGGCTGGAGTCATAAAATGGAGAATTATGCCATTACGAGTGTCTTTTATCGTATTCATTATCAGAGATTAATCCCTCAATATTTGTAATACATTTAGTAACACATAGTATATGCACTACATGTAGTTATTGGACAGATCAGACATTACCAATTTGAGAAAATGCAATAAATTATTGCAAGTTACAGCTAATCTTAAATTATTTTTCGCAATCATTCCAGATGCTGCCGATAACAAAGTGAAGAAAACAAAGTGTTTATGTGAAAAATACAATATTATATTTTCGGAGTCCCGTGTCACAAATATTTTGATTGTCATGTGTCAAATGTCTATCACCCAATAATCAGAAACAGCAATAGTAACGAGTTGGATAATACTGGATAATAATATATTTCCTTGTGTAAATTTGGATGGTGTAAGCTCACCCATATATTAAGATAATTCCAGATGCTGCCAATAAAAAATTGAAGAAAACCAAGAGGTCAGCCCCAGAGAAAACACATTATTATTATATAAACCTTTATACAACTGATAACATAGATCACAAGCAAATGCACTGAATGAAATCCACATCCTTGACCAAATTAACTGTTGTGAACACCAGGTGGTCAGACTCAGTGGATCATTTTCAAAGGATATTCTACAAGTTACACAAGGGGACTAGCTATCTGTCATTATTGAAAGCATTAAATTGGTTTACTGTACACGACTCACCAATTTATCTGACAGTGGATTCCAGAATGTAATTGATACGAGTGAGGATTGTGCAGTCTTTTATATACCAAATAAAAATATATTTTTTTTAACCTCTAACCTGACCTATAATGGTGGCTATTATGGATAGAGATAGTGAATGGGTTTATGCCAAGAATCAATTATGATATTTGCGGAGTCCCATGTCAGAAATATTTTGATTGTCATGTGTCAAATGTCTATCACCCATTCAGAAACAGCGATATAAACTATTGGACAATAATATATTTCCTCGCGTAAATTTTGATCTTGTAAGATCACCCATATATTACGATAAAAAAAATTTGCAATCATTCCAGATGCTGTAGTTAAAAATGTGAAGAAAACCAAGAGGTCAGCCCCAGAGAAAACACAAGAAGGTGAATATTATAATATGTCCAAAAAAAATAATAGATGTGTTTCCAGTTACCGGACCGACCTTATTTCTAGGCATTGACCACAAAAATTCCCCCCTATCTTTTGTTTCCATCTCAAAATAGCAGTGCATGTTTGCCTGTGAAGGACAAAAAACATTATCTCTTCGCATTTTGAACTAAATGCAATGTGTACAATATAGTTTTTGCACTTCTGAATGAAATCATCTCTTATCAAATTCACTGTTGTGAACACCAGGTCGTTGGTTAGGACAATTTTCAAAAGATATTCTACATCTTACACACATGGCGACTACATGTAGCTATCTGTTAAATTGAAAGCATTAAATTGACACATTCGTAGTCCTATGTCATTTAATTTTTGGCTGATCATTTGTCAGATGTCTATTGCCTAATCAGAGACAGTGATCATATTAGAGATGGGTAATAATACATTTAATCTTTCTTCTATTTATAGGTGATACATATCCATGTCAGGTTATGAGAACTGGAAAAAAGAAATGCTTAGTAAAGTGGCACAATGGTGAAAAAAAGAGTGGATTTTGAGTGAAAATCTTGTCAACCAAAATGAGAGACGCGAGTGGTTTAATTGACCTTGACAAAACCAGGTGGCGCTCTCATTTGTGTGGTCCAACCAGCGATACAAGCTATCTAATTGTCATACTTATATAATGGTAGTGTGTGTCATTTTTTGCATTAAACATCCATATTTGGTTTTTAAAACGTCAACATGAACTTGTCCCAAAATTACAAGACAACATCCATTTCACTATTTGAGTATAATAAAACTGTCTTGTAAGCCGGTTCTTTAGTTATTCCCAATTTAGAACTCGCCATTGTTCCAGGTCCTGTTCCGGATCATTGTTAAATGCTTTGATTCTGTTCTACAACGACGTCAGCAATTGGCTGAAAGTAATTCCTATAGTCCAATCAAATTTGCATTAGTGTATGGTTTCGAAAGACGCGCCAATTTAGAAAGATTAGTTTTAAACAATTTCTGTTGAGTTGAGACGTTATTTTGTAGTTACATGGTAACGAAACGTCGACTAAGTTGAGCAAATAACCATGGAAACTAAAGCAGGTATGCAGAGCTACTAGTAGGTCAGGAAGAACTAATGTCAGAAAGAATTATCGGCTAATGGCGGATCCGCCAATCGAAGAGGTGATGATCATGATGCAACTTCTGAAAATGAGTCTGAATCAGGTTGAATCTCAGTGCGTCTAAAGCCAGCAAAGCCTACCCCTTATAAAAAAGTATCACAGTAAACCACGGTAAAACCGAGGTAAACCAAGGTAAACCGTGGTGTACCAAGGTAAATAGACACAGTACCGTGGTAAACGAAGGTGTACCTGGGTGCATAGTATAATACTGTGATGTACCATGGTACATCTGGTGATGTACATGTACTGTGGTGCAATATGTGGTATACCATGGTGCACATTGTGGTGTACCACGGTTTCCTATTTCAACACCTCGGTACACCACGGTGCATCTAGTGGTGTACCCGGTAATATATTTTCCCATGCATTCAGGTTGAGAAATGTACAACCATATTAGTGGACGAAAGAAGTGGATATGTACAATGGGCCACAATTCAGGATGAAAAATAGACACTGAATGATAATAGACATGTATTATCAGGGTCTTTTTATTCCTCAAAGTGGTTAGCTGTATCTCACTTCACAAACTAGTAGATTGATTACAGCCACCATGCAAGGCCGGTAGAGATTGGCTTAAAGGTACTCAATGCGATTATATGGTCCCCGTATCATCAGATTCCAACAACAATTTTTTTGAAATGCCGCTTCAGTTATCAGAATCAATTGCCCAAAAAAATGCTAACCCTCTCAGATTCAATCCAGCTAACTGATTGGCTACCAAATAAACGTAGCAGTATCCTTATAAGTATTCGTTAACCCTTTACCCAACAGAACGGCCCTGTGCCAATGCATTCTCTTATATATGCGAGTCGACCATAGGTCGCCTCGCATATATAAGAGAATGCATTGGCTTAACACATTAAAAATTATAAAATTGTTAAAGAATGTAAGAAAAAATGGTAAAAAGTGTTAAAAAAAGATTTTTTTTAGGCCAATGCATTCTCTTATATATGCGAGGCGACCTATGGTCGACTCGCATATATAAGAGAATGCATTGGCACATGGTATAACTGTAACCATCACAATGTGGTCAATGAGCCGGTTCCAATGATACCCATATTTGTATGGTTCTATTGAGACAGACCGAAGATATTTTAGGCTGTTGAAGCTTTATTTGGCCGGTTTTGGCCGGTTTGTTGGGTAAAGGGTTAACAAAATTCTGCCCAGTCAATGCGAAATACTTGATCTATATACTGAAATTATTTTACCATGGCAAATGCGGAGATGAAATATGAAATCGGAGAGGAATTGGACTATAATGTGGGTGTTGATATCGTACCAAGTGGTCAACTACAGGTTAACTCTAAATCATTAATTCAGAACACCCTGGATGCATTTGAAGGATTGGCGCAGAAACGTCAACCGTTACTGACACTGAAGGCTCATGTGGTGGAATCCCTCGCTGAAGGGAGCACGGTTGATCCGTTAATACAGGTGTCGTACAAAAGAATGAACTTTGGAGAGGAAGAAGTGAAGGGAAAGTTGCAGCCGGATAAAGAGGACCTAGTGAAAGAAAGCCAAAATACGTTATCACGGACCTTATTAGAATAAAAGGTCAGCAGACCACAGTGTTCCCCGAAAAAGTGGCAAGTCGATGCCGCTTTGTTGAAGAAATTAAAAAAAAATGTTGAAAGTTTCTAAGTTGAAAAGGGTTAATACCTGCTTAAAAAAATAAAAAATTCCGTCATCTATATACATGTTGCACATCTCCAATATGTGGGTAACAATACTCTGAAGTTTCAAATATCTACGATCAAAACTGTAGGAGGAGTTGATTACACCACGAAGGTACCCTCATACAGAAAATTATAAAAAATGTTAAAGTCGAAAAGGGTTAATAACTCAGTTAAAAAATGATTTTTCTGCCATCTATATACATGTTGCACATCTTCAATACGTGGGCAACAATATTCTGAAGTTTCAAATCTCTGGGATCAAAACTGTAGGAGGAGATGATTACACCATGAAGGTACTCAAAAGTGTGACGGACGGACGGAAGGACGGACGGCTCGACGGACGAACAGACCCCGTTTCTATAGTCCCCCAAAAATGAATTTTTCGGGGGACAAAAATTGGAAGCGGAGATACATGTAAGCTTGATGAATGCTGGTCTGTCAGACATTACTAAAAGTGCGTTATTGGAGCTACCAATTAATCACCCACAAAGTGGTGAGGCTATAGGAAGGAAATCATTGGAGAAATTAGAAGTATTAATAATAAGTACACTACAAACTGACTGAGTTCCGGAGGGAACTAGTGAACCCTAACTCTAGCAGTCACCAAAACGGACACAACGGGAAACGCCCAAAATATAACAATTTTAGATTCCGAGAGGACCACAGGTGGAACAGGAAGGGAAATGGAAGATACTTTCCTAAACAGTGAGAACGGAATATAACAAGTGAACACATGGCAGAGTGCTTCATAATTTTGTTATTGTTACATATGGAATGTATTATAAATATAATGTATTGGTAAATTCAGTACATGTCTTGGTATATCTCGACCCTTCTTATATGTTATCTCGTGCTTATGAGGTACATGTACATGGTTATTATACACAATAGAAACGGAATTGATTCACATGGGATCGGAAATGCTATATGTGATAGTCCGCTGCATGTTTTTTACTCAGTGTCCAGGTATATATCCATTGTCATCAAACCTCGAGAAATAAGCATGTTCAGACAAAATAGAGTTTGATATGCAGTTTTATGATTGGCATAAATTATATACATAGCTCTTGATGCGCGATACAAATATGTCACTTTTGGTCACGTGACATGAAAATGGGTGGTTTCAAAATCTATTTGCCCCACTTTAGATAGTATACCAAACCACTGTACTATAAATGATCACCAGTCTATTTCTAGACCACACCTGTTTCAACAGAAAGCTTCACTGCCTATACAGCTGACTATATACACTAACTACTACCCCAATACGTGTATAGGTGGATTGAGACACACTGCCTATCCGGCTAACCAACTACACTTTGTACCCCATACGGGTAAACGTTTGCTTTTAAAATCAACGCTGTATGGTAACTATTATGGCGAGCAGACGATTCAACAGAAATAGGAAAACAAGGAATAAACAGATTAAAATTCAGAAAATTTGTTCTAAATCTAAAATAGCCAAATCCAAAGATTTCAAAGTCGACACGGCTAAAAACTTTATCCGAAACCTTTCAAGCTACAGACTTGAAACAGATGAAATATTAATATTGGCACTGGGTCTAAAATTTATACCAAGCCCACATATTAAACCTACACACATAATGACGGATTTTCAACGATTCAAATGCAAGATGCGACAGAGGTTCTTATTTTCTGAGGCTTTGATGACAAAAGGATCACGTGAGCATCACCCCTTTCTAACAAAGAAAGAATTCAGCCCACCAATGGGAATTAATAACCTGGAGAACTACATTTTTGCTACCAAAATAAGTATATCTAACTATCAACCCATGGTGGCCAATAACCATACAAGGTTTCTGGATTATTTTCTGCTACCAATAACTAAAACACAACCAACACACTTGAAGAATACTCCTGACCTCATAAAAATACTGGAAGAAAGGGAATTCCCGAATGATGTACTGATCGTAACATATGATATCACGAGCCTATATACGAATCTGAGATTTGATGAAATTATTGATGCTCTCAGAATTGAATTGAACAATGAAGCACACATTGTCTATAATATTCAACGACCGAGTACTGACGAGTTGCTTGGGATAACTCAATTATTACTCACCAAAAATGAGTTCACATTTAATGGAAAAAGCTACAGACAATAGTAGGGGTACCGATGGGAAGCATACCGTCACCAGAAATCAGTGATATTGCCATATACATGCACATATATGCACATATATGCAAAATTCTGGATAAATTTCCTCATAAAAACAAAATATTACTGCATAAATGGTTTCGTGATGACGGAATCATATTATTCCATGGCTCTAAGGACGAGGCTGTACTGCTTTTTAAGATTGCAAACTCTATGCACGATCTCTTAAAGTTTACTTATGCTACAGCGAAAAAGAGGCTGCTTTTTTGGATTTGGACATATATAAGGGGCTGAACTTTGATAGTAGTAACAAATTGGACTTTGAATGTCATATTAAACAAACTGAAGCTTTTCAATATCTACACAGATCGTCTAACCACCCTACCAACAATTTTAGGTCGTTTGTACGAGGGGAATGTATACGATATCTGAGAAATTGCAATAATGAATCGGACTTTATTGCCAGGAGAGATATATTTGTGGTAAAACTACGGAAACGAGGATACTCTGGCTCAGAAATTCAACAATACATGGCTGATATTAAATTCACAGATCGAAATTCCTACCTGACGAGGAGCGAAACGGGTACGAAACAGGGCATACACAATGTATTGCTCACGACAACATATCATAAAGGTTCAAATAATCCATCAAGAACACTGGGAAAATATTGGAACATGATTTCCGATTCTAGCCGATTAACCCTTTACCCAACAGAAGGGCCCTGTGCCAATGCATTCTCTTATATATGCGAGTCGACCATAGGTCGCCTCGCATATATAAGAGAATGCATTGGCTTAATACATTAAAAATTATAAAATTGTTAAAGAATGTAAGAAAAATTGGTAAAAAAAGATTTTGTTTAGGCCAATGCATTCTCTTATATATGCGAGGCGACCTATGGTCGACTCGCATATATAAGAGAATGCATTGGCACAGGGCATAACTGTAACCATCACAATGTGGTCAATGAGCCGGTTCCAATGATATCCATATTTGTACGGTTCTATTGAGACAGACCGAAGATATTTTAGGCTGTTGAAGCTTTATTTGGCCGGTTTTGGCCGGTTTGTTGGGTAAAGGGTTAAAGGCGTTTTTTGCTGACTCTAAAGCAAGCATCATTCATAAAAGAGGCCGAAATTTGGGAGAAATCATCTCCATCAAACGAGTCTAACATACATGCACATTATACTGAGGTGGAACGTGGGCAGAAGATGCGACTGGGATAACAGCACAAACCAGGAAATTCTATATCAGACATCGATAGATTGGAATTTTAAAAGTCGAACCAAATTTCACATGTGCTGGAATCTGAGATTACTTGTCAGCAAATTGTTGTATACAGGCGGTAGTCAATCTATCGAGGCACGGATCGTGACAGGGTTTATCGATGCCATTTTAATGACTTGAAACTTAAAAGGCAGACCGCACCTCGTAAAACATCCCCACAGGGCGTGAACGAGTGGCTTGATCCAGCTGATGATTGGAACAAACATACATGTAGCTCTCTTTATGTTAAGGTGATCAATTATATTAGTGAGAGACGTGAACCCCACCCAGCTTGTTTGTTGGTACCATGCGTAAGATTGAGTTCCATTTAGATATTAAATCAACTCTAACAAACAATTCACTGGATTGTGTGAAAATTCTCACAAAATGGAACTGGGCTATACACCCGTGATTTACTAAATCCTGCTATACACAGGTTTCGGCGACATACTCGCAAATATCACATAATTATAGTGGGCGATACACCCTTGAATAACTAAATCCTGATATACACAGTTTATAACGACATACTCGCAAATAATGAAGTACAGACACCGCAGAAAGGTGTAGTTTGGCAAATTAAGTATGCATCATAATTGCATGCCAACGTGTTTTGTGCGGACACATAACATGTGGTATACTTATGTATACATGGAGGGGTTACATACCTGATGAGACAGACCCTCATTTAACCATTAGTCTGGTTAAATGTAAATGTAGTCGAAATATTGCTACCACCAAATTTTCCGATTCTGTACATGTGACAGCACACCACATGAATTGGGTGAAATATACTGTGGTGTTATATAGTGGTGACTCACGCATGTTGCAATGTAGCATGTCATGTGGGGACAGACCATAATTTTGACAGCGGAGTAGGAAATTTCCTATCTTATATTGAATTTATTTGTGAACATGCAAATGCTGACCGGGTAGACAAATTATCTGTGATAATTTTTCCTTAGTTCACATACATGTATTGGGGTATAAGAATGAACTTAAGGTAGTCGATAGCTTAAAGCTACAAACTCACAAACATGTATGTTTATGTTATCTTTTTCAGATGTTGTGAGATCCTACTTCCCGCATAAGAAGCCAGCTGACATAAGGTTTTATATGTGTCAGAAGATGAGGAATGCTTATAAGACAGAACAAAGAAAAGTTTCTAAGAACACTACTAATTAATTGCCATATTGAAAATGACTCATATAAAATTATATTACAAATTGCTACAAATTCTCATTTATAAGCCCATGTTTATTCTACATGTGATATTTCCATCAAAATTTCCAATACTCCAATCTCCATAATTAATTACTGTGCAGACTCCTCTAAATAACCAGCCATGATATAACTCAGTGAGAGATCAGTAGTATCATACCCCGTAGCACATGTAGGCCCGCACCGCGGTGCTGCATCTACATGTAGGTTTTTGGTCGAGGTAAACCATGGTATATGTGGCACGATGTACCATTCACGGTCTATTTACTGTGGTAAACCATGGTTTAATGTGGTAAACCGTGGTTAACCATGTAACATTTACCATGGTTTGCTGTGGTTAACCATGGTAAACTGTGGTTAACCACGGTATATTTACTGTGATAAACCACAGTTTACTGTGGTTTACCACACAGTTTACTGTGGTTTACCAAAGTAAATGAACCGTGGTTTACCATGGTAAATAGACCGTGGTTAACCACAGTAAATGAACCGTGGTTTACCGTGGTAAATAGACCGTGGTTAACCACAGTAAACCGTGGTTTACCATGGTGAATGAACCACGGTACATTGTGTCAAATGTACCGCGGTTTTACCTCGACCAAAAAACCCCGGTACAGCACCGCGGTATTTTTCAGCAAGTAAATAAGCGGTACATGTTTATGAGGGACTGCACAGAAACATTTCAGATACAGATTAGCTTGACCCATCAAATTCAGCCTCCAGACATCATTACTGAGCAAGGAAATCTACCATTTGTAAACAACTGCTTCGAAGCCAAAAATCAAAAGAACACTCAAGAAATGTTAGTTTATTTTAATTGTTCATCATTCTTGACACAATGTCATACCCAAATGGACTTTGTGAATTTGGGTTAAAAAAATAGATTTTAAAAACTTCTACAAATTTCACATTTAGTGTTTCTAACATAATCCATCATGACTTATACTGTTAAAATTTTGCATCTACATGTTTGGTTGATGTGATTACTAATAAAAGTGAACACAATCCTTTATATTTTGACTCCATCATATTTGGGGGGAAATTCTATCAACTCTCAGAAATGATGTATATATTGTTGAAAGATTATTTACCTTAATCTGGTTATAACAGAAACCATCCCACCAACATAGTATAATGTAAAAGCTTCTGCAAACTTGATGAAAACAGCAATTATATTTGCACCATGAACAGGCACAGAAACCATGATCTGGAGAGAAAGCACATGCTTTCAACAGGAGAGAAAAATAAAGCACTCACTCACTGTTCTGTAAGCCAAACTGGTCACTGGGACCTGTTGATTCCAATGCAGATATCCCCATTGAATAATCCTAAATCAGCCCATTCATCAGGCATCCTCAAATCTAACACTCTATTATTAGCTTCCCTGTTCCTTGTTTCTATTAAAGTTAAAGCCTTATGTAACTCAATGCCAGCCCAGTCACCTCCATATCCACATTTAACACCCTGAAGAGTCACCAGCTGGGATTACACTAATACTCTCCAGAGATTGTGAAGTTCACAGCTTACAAGGAGACCTCTCTTAACCCTTTCAGTGCCAGGTCCGATTTTTGTATCAACACATATACCCTGTGCCAATGCATTCTCTTATATATGCGAGTCGACCATAGGTCGCCTCGCATATATAAGAGAATGCATTGGCCTCACAATTTTTCATCATTTGTTATTATTTTTTACAATATTTTACAATTTTAATAATTTTTTCTTATATTTATGGAGAATCCGCTCTCCACTGTTAGATTCTATTCACAAGGTGGTGACAATCTCACGTTTCACTCACCTTGTGTTGTTCTTGAACCACACCTGGATTGCGGTCGACCGCTTGGGTAGTCCCGTTCAACTTCCAGCACGTCCGTATTAGTCTAGTGTGTTCTGTCAAGTCCGCTCGTTCTTTCTGGGGCAGGACCCACGTGACCCAAAGCACGGGGTCTCATTATACACGTCGGGGAGTTTCCGTAAATATACCACATATTCTTTAAGAGACTTATTTTGTAGGTTTAGTGCCAGGAAATCTTACATTTTTCATGGGCATCAAAATTATTACTATGAATACTTGGTGATAGTTTTGACTTATAACATCCCCCTAAGGTTTTAACCAGTTTGTTTTTAAATTCGCTATAGCATATTTAAACATTTTTATTTTTTTATTTTTTTATGGCCGATTTTACAGAACGTAAAATTAGGGCCGATGAGATCGGCCCTGGTACTGAAAGGGTTAATGACAGGGGACAGGTGGGGGAGAGGGGCATGCACTGTTGACATGACCTAGCATGGATATTTATGCTTCTTTCTAAAATTTGATGGTTTAACATTTTTTACTAAATATTCATTGATGGGTGGCAGGGCAGAGGGAGTGGGGGCATGCAGGTGATCTTGCGAAACTACATAATTTAAATCCCATCTTGCCCTTCAGTGGTGAGAGGCCAGAAGCTACTATTGAGGGTCACCATTACACATGTAGCAAGGCCTGCTTGGGTCAACATTGGCAGGCCGCAGTCCGACCAAAATACAGTCAGCGAAACACCAAATGTGGATTGTGTGGTAGAAATTACCCCCACCTGGAGGAAGAACAGGATGTCCCGCCTATGGAAAGCAATGCATGGCGGGTCTTCGTTTTGATCATTTTAAGGCTGTATGCAGGTCAACAACAAAACCACCACCTCATCAAGATCGGAATGCGAAGAACTATCACCAAAACCGAAATAATAAAAAAATCAGAACATTAACTGCAGATATGAAGAAGACTAACCTGTCAGACAAGTCATCGAGTGAAAGTGAGGCTGAATACATGTATGTCTTCGCGATCCGTTGTCGAAATCAACCGACATTCAATGTTCAACTGAATGGATTTCTGATAAACATGATAGCCGATTCTGGAGCCAGTATTAATGTGCTAGATGACAAATCAACCGACACTGATGAAATCAGAAACCAAGATTTATCCATATGATGCAACAAAACCAATGTCCCCAATTATTAATAATTTTTCATCAGGTGTCTTAAAGAGGCACTATTAAAAATTTAAATTATATATTTACTAAAATGTAAAGCTCAGGGGCTGCAGCAGTGTTAAATATATTTAAATCAACACAGGGTTAAATATTATTAAATATACTCCGCAGACTTCTGATGGGGCAGTGGTAAATATATGTAAATCGACACAGGGTTAAATTATTATTAAATATACTCCGCAGACTTCTGATGGGGGGAGGGGGGGGGGGGGGGGGGGGGGGGGGGGTAATTTTATTTATCAATGTTATAATGTCAGTGTATAAACGCTCTTTATATAAATAAATCAAAACCTGGTTAATTCACGCAGTGTTTACACCCTAAAAAGCATAATGCCATTTTAATTGTGAAATACATGTAACTTCGAAATACTAACAACAATAAACAATATAAATGTTCACACTACAAATTTACAATATCGTCAGTGTTACAACTCCACTTTTATGTGAATTGAGTTTTTATTTTGCCCATATTTGCAAATTGTTATATATGGTACTTAAAGGAGGATCGAGAATCTTGCATCATAATAATTTTATTTTCATAATTGTTGAAATATGATTGAAAATTTGCAATAATTTTCATTGACGGCACGAGGTACGTATGTAACATTACGAACAGCTAATATTAAATGTCAAAATAAAAAATTGGCCTGATTCAGAAAGGGGTTATATAGTTGAGTTAAACTGAACAAGAAACTTCCATATTTCATGCCAAGTGATCACTATATTTGAAATTAGCCTGAATTATGTGACCTCTGAAGAAACAATATGTTTATTCATGCAATGTACATGCATGCTTGATGTATATTATTTTTTTCTCCCAAAAATTGGCTCAAAACTTCAATTTGTGCTTCATATGTGATCAACTCATATGTTGCAATTATCAAAATATATTATCAAAATATATATGCAAGAACAAATACTAAATTCTGCATTTGAAAATTTGAAAAAATTACTTTTCTCATGAAATGGCATTATATATCCTATATAACTTGTGAATCATAATTCTTTTACAGTCAAACTTAGATCCTCACTGGTTGAAAAAGCACTCCGAGAGAAGTTGAAAGCAAACAAAGATGTTGATGTTAGTGACCTGTTAGAACTTGGCCGAACCTTGCAAACATAAAAAAAGAGGGTAGCATCTTCTGCTGTGAAGGATGCCATCGAGGCAGAAAAGGATGCCATCGAGGCAGAAAAGGATGCCATATCTAAAAAAAAAAGAAAGAATGAGCCACTACCGAGAAACTTGAAGAAGACAAACAAACCAGATTCAGGAGCACCAATGAGCCTAAAGAAAGATGTTGTCCAGAACATGGCTACACTCGCGGGCTTCTCTGAAATCATTCAATCAGTTTTGCCCTCATCAACTACCAGCACAGTTTCCCTCCAACCATCAGATACATCCACCTCACAGATCCTGGCACAGGCAAATGAGGTGCTACATTCATTTACAGGAAAAGTCATTGACCCTGCAACCGAAACCAGGGGTCAAAATCAACGAGACCATCACTGTCAATGCAGATAAACGCACCAAAGAGTTCAATGTCAAAAACATTTCTGAAACAACAAATGGCACTGAATGTTTAGTGTATGAACCCTCATTTACATGTTTGAGGTTCTATGATGATCCAACAGATATTAAAGTAAGAACAGAAAATATGTACATGCTTGAATAAGACCAAGCAATTATAATTTTCACCCCTCCTAATCCTATGATAGATTTCAGCCTGAATTTCATTGATATTGGCAGATATCCAGGTTTTAAAGGGTCAAAGAATATCTTTATTATACATTTGTATAACCTAAACTTGGGCCACAAATTAGACAATTGAAAAGTACTTCATTCATATTGGCAGGGGCGCCGGAAGAGGGGGGGGGGGGCAGAGGGGGCAGCTGACCCCCCTGCCCTTGACCAAGGGGGGCGAGCGGGGGCAGGACTTGCCCTTTTTCTGGAGACAGAAAATGCTTTTTGTGTGTTTAATCTCGTGTTTTTATAGCAAAATGTGACTTTTTTGGTCCAAATACCACCAATTTCACAAGGAATATTAATTTGTTGTCAATTTTATCACAAAACGGCCATAAAAACCGACAAATACCTTTAAAATAGGGATTTTTGTCACAATTAATTTATGGTTATTTTCCCGAGTTTGCGGAGAAAATGCCCCTTTTTTTGCGGGAAAATGCCCTTTTTGTAGGCTCTGCCCCCCTGCCCTTGGATGCTTCCGGCGCCCCTGCATATTGGTTATGTTCAATAAGTGATTAATAATGATAGATTTTAAACTTAACGTTGAAGGAGATCATGTATCGCATGCACACTCTACATGTACTATATATGATTCTGTCTAGTGTCTACTCATAGCTAATATTTTGATATTAATTCCATTTTGTGCTAGATGCAGTCATTAGGTTGTTAAAAAAATACCGGTTTGCATTAATGCGATTATGGTCCTAACTATAAATAAATAAATCATCATCTAGCAGCAAATTTAATGCTTATGACTACATGTATATAATCAAACACAAACTACCATTTTCCAGCAGACACCAAGTAAAGACAACCAAACTGTATCTGTTGTGTTGAGCCCAATAAAGAACCAAGTGAGTTGATTTTATATACTTACCATTTTATATACTGCAATTGTATTGAGTATAGTAAATCTATTTAGTAAACAAGGATTTGATATCATATGCTGAAGATTAAATGAGCGTACACAGCCTGGTTCAGGCCTCAGCTCACAAGGCGACTCGGGCGAGATTGTCGCCTTACTGTCGCTGACTTCGCCCTATCGTCGCTCTAAGGCGAAATCGAAGTCGCCTTCAATTTTAGGGGGAATTTTTATTTTGTTTTATTTCTTAATTTGTTTTCTAGTTTTTTTTTCCGGACATGTCTGTACATGTCCGTATATAGATGAGTTGTGGCGGCCATCCAAAAAAGAAACAGACGATGCAGAGCCAAAGACCCAAGTGTTTAAAATAAAAAAATAAAATATGACCTATTGTTTTGTGTTGTTATTCCGTCGCCTTTGTTCCCTTTGCGGTAATGAATGTTAATCACGAATGTTTTGACACGCTGAAATCACAATGAGATGTTCGCATCTGTGTTGTTACTGACCATCGTGAGTGTCACAAATAAATGTTTTAATTAACTTAAAAGACCGCCGTCCCGCTTTTCAGATATAAAACAATTACGACATTATCAGAGTATGTACCAGGCGCTTCGGAAGTTCGTTGCGGTTACGCGTCAGACTTTTTGAAGAGACCGCGTCGGACTTTTTGAAGAGACCGACTACTGTAAATAAAATAATATCAAGTTTATTGCTTCAATCGGATTATACCAGTGATTTTGGCATTAATTAAGGGAGGCCATTAATTAATAAAAGCTTTTGCAACTCCTTTGTTAGTTAGTCCTTATTGTTTATTTTAGCGGACACCCACATTACAGCCGTGACCAAATTAAACTTAAAAAGTTACATGCATCATGATTCAGACTGTACAAACGTATCTTCCAAGCTGCAGTCTAGGAAATAATACTACTTTCATTTAGTTAAAAAAGTAACTATTACTGTAACTTGATAATTTTCTTGCTTAAATGATAGCTACACAAAACATTTCCAAAAATTTTAAATGCAAAATAACAATTAAGCTAATTTCAGATAACGTCAATTTTTTTTAGTTTTATTTGTTATTTAAATTTTATCTTTTTAAAATTTTTATTGTCAGATGTTATAAAATAAAGCGATATTTGAAAATTGTCAATTTTTGGTAGTCTCCCCAGTTCTCCCTGAAGTCTCCCGAAATTTCCTGAAGGGAGACTTCAAGTCTCCCTGTTCTGGACCCCTAGGCTGAGGCCTGGCCTGGTTGTTACTAGCAGACACGCTATACACCTGAATCTCTGTGAGGGGAGATAACCCAGCCTGTTTGTTACTAGCAGACACTCTTTTCACAAAGCCTTCATCCTGCATCTGATTGCATTGATTGTAATGCACGTCACATGAAAACCTCAACCTTTAGTTTATAGATCACATGAAAACCTCAACCTTTAGTTTGTACGTCACATGAAAACCCCAACCTTTAGTTTGTACGTCACATGAAAACCCCAACCTTTAGTTTGTACGTCACATGAAAACCCCAACCTTTAGTCTGATAGAAAATTTGCAGAACTGGGATTAGGCAACAGAGATAATGCCATCTTGAACATTTTGGGAAATCCTCAATCTATAGTCTATATCAAAATCCATGGATCTGTCTTTTATTCCCACAAAGCAAGAACAAATCCAAACAAGTTCACTCAAGTAAAGTCAGAACATTATGAATTGTAAGTGAACAATAGAAAATTGCCCCTGGAGAGATGTACCGCTATAAACCATACTTCTTATTGCTCAGCGAATCGTAAAACAAAAAGTGTTCTTAACTACAAGTTTCACTCGCCGGCGTTCAACAGCCTAAAATATCTTCGGTCTGTTTGAATAGAACCATACAAATATGGATATCATTGGAACCGGCTCCTTGACCCCATTGTGATAGTTACAGTTATGCCCTGTGCCAATGCATTCTCTTATATATGCGAGTCAACCATAGGTCGCCTCGCATATATAAGAGAATGCATTGGCCTAAAAAAAATCTTTTTTTAACACTTTTTACCATTTTTTCTTACATTCTTTAACAATTTTATAATTTTTAATGTGTTAAGCCAATGCATTCTCTTATATATGCGAGGCGACCTATGGTCGACTCGCATATATAAGAGAATGCATTGGCACAGGGCCCTTCTGTTGGGTAAAGGGTTAAGTCGCCAAGATAATGTCTGTCATACACTATGTTAAATTTCTCACAGAATTTACAGCGATGTTTGGGAATAATCATTCATGAGAATCCCGGATCTTTCAAGCTTTGAGGAAAGCAGTTTATATATATTACACAAATTGCCTATGATAGTCACTCGTAATATGCCAATCTATATTGTACACAAGTCACTGACCTAATCTTTCGGTATAGGAATTATTATATACCTTTCTATAAAATAGCGGAAAATTACCAGTGCATTTACATTAGCCAATCAAATACAAATAATGTATGACGCATTTTGCTGAAACAGTTGACCTATTTTTGTAGCCGGTTAACCGTGAGGAGTAACTGGATGACAACCAGATATCTGCTATTATCAACCACAGACTTTACACTCATTGTCTACACAATAAATTGTATAAAATGTGCAACGACCTCGCCATAATCTGGTCAAATAACTGTATGGCAAACTCACTTAATGTTTACACAGACAAAGCTTGTATTAAACGAAAATGAATCAGAAAACGTGAACGATAATAAGCTAATAGGTCAGTAAAGCCACGTGTTGACACAGTTAACTAAAACTTGCAGTGCTATAAATAGACATGTCATACTTGACCAGTTTGTATATTGTAGTCGCAACTAGCTAAACCTGACTTGTCATCATTCGCGTTTGGTGATTAACAAACTGCATGACCCGATTTCATGTTGTTCTAAGTGTATGTGTTTTATGTATACACTTAGAACAATATGGAACTCAGGCCAAATGTATGTTGCATTCAGTACATTTCCTCTGTTTGATGTGTCGTAGGGGATAATCTCCTGTTTCCAAACTGTAGGATTTTTTTATATCGCGACTTCAGCCCTCATAATTGGCTACGGCAATCGGCAATGCCGAAGCCATTTGCTGAAGCAAACTGGGCCACGGTAAAGGGTTGCCGTAGCAGATTGCCGAAGCCAAACAATCTGAATTAAAAGGGCTGCAACTTGGACAAACACTTGGCTTTTATATAGATACTAGATAACTCAATATTTGATTGACAAATTGGTGCAGATAATTACAAGATTCAGCCAAATATGTTGTCCGAAGTACATTTACATACAATGTATGTCCGAAATATAGGACTGTTTATTGACAAAGTAAAGACCCAGGTTCTTGAGTTTCTGTTCATTTTATTTTGACTTTATATCTATACATGCATATGCATCGCTTGTTTTCTGACTTTTTAAGGGTCCAATAGAATAAATCTTGTGATATATTTGACATGAGACAAGTCCTGGACAGGATAATTAATTTCTTAATTATTGGCAGTATAGGCATATGTGTCAGATGCATCAAACTGATCGTCTATATATCCACATGTAGATCAATGGTGAGCATTTCAACAGTTGGAATGTAAATTTCCTCCGTGGAACCGTTCCTGAAAGTCTGCGAGTGGGTAGTCAGTTACACCACTTGCATCCAAACGAAAAAACAACATTGGAGAAAGACTCAATTTTTTGGTGGAAATTTTACAACAGACTGATCAGACATCGAAGTATATGTGTAGCTACAAATGTATAACTTTCACTGATCGGAAATAGGTGGGCCGAAACTATTAAATTTTTATGACCGACACTGGGCCATTCCATATGTGACTGACCTAACATTTTGAGACTAAATGTTTACTATGAACCAGGTGTCTCAATTTAATATCTTTTTCTGGCTAAAGTTTCCAAGGACCAATGTATATACAACACAAAATCAGATTTTCTTGCACTTCATCAAATATTTATTAAATAGGGCAATCAATGTCATGACTGACGTAACGGAAAACGGACATGCATTTTCAAGGGTATGAGTGTGTGTAGATTTTTCTCCTCAGATATGTAAGTTTACTATAAAAACATGTTTCAATTTTCTAATTCCTGTATTACTTTTACCAATAAAAAAAATCCCCTTTCAGGGCGACACAGGGCAACTCTTTCGCCCTCGTCGCCTGCTAGGCTGCTCCCTGTATATGCACAGATGTATGGAGCCCAAAAACCTCTTTTCACCTCAAATCGTGTGTTCTTGACAATATAAAATGTTCACAAAAGTCAAGGTTTGTCAACAATTTCTCAATGTTTCATGCTCTGATAATTATGAGTGCATGATTATTTGGATGACACAAGTAGTTCTTTATGCAATGGGACACAATTTTTTTAAGGCTGGTAAATCCGTAATTTACTAGATATACTCTTGGGATCCAAATAATCATACATGTACGATTATTAATTTTCTGCAAAAAATCCACCCTTATTTGGGTCTGTATGATTATTAAATTTTGGCCAAACTTTTGGTCTAAAATATGGTCAAATCATCTTTGTGTTACTGGTGATGGGTAAAAATTAATTACAAGTTAATATATACTTGAAAAATCAGTTCACCTTTCATAATTTATGACTTTTTACTTGCCCCAACTGACAATGATTCTTTAAAAATCTGAAGAAAAAAATACACCGTGTACGATTATTTGGGCCTGTATGATTATTTAAACTGGGATAATTTTCCACCCTGTATTATTATTTGGATCCCAAGAATATTGGGTGACTACATGTACATTTAACCAAAAAAAATCCCTCATTGGTAGATCTACTTTTTTTTTCTCCCTACAACTTCATAAACCACACTTAAAAAATATTGGTGTTGCCTAAGTGTATAAATATTCTGCCAACCGAAAATGAACATGTAGTTCTGTGTAGTTTGCTTTAATCTGGGAACAACTTTGATACATACATGTATGTACATGTAGAGGTAAAATTCAATTGGAACAAATGTCTGGAGTAAGGTATTACATGCACAAGTATTATAAAGTAATACTTTATTAATATTTTGATAAGTACTGTAGATCTAATTTTATTAATAGTTCAATATAATATAATTAAACACTTAAAATTAAAAAGTACAATGTAGAAGTGGACACCAGATATACATGTACATATATATCTCTTATATTCAGCACACATGAAATGACTCAAATGATTCCATGTCTCCATGAAGTCATAAATATGCCATCTCAAACCATAGTCAGACCCAGCTTGTTACTACTGGTAGTCAATGCTAATTTAATTAAAATCTTTGGAGAAAACACATCTCATAGCATGGACATTGCAATTCTGCAGTAGTGGCAGTTTGGTACCATGCTGGCTTTATTGACATTGTCAGGGCAGGTCTGGGTGTCTCAAATATTGATTGAAAGGAACCAGGTGTTGGGGGGAAATGTCAACCTCCAACTCTCCGATGCCATGCTGTGATTAAATTTCGTTTGAAAACTCCAATTGTTTGTTCAAGTGTCTCAAGAAATGATTTGTTTGCTATAAAGTTAATTGAATTAAAATGAATGGTGCCAAACAGTGAGTGGTCTGCTAGTCCAGTCATAAACTTCGCCTCAAAATCATGATATTAAACACAAGCTGGAGACCTCAGCCTCATTCAATGTGTGACTTAGTAATCTATGAGCTAAAAACTTAATGATATTTAAAATAATGTTGGTTCAATTACAGTGATAACATATTACATTACCAATTATAATCTAATTGACCTACCCCCACCGGAACTCTACTAGTACATGTATACGAATGTCACATGAATCTTCTTCAAATGTACAACATGTAGATGATATACCTAAACATATCATCACTTTTATTTCATTAAGGCGGCTAATACAACTCTGGTGACTGAAGATGAGTTCAGTCTTAAGAAACACGAGAATACAATGGATACTGAGGTTAAGATACATGAAGGATAGTAGACCAGGGAGAGAAACAAAGTATTTTTGACATAATAGGCAAAAATAAATTTCATATTTTCACAACACAAAAGCCACGAAAATTAAAATCTGGACAACATTCTTAAAAGCAACAGCGCATTGTTTTCGTGACTTTATATTGCTTCTCAGAATCGGGAAGGTGATCTAGAATAATTTTTTCCAACACAAGAAACAGAGTTTCCCCACGATCTCTCTCAAAAGAGAATCGCTTATGGTCTGGGTGTAAAGTGAATCGCTTACGGTCTGGGTGTGAAGAGAATCGCTTACGGTCTGGGTGTAAAGAGAATCGCTTATGGTCTGATTGTAAAGAGAATCGCTTATGGTCTGGGTATAAAGAGAATTGCTTACAATCTGTGTGTAAAGAGAATCGCTTACGGTCTGGGTGTAAAGAGAATCGCTTACGGTCTTCAACTTACATGAGGCAAAAGTAATATACTGGAATTTCTACGTAAATTTCGAGAAAATCACAATTTGGGATTCAAAACCATTTAGCCTCGATGTACTGATATGAAAAAAATTATTATTAGCCGTTTTCTTTTCAGCATCCACAGGATTCCTCTTCTTTTGAGGACGAGGATAGCAATAGGGTCCACATCAGGACAATGAGGTTGGAGTGCCTTAAGTTGAAGTCAAATATCATTTTCTTAGAGAATAAAAGGTCAGCAGACTACAGTGTCCCCCAAAAATGTGGCAAGTCGATGCCGCTTTGTTAAAGAAATTAAAACAAATGTTGAAATTTTTCGAAGTCGAAAAGGGTTAATAAATCCGTAAAAAAAATATTTTTCCATCATCAAAATACATGTTGCACTTCTCCAATATGTGGGTAACAATATTCTGAAGTTTCAAATATCTACGATCAAAACTGTAGGAGGAGTTGATTACATCATGAAGGTACCCTCATAAAGAAAATTATAAAAAAAAATTCTAAGTTGATAAAGGTTAATAACTTTGTCAAAAAAATATTTTTCCGTCCTCTATATACATGTCGCACATCTTCACACTTGATTACCTAAGTTATGGAAATCCCAGCTTTTTGGTGAAGTTACGTTTACGAAACGAACATCGAAACTCCGGAATTATAGAACTATTAGTGACCATTTATTAATCATTTATTTCATATTGTTCATTCCAGGATGCACACCGATCCTCCAACCGATGGACACCCACGTCAACAAACCATTCAAGACATCGCTGCAACGACAATGGGTGGAGTGGTTCAAAACAGCCCAGAAGAATAAAAACGGGAACTTCATCCAACCAACCCGACAACACGTAATCGACTGGGTGTCACAGGCTTGGAATGACATCGACGAATCGACGATCATCGGTGGATTCATACATTGCGGGATTTCGAACTCTCTGGATGGTAAAGAGGAGCTACTCGTCGGCGATAATGTGCCCCAGTTTCTGCCATTGGAACTCTGTGAAGAAGAAGTCAACATCGGGATCAAGTTCTTCACCGAGGATGATGACGACCAGGACCAAGAATTTGCATGGACAGATATAAGATCAGATCTGACCTGTGTATTAAATAAGATTAAGTGTTTCATAACAGGGGTGTATGGTTTTCAAAAATATCTGTAGTTTATACAATTCAAAAGTATTATCTATATAATGTTATACAGACATATATGTAATATGATGAGGATGCTGGCCCCTATGACCACCAAATCGTTCATATGAAAGAAAGTACATGTAAGTTAGCCCTCAATTAAATGGTTTCACATATTACAATGTATTACAAGTAGCTTGGACACTAAAAGCCAGAACCTTCAATGTTAATCTTCTAAGTGCTCTGTGGCCCCTAAAATTCAATCAACCATAAAAATATGAACAAATGGTGAAAATAAGGTTCCTGGAAATACTAACATCTACCATATTGATTTTCAAAACAAGTCATCACTTACAATAGTCATGTATATTTATCTGCCTGTTTCCCATTGCATAGATAAATCATATTGGGTATCAGCTGTTATTTTAATTTCAAATTGAAAGCACTTGTCTGAAGGGTTAATATATTTTTAAACCAGATCGATGCCAAAGATCTCGAGAGACGTGGGTGCAGGGCTGGAGGACCATATCAGAAATGAAAACAGAGAGTAAAGTTATAGAATTGCCTGAGAATAAAGTTACAGAATTGCCCGAGAATGAAGTTAAAGAATTGCCTCACCAGGAGACGACCCCAAGTGAATCGGCGATATCATGTATAGTTGAGAAAAATGAACTGGATGCCATCATCAATATGACTGACAACTATGACCCCGCCAAGCCTGAGATGACCGACAGAAAAATCACCCTCCGGACCCCGCCAAGCCTGAGATGACCGACAGAAAAATCACCCTCCGGACCCCGCCAAGCCTGAGATGACCGACAGAAAAATCACCCTCCGGACCCCGCCAAGCCTGAGATGACCGACAGAAAAATCACCCTCCGGACCCCGCCACGCCTGAGATGACCGACAGAAAAATCACCCTCCGGACCCCGCCAAGCCTGAGATGACCGACAGAAAAATCACCCTCCGGACCCCGCCAAGCCTGAGATGACCGACAGAAAAATCACCCTCCGGACCCCGCCAAGCCTGAGATGACCGACAGAAAAATCACCCTCCGGACCCCGCCAAGCCTGAGATGACCGACAGAAAAATCACCCTCCGGACCCCGCCAAGCCTGAGATGACCGACAGAAAAATCACCCTCCTGAAAATCGACCTGCCAAAGTACAAAGTCTACTTCCCTCAGGACGGGGAGATGCAGTATGCACGGTTAGAAGATGCAAATTGTGATTACGACGCCAAAGCAACGGAAACCCTATCCCGGAAAGCCAATATCCACAAGGGCGGCTCAGGAGATTTTCCCTCAAAGGAAGAGGACGTACCCAAGGGCATTGCAGCCAAAGAAGAAACACCAGTTAAGTGTGGCACTGAATGTGCCGATAGGCTGCATTCAAGATATATGGGAAACCGAGAAGGTGGCGGAGGAAAGTAACATCACGGAGAAGAAATTTAAATCGGGGAAAGTGGGTGAGGAAAGCGAGGATGCAGATAAGGTCAGATCGGTGAAGGTGATAGAGGAAAGTGCGAGCGAGGGTCCAGAGAAGAAAGTTCGGTCGGAGGTTCACGTTGTAGAGGGGGAGAAGAAGAGAAAGAGGGAAGCGGTGGAAGAAGTAGAGGAGCGAAAGGATAGAAAGAGAACAGAAGCCAACAACAAGATTAGTGACACATCTCAACGGGCGCAGAAATTGCTGTCAACTGGGGCTATGCCAACGTTTCAACCGGCTCGGTGTGAATGGGGTGATAGGAAGATTACCCTCCCCGGAGGGATGGAGTGGCCACCCAAGGGTTGGAGGGGGTATACAAGTAAACAAAAGCTTCACGTATTCAAGGTAATGGCGGGACATTTGGAATTAAACAGCAGTAAAGAAATTAACCCAGAGGAAGCAGAGCTGCTCACCCGTTACAATATGTTGGTGCTGCCGGGCACGAAATTGTTGTCATTAGAAGGAGATGTCAAAGTACAGAGATCATTCAATAAACTGCGATACTATAATTATTCTATGTTAAGGGCAGTAGCAAATGGGGAACTTTCGGGTGGACAGGTAGACACTTTCGTGAGACAGATGGAAGCGGCTGCAAGATACCAGGACAGTGAGCCGACGGATGCGCTGAGAGCAGTGCGTGACATTCCGTTGCGGTTGACGCCAGATGTCGAGTGAAGTTTAATCGGTCCCAGATCCTTTATCGAATTATATTTCTAAAACGACCTGTGCGGCAGTGGGAGTTTGTGTCTAACTAGCTGTATTCACTCAGAATCTCAGAAGATGATCTCAGATGAAGATGATTAACTGATGACCTCTGAAGATGTCAAATTCCAGGAGAAATTTATAATTTTTGAGTGGGGGGATGTGTAACCCCAGTTTCCTGTAATTCATGGAGCACGAACAAAGCATGAATATTCATGGTTATTCATGAATATTCATTCTTTATTCATGATTCATATTCATGGTTATGCTTGTTCATGGTTAATCATGGTTTTAAAGGCTGAATTAGCATGAATATATATGAACTTTTGGAAATAGTAAATTTTGCAGGTTTATAAGGTAGGAAAAAGTGTGGATAAGCATGAATTATTGCAAACATTAAATTCTAATAGCCATGGACGTATGAATAAGCATGAATAAACATGAATGTATTAATGGATTTATATATAATAGTTTTTGTATATATTTTGAGTAAGAAATGTTGGCAAGTCTAATGCAGCGTGTTTAACATTTAAAATTTTAAATACAAATAGGATAGCAATTTTATATCATGAATAACCATGAATATTTTAAGTCTAATATTTAATAAAAAAAATTCTGGAATTCATCCTTCCATGAACAATAAGCAATTATAACAATCAAATCAGACCAGACTGTGTTTACTAATTAAAGATGGATTATCCCTTCGTAAACAGTCATAAACACGTTTTATATATTTTGCGGTATTAAGTAATAATGTCGAAGACACCTGTCTGGAAATGCTTCTATCAATTAATATTCATTTTATATAAATATTTTCTTATATGATGATAAGGAAGTTGACATATATAATTCCCTTATCGAAATGGTTGTTTGCTGCAAGTTAGCGGCAAATGTGCGGCATGTTTGCAGCAAATGGTTTGTTCGCAGAAAGTCAATTGCACATATTCGCAGATCTTTGCCGCAAACTTTTTGTTTGCAGTAAATTTTGTTAATGTTTGCTGCAACTTTGCAGAAAATTTAGATTCGAGGCAAACCATTCGTAATAAGTTCACAGTAAATTTTATATTAGTTTCAAGTTCGCAGTTAGTGCATTGGAATCTTTGTTCGCCACATGTGCGTTTTAAACTTGGAATATTTCAATTTTGTTTTCACCATATATTTGTTTAAAGTTTGTGTTTGATAATTTGCATCATTAATTTCAACATAATCCACAGCAAAATAAATCAATTCTGTGTGAAACACCGTGGTAACATGTGATTTACCGTGGGGACATTTTTCCTAATTTCGGGGGCTGATTATTTTTTTTAAATTCCGATCTAACAAGCGATGGATTATGCAATTTATGGACAACAAAATTCAAAATAATGTTTTTAAAAGGTTCAATACCCCATGTGGCTTTATCAGTTCTTTTATCGAATAGCTTTATTGTCGCGATCCTGGGTTTATAATCATGAAAACAAATCAAATATATCGTGGGGGGATGTGCCTTTGAAATCGAAAGTAATATATTTAAAAGTGAAAAACGGGAACGGGAACTGGAATATGGAATTGAGTCATACAAAATGTGCGACGTTTTAGATATATCATTTATTAATATAATGCCAATGTAAATCATTGTTTGTATATATTTTGTGTAGAAATAATCCTGATGAAGCAAAATACCCATAAAACAACCTCAACGATCCGTTTCTTTCTGCAAGCCGCTTTTTCAAACAGGCGAAATTTTTCGCGGTCAAAATTACTCTAATTTTCAAAATTGAAAACCGTCGCACACAATCAGTGGATCTGTTGAACTTGAGGGAACTTTGAGGAATATAATTATATGGAATATGATTATTATGACAGTGTGTGCACATCGTAAAACTATAAAATTGGAATACCGTAATCATTCTTCGTCATTATTATGTGAAGCCTTGAAGGCAATACTAGTACTAGTACTAGTAGTAGTGCTGTTTACAATACATCCAAATTTCAATTCGAAGTGAGATGGTGTCTTGACACGGAAACCGGCGAGCTCGCCGATTTTGAATGGGATGAACAGTGGAGACTGGATAGGAAAATTCAATGACCATGAAATTCGGATTCAGTTGATCAACCATGAAATTCCAGTGATTTCAGCTGGTGATGTTCCATATGCATTCAAGTATATAAGGATCTAGGCCAGCCCATGCCGACCTGTGTCGTTTTCGTACTGAAGTTCTGATGGTGATGCCACTGCAGTGCAGGTGACAGTACTGACGTACAAACTTGAATTGTGTAAAACTGCTAGTTCTATATGATGCATCTGTATAGAAGTTGTTGTTATCGACCAAAACAGAACAATTATATTATGTGGAAACCAGCAGATGTTTTGTATCTTTCATACCTAAAAACATTTGACATGGTTGGGGAATATTCATATCTATGGTTATTCATGGATATCTATGGTTATTCATGGATATCTACATGTATGGTTATTAACCATGGATATCTATGGTTATTCATGGATATCTACATGTATGGTTATTAACCATGGATATCTATGGTTATTCATGGGTATTAATTGTTCATGGATATTCATGGACCATGGATATTCATGGACCATGAATATGGGCCATTTAACAACCACGAATATCCATGAATATCCATGGTTAAAAAGTATGAATAACCATGAATATTCATGGTTAAATAACCATGGTTATTCATGAATTATCCTTGAATAACCATGAATAATTCATGGTCAGGAAACTGGGGAATGACCTTCGGGTCCATAATTCGTAACTATATAGCTCGTTCAAATGTGCGTAGTAATGTTATATCGCGAAGTAAGGAAACAGTAAAAATTCAGTCATCCGTAGCTTCATTCAAACTCCACCAAACGTCATACTTTCATTTATTACATATTCCGTAACCTTCACTTCATCCGTCTGTAAAATCTCACCTCGCCACATACAGTCATTCTTCTCAAATATCATAAAATGCATTTGTGCACTTTTGATAATTTGATTTCACTGGAAATCGTCTCTCGTGCTCGCTCGTTACAAATTTCATTTTATCAAACTTTCATTTCCGTATTGCACAAATAATACAAACGTCCATATACTCACACTTACCATTTTGATGCCTCATATCATGCTGCAACTAAACAGTAAGAGCTCATCTCATGACAACATCACATTTTCACGCATTTGTCAAGATTCATTTTGTAAATTCTATCGACACAAATCTGGAAGCAAGGTCACGTGATCACTATTTTTGCAACGGCGTACTAACTTTGCTTGGTAAAATAGCAGACGCCTAACAAACGTCAATAAACAATATATTCATTTATCATATTAGTGAGTTCATAAGATTGTCTTTATCATTGTTGATAATTGTGCATTTGCATTCATGTTTGATTTGTATTTTAATCATAATTGTTGTTAGGGAACTATTTCGTCTCACGCGCGTAGGGTATTTGTTTACTGCGTAATACGCCATAAATTACAAATTATCTAAGTTGTGCGTTTCAAATACATCGGGAGCGATTTTTGGCTACTTTAGTTTCTGCTGACCTTTTAACATCTAGCAATAAAAAAGAAATTGTTCTAAAGAAGGCTCTCATGGGATCTGCACTGCACAACACTCATTTTGCATATTTCAGGTGCAAACTAAATATTAGCAAATATTCAACTCACTTTTTCTTATGCAAATTCCTGCTAATCACTGATTGACTAAAGGAGCGATTTTTCATATGAGGACCAATTTCGTTTTCATGCATATCATTTTAAAGCTTATATCCTCACATGGAAAACGCTCCGCATAGTTAGTCTGAGTTTAATTTTTATTTAAAGTTATCCTATATTTTCTAAAACTTTCAAATCCTCTTAAAGTTTTACTTTTCTCTAAATTTATCATTACAATCAGTATTGTCGATATTAACTTTCCAAGTGATAAAACCTATCTTACTTATTTCTTATCAATTAAATCTCAGATCTGATTAGCTTTACCTTCACTATGGTGAGTGCAGGGAGCAGGTATATAGATTGGTGGAGAAGTGGTGAAATATGATTTAGCAAGTTAGGGCTGAGGCTGAAAGTTGGGTTAATTGGGGCTCGTGAGATAGGCCTACTTGTGTTATTATTATTGGGTTAATTGGGGCTCGTGAGATAGGCCTACTTGTGTTATTATTATTGGGTTAATTGGGGCTCGTGAGATAGGCCTACTTGTGTTATTATTATTGGGTTAATTGGGGCTCGTGAGATAGGCCTACTTGTGTTATTATTATTGGGTTAATTGGGGCTCGTGAGATAGGCCTACTTGTGTTATTATTATTGGGTTAATTGGGGCTCGTGAGATAGGCCTACTTGTGTTATTATTATTGGGTTAATTGGGGCTCGTGAGATAGGCCTACTTGTGTTATTATTATTGGGTTAATTGGGGCTCGTGAGATAGGCCTACTTGTGTTATTATTATTGGGTTAATTGGGGCTCGTGAGATAGGCCTACTTGTGTTATTATTATTGGGTTAATTGGGGCTCGTGAGATAGGCCTACTTGTGTTATTATTATTGGGTTAATTGGGGCTCGTGAGATAGGCCTACTTGTGTTATTATTATTGGGTTAATTGGGGCTCGTGAGATAGGCCTACTTGTGTTATTATTATTGGGTTAATTGGGGCTCGTGAGATAGGCCTACTTGTGTCATTATTATGAATCATTGGATTATTGAGTATGGGAGAACTTGCAGAATTCATTGTGTATATAAATATATATAGATATACTGATTAAAGAATCTTGACCTAAACCTTAATGAGAGTTTTCAGTGTTACATTACATTATACATGCCCAACCACCTGGTCGATTCCTGTTACAATATCACTCTACAGCACAGATGTCCATGTCTACGGTTAATACCATGTGATGTTTATTGTTGAATCTTTATTTTAAATTAGATACCATAGCTTTCTTAGCATAGCAGATTATTTGCAGATTATTTGCACATCAATTGGCAATAGAGACATCAGAAAATAATATAGCCTTATCAATAGCTAAGTAGTCCAAAGGCATGGGATGGAATTGATGTGGTGACTCGGGGTACCCTTGGCAGAGTTATAATGGTGTTAGTTTTTCAAATTTTGTTACTTTAAATTTTGTTAATTATTTAAACAAAAAATATTTTATTATATATTATTTTTATTTATTTATTCATATTCATTTTTTTGTTTGTTAAATTGAGCAAGGAAATCAATCTAAAAAAAATATATTCTTGTTTTTTGAGTGAATATATTTTTTCGAAAAAGGGCCATAACTCAGTTAAATATAGTCGGATCAAACCCATATTTGAACTCGATCTGTATTTTGGGCTGAGAAACTCACATACCATATTTGGTTGCAATCAGATAGAAAATATTTGAGTTATTGCACCATGCGTGTCTACGGACAGACAGACGGACGCACAGCAAGTGGTCAATCCGGACAACGACACTATGTTTACCATACTATGGTATGGGTAAACATAAAAAAGTTATCCAATTGGTTTATCGTCAACATGTATAAGATATGTGTGAATATTTCACAAATTAAAGTTTTGAGGGTGAAAATGGTGTTCCCATGCCTAGACAGTTCTTATGCTTTCATTCCACTGATTGTATACTTAAAGCTTTAGCATTCTGTCGTTTACATTATAGCTTCTGAGAGAGATGACTTATCATCTACAGTATGAATTTAATCAACAACAGAAATTAACGGAGCTGATAGATCCCATTCTTCAATCGGTTCAGAATCTGCCCATGTGTCAAGCGTTGTTAACGCAAATGAACTAAAAGCTTGACTGCATCATTGAGGAGTACCAGTTGAAAAGTAAAGTTTTCAGTAGGTCTACCATCTGCAAACATTTCCAGAATAAATATATTAGCGAAACAGATTTTTCATAGTAGGGTATAAGTATATCTTACAATTTGATTGTAGCTCATACGAGGTTAATAGTTATACACCGAATCTAGTGCACAGTATGTAACAACTTAGTAGAATACAGTGATTTAGCTACACAATGCGATTCGTGCTCACGCTGGACAGTGGACACATATTCCTTGTAGCAACATTAAAGTCAAATCATTCGCAAACCATAAACAGATAAAGAAATTCATCAAGAAAAGAGTGTTTCTATGCAGTGAGTGCGACATAACACATGATTACACATCATAAACTAAAATGTCCGTGTGGTTCTACCAACCAAAAAAATAAATTTCTAACATGTGCATTCTGTGAACAAGCCTGGCACATTCAATGTACCAACATCAATAGTGACGACCCGAAGAAATTCAATAAGAGTAACATTAAATTAAAATGCCTCTCATGCTCACTAAGTAAACTGGAAGCTGCCAATTAGTCTGGGAGCTACATGTAATAGGGGTACCCTTGCACACCCCCCCCCCCCCCCCCCGGGATTTAACTTCACTCCCCTCATTTTGTTCCTTATTATGTCCTGGCCATTTAGACTACAGACAAAATGTCATCCATTTAACTGTTGGCTAACTTGGCTCATCCGAATCAATGGTTACAGGAAATGGTTGTCGTTTGACGCAAATAATGCACCTAATTCAACTTGGATATACTTTGAGAAGTCCAAGTTGAGAGTGACTGTACTTGATATGAATGGGGTTATTTTCAAATTTGGCATATGAATGGGGTTATTTTCGAATTTGGCAAACAGTGGACATGTATGTTTATACATATGAAATTCTGAGTACCAAATATTTAGGAGACACGATAAATGATTTAAATAAAATGTGCACTTATTTCCCGTAATTTAAACAACAGTTGAGTGAGTTCTGGTAAACTGACCAAACCCAAAATGGCATGTTCTCATTCAGGTCTCATACTATGCGATCATGCAATTTACAAGAATATTCATTCATAAATGCAGCTTGTAGGGTGTGCTGAAAGAATCAAAGATGTCTGCAGTAGTGCTGTGCGTCAGATCCGATAATCCGATTGGATTCGGATCGGATTTATAATGTTTAAAAAATCGGTTTCCGATTCAGATCGGATTCAGAATTGTCCTCGGATTCGTAGTCAAATTTTCAAAAATGCTGTCGGATTCAGATTTGAATCATCTGGATCGGACCGTACAATCCGATCTCCATCATGTTACATTTATGGGGTGGATAACTTGGATTCTAACTTTCTAACTTTCTAACTCAGTCTCGTATTAAACGTAGGACCTATATAACAAATAAACAAAACAAAACAAGATATGTATATTCGCATCGTGGTACAGCAATCGGCACATCTGGGTAACAAACAAAGTACAAAGTTCAATCATCTGGAAATTCAGGCTCATAACTTCATATAATCGTAGTTAATTATGTACTATCAAATACCATACATTGCGTACAATGCGTAAAACTACAATTCCGATGGTCCTTGTTTAGTTATGTTTGCTGTTTGTTAAATTGTTATTAGTACATCAGTAAATTCAGTATGATCAGGATTCAGTACTAGACATTATAATATAATATGAATATGATTATCTGGCCACATATATAGTAAGCCTATATACTATATAATATGGGGCCAGATATTCATATTCATAATATTGCCAGGTTCCAACTTCCAAGGGAAAAGTTTGGTATAATTTAATAGCGTATTTCGATATTTCATGTCATTCTGTTTGTTCTACATAACGGCCAATTGGGAGTGGAGAAAAATTGTGTGGAAGACAGAAAAATTTGATGTGCCCAAAAAGGATGCTTTCACCATCAAACAATGGGATCTGGACTCCATTGCTGAACTAAACATGGATATTCCAGAAGACATACATTTCATTGTCACAGATAATGCAAGCACAATGGCAGCTGCATTTCGAAATGTGAATGGGTCTGGGTGCGCTGCACATTGCGTTAACTTATTGGTCAATGCAATGATCGATAAAGTGGAAGAAGCTAAGGAAATCTTCAGTAAAGCAAAAACCCTTGTGAAACATGCCAAGAAAGCAAGTTTACAGCTAAAATTACCATGCCGTCTGTGTCAGTCAATGCCAAGTTGCCAACGAGGTGGAACTCTTCCCTGACGATGATTATGTCAATTGAAAAAGTATGGGTTGAGCTGACTCAATTGTTATTGCACCGAGACGAAGCATCATATCTGTCGGGCATAAGTGTGGCAACTCTCCGAGAGTTGATCCAATTTCTCAAATGCTTCAAGCATGCATCGGATGTCCTAGAAGCGGACAACAAACCCAATATCCAGTTGGTCCTGTTCTGGTATTTTCAGCTAACCAAACACCTTGAAGACAAGGATGACAGTGAATTAGTCAAGACTATGAAGGATGTAGGCTGAGTTGCCATTGATACTAAATGGGGAAAACGACTGAAAGTGGTGCATTTTGCGGCCACATTGCTCAACCCACGTGGTAAAAACTCTTCGAAAATCACTACCGAGCAACACGATGCAGGGTTGTCATTTATTCGAGAATTGCTCGCGCGATTGGAGCGTACTCAGCGTAGCACTGAATCTGTGGAGTCTACTGTTAGAAAATCAGAAATTGTGAATGTACCTATGGATGGCGATGAAGCGGACTTTTATCCATCAACTACCATCAGTGCTGCCACTGCTGTGGGAAAATCAGTAGAAGAACTTGAATCCTATATGAGGGAACCCGCCGTCAACACTAAATTACCACAGGATCTACTGAATTATTGGCGAGATAAAGTGGGTTGTGTTGATAACTTACTGTTTATTCGATCGGCAATGAAGATGGTCCAAACAGCCGCATTCGACTTCGGTGATAGCGTTGATACTGACAGTGATGCCGACATTGCAAAGTGACTGAATTAGTAGTGCAAGTTTAATTATTGTTAATCAAAGACGCAGCCTCAAAGGCTCCTATTGATATTAGTGTGATACCGTAGTGTAGGTTAATGATAAAGGCTCCTATTGATATTAGTGTGATACCGTAGTGAAGGCTCCTATTGATATTAGTGTGATACCGTAGTGAAGGCTCCTATTGATATTAGTGTGATACCGTAGTGAAGGCTCCTATTGATATTAGTGTGACACCGTAGTTAATTTTAGTGATGAGTTTCCACGAAAACATTATGTTGAAATTGAATATGTTCAAGTTCGTGATGTGGTGAATGGTCATTGTGGTCACATGGTGTAATAGGTGACAATATAATAAATTTTACGAAGGAAAAGATTTTTATAGACGGTCGACCTTAATATTGTATCGACCTGCGACCGGGGTCAGCTGTTTAGAAAGTTCGAGGTCAAGTGAACATCTGAGCGCCAACCACGAGAAGGGCGGGTATCTTGATTGATTGATTGTCCTCGTGGTGACGTTGTCGATACCCGACTGCCCATTCAAACGAATTTCTCACAGACCACAAGGTCAATAAATTCTACCCCGCCATCCCACCCCCTTCAGGTGTGGCCCACCACTCCCTCCAGTGACTGGTTAGTGCTTGGTTTGGCACGGCCCGGTGCCGGCCATACATTTTTCGGTTTAGGCGTGTGACGTGGTACACCCAGGTTGCATATTGTTCAATCGGGGCCGCGCCACATGCCGATGGTTGACATAATTTCGGTAATTCGATTAAAGAATTGCCATTACGCAAATATGTCTTAGTCTTTAATTATTTAGCCCACCAGTGGTACCCAGGGAATTGTCGTAAAGTAGGGAGATAGGATATAAATTACATAATGTGTTTTGTGTAAACCGTTTGCTCAAAATTGAAATATTGAAAATACAATTACAGTTACAGTTAGAAGTTACATTATTTTTTTGTGTTGCGGATTCGGATCGGATCGGATTTTGGATTGGATTTTGGATTGGATTTAGCGATACACATCGGATTTGGATTCGGGTTCGGATTAAAAAATTGACATCGGATTTTGGATCGGATTCAAAATAGCCACCGGATTCGGATTTTCAAAAATGCTGTCGAATCGGATTTTGGGTTCATGTCGGATCCGACGCACGGCACTAGCATTTACCACGTTTTTTTTTTATATCTTTTTACAAGATTCACTAATGTTGCCTGGTTAATATGGTAGGGAATAAACATATTGATCATTATAGTTTAATTATGAAGTATGATAACACATAGTGAGGATCAAGGGTTGCTAATCACTCTTGTAGCATGGGTCATTTAATAATAAAACCGCAATGTCCAATAAAATTGTGATATTGCCACTAGTTATGATCAAAATGTATGATATATCAAGTGTTATGCCAGTTCAAGATACATGTTCTAATAATTTAATTTACAGGCTGATCACAGTAACTTCAGTCATCCCTTGGTACATGACTATAGCGACATTAACAACCATGTGTACAATTCATCCTGGGAGCGAGCTGCAGGCTCCAATAGTTCAATATGTATTTTTTTCACAGAAACAAATCAAAAATAATTATTGCCATCCTAATTGACTTCATTAACCCCTCCTAATCACCAGATTTATGACACGGGCAGTGTTCTACTTATTGCGGTTGATAACCTATATCTAATTAATAATACATTTTATTAACAAAGTAATAGCTACACAAATTATTCAACTGTTTGCACCTGATTTGAACTTCATCACTAAAATCATGTAATCCAGGAGAAAAACAATGATTTATATGAAAATATCCTTTTCAGAATGACCAAGATCAGCTGGAACACCAGTGTACTAAATGGCGGAATGAAGGAGCAAATGTATTTTACCAGCCCAAGACAGAGAGTAATAAATTCAGATTGGCCTTTCAAACTAAGAAACAGGCAAGGCTGCTAAACATGTATGGGAACATTGTCCTGTTGGATGCGACATACAAGACGTCAAAATATGCTATGCCATTATTCTTCATGTGTGTAAAAACAAATGTTGACTATTCTGTAGTTGGATGTTTTATCACGGAAGATGAAACAAAGGAAAGCATCCAACAAGGTCTAAGACATTTCCGTGAATGGAATGAGGAATGGAAACCAGACTTCTTTATGACAGATTTTTGTGATGAAGAGATCAAAGCCATAGAAGCAGAGTTTAAAGGTGTGTACCAGATGATAGATTCCAGTGTACATCTACTTATCTATGCCAGGGTCAAGCCTTAAAATAATTTTTATTTGACTGCCTGCCATTTTGTCAGGCACCAAACAGACATGGTCTGACATTTCAAAATGAGGCCTGACATGTCTTTTTTATCACCCGAAATAATGTCAAGTGAAACTAATAATGATTTATTATCTCCCAAGTATATTTTCTTTTCTCAATTGTCACGTTTTTACTATAAATAATGCCAATCTAATCTGGCAACAAAATCAAACATGCTTGCCAAATTCATGCTCATTTCTAAGGGTATAGGAAATACTCATTCAATAAGATATCCAATTCCAATATTTTGTAGACATCCAAGTTCTAATAATCATATATCTGAAAAAAGACTGATTTTGGCCAAAAAAAAGTAATTAAAAACTACTCTCCAATAGAATAATTTTCATTTAACACACACTATTTCAATTTATTTCGCAAAAATCACATTACGAGTGATATTTTCCTTAAAAATATGTCAATATTTCAAACTGACATTATGTCAGACAGTTTTAAAGCAGAGCCTGACAACCTATACAAATTTGAATTTGGTGTCTGACAAATGTCCGTGTCAGACCACTTATTTTAAGCCTTGGCCAGGGTAGCATTTACTATTCAGTTTACTCCATAGCAATGTTCAAATTTTGATAGACAAAGTTAAACACATGTCATAGAATAACAAATTCATGTTAATGATTAAACAAAGTGTATTTTAACATGTCATGTCAAGTTTTGACTTTCTTTGATGCTGGAGCAAGCCGACATTTTTCATTCCATATATATTGTTCTATAGAGCTCAGTACCAATATATGGCATCAGCAGTCCTTCGAATTTGGAAAACGTAGGTGAGCGAAATATCGCTCGGAGCTTTTGGAATTTGCGCGCGCCTTTTTTGAGGGAGCACAATTCAAATTAACATGGATGAAATGATTACTGAATAAAGACAAACACAAGTATAATGATACACACGTATAATTCCAAGTGTGCCTGTGGCAACATAAAGTGAAAAACAGAAATAAAAACATATGTTTAGATTGTAGTACAATATCTAGTCCACAATAATCCGATTATCCGGCAATCCAGGTGAATCTAATCATGGTAATGAGTCCACTTCCGAGTCTGAGTGCGCATGCTCATCAGATTCGAGCCGCTTAAAACTTCAAACTCGGAAGTGGAATCGTTAACGCAATCAGATGCACCGTTATCCGACGAATCAACCGGGGCTCTCTTTCGTTTTGATAGTCGGTATTTCGGAGGCTTCAATGTCCATTTTTCGCTTTCTCCGAGTCGAGAGATAGTGGCTTCGATGTATAGCCTCGAAATATAGTTAAACTTAAACCCTAATCTATGGCAGTAGTATTCATCAAACATCAAACGAGGCCGCCAAAGAATTGACACAGTTTTTTTGCGGGAACTCGCACGTGCAGCAGTTGTGACGAGGTGTCACCCCAATCATTGGGTGAGAAAGACGCCGGCGGCCGCTTTGATCTTTGTTGTCATGTTGTAATCAACGCCATCGCTGCTGAGAAAAATACACGGTGAATAGTCTTGTCGGTGTTTAACCATTGATGTCCTGTTTATTAAAATCTCGTTCACTGACTGCAAATTCCGACGCGCGCATTTAAATTGTCGGCGTGCGCATTTAATAACTCGCTGGTTTTTAGATTTGCGCGCGCCAAGGCGCGCAAGCGCAATTGCGCGCCTCAAAATCGAAGGACTGCATCAGGATATGGTTGTGGAGTGCAACATATGTCCGGGATCTGTGAATTCCCCTCACCAGTGTATTAAAAGTTTAAGTTGTATGTTGTGAAACCCAGCATTAGATTCATATATATATATATATATCAACTAGTTTGTGGAGCATCGAAAGTGGACATGCGTAGACTCAAAAAAGAGGTCCATATTTTTCCTTGGGTAATGAGAGATCTGTAAATTTAAAGAAATACCAGATATGTGGCAATTTATTTGACAACACAATAACCATTGATGTAGCCAAAACATCACATACAATGTAGTTAAAGTGATTTGAAACACTAAGTTTTACAAATAGTATATTCAAATTGACAACACACACCGTCATTATTATATATGAAATGAATGCAGTGACTCTCGATGGCGAAATCCTTTTCGTTAGTTTATCGCCGATAGATGCGTCCCGAATCGAGTAGTAAATATTTTCAATTGAGCATAGTTCTGACAATGTTTTCTATGGAGTGCTATGGTGGATTGTTCAAATTTTTGGTGATGTTAGTAGAATGTTACACTCCTCCAGTTGTCATAGTGCCTGAATACTAACTTATCAGTTTCATGCACCCGAAAGTACATCATATGTCTTTAACCCTTTCAGTGCCAGGTCCGATTTTTGTATCAACCCATATACCCTGTGCCAATGCATTCTCTTATAAATGCGAGTCGACCATGGCACTGAAAGGGTTAAGAGATATGATTTACTAGTAATACAGAATGGTAAGTAAATCAGGCACACCCTTTAATATACATGTATCATGGTTCTTATAACCATACAATTTCAGTCCTGTTTCTAATTTTACACAAATTCCTACATAACTTTGAATAAATTTAATTATTTTATGATTCAGCTTCAATAGTTGGTGAAGGATTTGGCACAATATATGGCCCAGTTTCCTCAGCATCAGATTGTTCCAACTGTGATCGGTTGCGGCAGGAGGTTGACAACCTGAGGGAAGATGTGGACAATTGCTCAACATGCACATATCTGAGGGAAGAGGTATCACATTTGACGAATCAGGTTCGGTTACTAAAATGTGAGTGTCACAGTTTTGAAATTTTGAATACAGAATTTTGATTAAAGAGTTAATTTAATGAAGTTATTATAAGGAATCAACTACATGCATGTAGACGTGTAGTTTGAAAGTTTAGTATGTGTAATACTGACAATTGAATCAAATACTGAGTTAAATTTTTCCTGGATAAATGATGTCATGTATTTTACTTTGCAATATATACTCATATTGAAACACGACATACCAAACATTATTCAAATTTTGAAACATGACATACCATACGTCATTGTGAAACTGACACACTTGATTATATCCTAAAAATCGTGTTTTACTTTGTGGTAATAACTCAACATATAATTATCAGTAAGTAGCTGATGTGCTCGACTTCGTCCGGGCTATTTAGGGATTTGTCCAGAAACATGCCAATATTAGCGTATATGAGTGAGGTCAAGGACACAGTCGCACATGAAATTGGACCCGCCCATAATGTTCCTTGGATCAAATTATTTGCATTTCAAAATTTTATTGTTGTTTCAGTGAACAATAACATTGACAAATCTGCGGTGCCCCAGGTACTATATCAAGACATGAAGGCATTAGTCGCAGCCTACGAGGAAGGTGGCAGTATTGAAACATGGCAACCACCTAAAAGGTGGTGTGATGGTCTGCCCCATGTCATGGCAGAGTCCTTCACAACACCAAAACAAAAGGGCAGACCATCAACAACAACACCACCAAACGCAGTTGAGCCTGGACTTGATGCCATTGAGACAGTCAATGGGCATCAAGATTTCTTTGAGCCAGGGGGCGGACAAGGTGTGTGTATAGTTACAACAATATAAATTTTAGATGTATTAAGATTCTGGATAAACTGACATATTTACACTGTATTTGATGGTTCACTGTGCCTAAATATGTCTTCTGTGTATAAAATTAACAAAATAAGTTATGAACATGAAGTGTCACTTTAGGTAGTTATATATGCTGTCCTTTAACTACTTATATAAGTTGTTGTTTAAGTAGTTATATATGCCGTAGCTTACCAAGTAATTGGTTGATCAATTCTGTATAAAACTAGAATTTGAATTGAAGTGAGTTGTAGCTGTTATTTCGTAAATTTATTTATCCTCAGACATGAATACGAAGCCACATAATCAATCTTCAAAAAAGAATTTTGAACAGTGCTATTCAAGGGCTACTTATAAGTTCATGTATATACTTTTCCCAACACTGAACCATATATCACTACATACAGGTGCCAGAACGCCTAGATATAACTGAATAAATAATGCCGTATTATTGGTACCTGCGATATTGCAAAATTAATTTGTGATTACAATGACCTTAATTGACCTATACAACGCACGATACCATCCCGTAATACTACAAACATATAGTAGTCAGATTGTCTAGATTAGAAGAGGTTGGAAATTAAACAGACTTGTGCGACTTTGATATGACCTGATTTGATTTCAATCATACTTAACTTTTTACGCCTTATGGAGCATTTGACACCCATAATCCCCCCTCCGGATAATTTGAAATGAGCTATTAATGATATTTCCATACAAATGTACATGATGTCCTAACTTGGTTATTTATGCCAAACAGCCATCCAAACATGAAGTGTCCCTTTAAAATTGTTTTCATTATTATATATTGTTTTAATTTTTAATTACAGGTCAAGTTGGCAGAAGGCCACACACTCTACATCAATACCACTAAACTATTGGGCATTTGATGCAAGTCGAAGAAGGTCCCAAGCCGAATGATCAGAGGGCTACTGTCCTACTATTTTGAAGAACAGTACCTTGCTGATCATTCGGCAACTGGGGCCAGAGCAAGCGTCAGAAAGGGACTTCCTGGCAAAATTATAGAGCCAATAAGAGGTGCGTACATAGTCTGATATCTACATTGTTTCTTTTGCACACAATTCTCTGAATTGAATGAACTAATATGTACTTATGTTGTTGGTTATAAAAAAGGCAGTGTCCTCCAAGGGTGTTACGAACAAATATGTCTAAATTCTGATGTCAGATATTTCAATGTAGCTACATTCGATATGATAGATATATATGTGCACAATTACCATATACTTGTAGCATATAAAGAGACTTATATTAGACTTTAGTTGATATTTATGTCAGCTGGTCATTTATATGGTTCTGACGAAAATACATGACGAAATTAGTGCCTGAGATAGATATACTGATAGCGGGACTCAGAGTACTAATATAAAGCTTTGATAACATCACTGTAACAATACGTAAATAAATTAAATTAATTTTACTTTGACAAATTTCCTGACAGAAAGTCCAAAACGAAATCATGCGACATTAAAATTATGAAAGATAACTCTAGACAATAGACAAACAACGATCCGGTCAATAAATTGACACCACATTTATCCGGCCACTGTAAACTCACAACAGAGTCAACTGCCATACAACTTAAGAGGAGTCAGAATGTATAGAATTCATTTCTATAGACTACCATCTATGTTATTGTACATATCTTTTGTATATACAATCATATCTCAATATCATGTGACATTTGATAAGAGAAATAAAGCATTATAGTGGATACCACAATAAATTTACTGATAGAGCTTGAACCATTTTGAAAAATGTACAAAAGAAAGAATCATGTTCAACTTTTCAGACAACTGTCCATTCAGCTCCCCACTTTTAGCATTTCCTGAATTTTTGCATTTTTATCATAATAAATTTTATTTTGACTGTAAATTATTGACTTTTGATTTTGAACATACAACATTTGGTCAGTTAAGATACGCGACGCTAACATGTAGTTTATATAATAACTTCATGATATTGCAGTCAAATGCCGTGGGTGTGGCTTGTATGAATAAGTGAATATTAATTGAATTTGCAGGAGGCTATTCATTGGTCAAGCAAGGCATCACTCGCTTCGTATTGGCTAGATTTCTCTGTTTGGAATAATTTTAACCATGAGAGTCCTTAGACTGTAAGTTGAAATGAAACACGGTCTAATTTTATTTAAATTGTAATGGAACTTACAATGAAATACCATAAGAGTTGAGAGCAATACACAGTTACTAAATGTGACGAGAGGTTGGTGTATATAAGAAAGTTCACAGGTTCACAGATCAGATCGTGCTAGTATCCAGTTAACCCTTTACCCAACAGAAGGGCCCTGTGCCAATGCATTCTCTTATATATGCGAGTCGACCATAGGTCGCCTCGCATATATAAGAGAATGCATTGGCTTAACACATTAAAAATTATAAAATTGTTAAAGAATGTAAGAAAAAATGGTAAAAAGTGTTAAAAAAAAGATTTTTGTTAGGCCAATGCATTCTCTTATATATGCGAGGCGACCTATGGTCGACTCGCATATATAAGAGAATGCATTGGCACAGGGCATAACTGTAACTATCACAATGTGGTCAAGGAGCTGGTTCCAATGATATCCATATTTGTATGGTTCTATTGAGACAGACCGAAGATATTTTAGGCTGTTGAAGCTTTATTTGGCCGGTTTTGGCCGGTTTGTTGGGTAAAGGGTTAAAGTGCCCGAAATTCCTGCCACAAACCCTGGGCGTAACTCGTATTATAAAGAGCCTATGGCAGCAATCGCAGACTAAATACCAGCATCTCGCCATCCAAATATCTCAGCTGGTTTTAGTACGAGAAGACTTGGACTAGTATCAGAAGAGGTCAAAGGATTGTCCGAGAAGTTTGGTTTTCGGGCAAATGAGAACGATCCACAATGACAGTCCTTATACACCACCAAACGAGATGTGTTCTGACGAGAGCGATTGCATTCCATATTGTAATTTTTCGCATTGCAGATGCTGCAATGTCTGTTCTTGTAAGAACAAAAGTTTTGATTTGGAATAAAACATTGTTTCGTGCATGAATCGTTTGTATTTGTCTCCTTTGCGAAGAAGCTTGTACCCTACAGCCCGCTGTGTCTCCAACAACAGAGACGCCCGTCACATTGGATTGTGTATTAATCAAGCTTGAGTGTTACGCAGGGGAAGCTTGACCAGTTTTACGAAATCAGTTTCGGTTTTACCATACTTTTGGCCACAGACCAATCAGAATTGCTTCCGCGTTAAATCGCTTACGACAATGAATTTGGTGACAGGGAATAAAATAAATATTTATCGCGGAATCGGGTCTCAAAAGTCACCTAAACAATGAAATATCGAGCTGGGAACTTCACGTACCGATGAATAAGTCATTAAGCAACAGGTATGAACAAAGAAATACATTCCCCGCATTAATATGATCTCTACGGGCGTTAGACAGAGTAGAGATTCATGGCATGATCTAGATCGGGACCCAGACGGAGAACCTCCAGCCTAATGAAAACGTCTCATGTAGATGGATGAGGTTGTCGAGATATCACCCAATGAAGATGACGAAACTGATTTGGTATCAACTCAGTGCCTGAGTATTACACAATAGAAGATAGATATTAAAAAGTCTCCCAAAATAATGATTAAGAAGTCACCTTGCCACTGATCTTAGAACTGTGTTAAATATTATAATCAATAGCCAGGAATGCTGTTATGTGATACTGGTGTGGAATGATATAAGTGATTATTTAGAGTTCACTCCCTTGAAGTGGTTATGCGATAATAGCATACTGTACTAAAGCATGAGTTCCCTGTATGTGAACAATACTCAAGCTGATAAAAACATTCCCACCAACCAACAGTTCTTACAAAAGCTCAATGTTTCAATCCACACTAGTGTTACACATTTTATTTCCTAGCCATCACTCACATATAACGACAGAATATATAACTTGATCTTAGAATGAAAGTTCTAGGCCGGACATGTGGGAACGGAATGTAAATCAATTAAAGCGAATCCTACATGTCATCAGTCAAGAGGAAACCTGGGCAAATGCAAAAATATGACGGACTGAAGACGGAACGAAAACTTGGTGATGCTAAATGTGTTAAACTGTGCGAGAATAAACGTAGCTGCCTTGAGTTCTCTACCGATGATCAAAAATCCATTTTCCTTAACTTCTGGGCAAATATGAATTGGAACGAAAAAAAAACCTACATAGCTAACCTCGTAACTAAAACACTGACATGCAGCGATAGTGTAAGGAAGTTCTCTTATAAGTACCTGAAGAAAAACGATAAAGTATATCTCGTATGCAAGGAACTGTTTTTGCGAATTTTGGATCTTGGTAAGAAAACAGTTCATGCATGGCTAGAAAGTCACGATGAAAGAGTCATCCCTGCTATTTCGCCCCTAATAAGAGAGGCCGACAGCGTGAAGATTGTGCATTGGCGGAGAACAATGTGAAAACTTTTCTTGAAGAATGACCAAAGTTGAATCTCGAGTTGTTCCATTCCAAAAAGGATCAATGCGACACATGTTGTGCATTCAAAGCAGAAAACCTTGAGGATATAATGCCCATATTATTAACAAAGAGAGAGCCCGTGAGCAGAAAGAGAGCGACAAGTCACGAGCTTTGGCAGATAAAACTGTACGCGTTCTTACAATTGATAAGCAAAGTGTGTTGTTGTCGCCATCACTCAAAGCGAGTGCACTATATTACAAGACCGAGTTATCGTGCCACAATTATACTGTTTATGATATGGCAACTAATGACGTCGTTGTATATTTCTGGAACAAGTGTGATGGGGACTTGAACGCAGACACTTACGCGTCATGAATAACTATGTTCGATCATTGTCAGATTCCGTTTCCGAAATTATAATATTTTCGGATGGTTGCAGCGAATCAAAACCAGAATTCAATTCTGGCTAACGCTCTTCTTAAACTTGCAATTGAGATGAAAATAGTGATCCATCAAAAATATTTAGAGATAGGTCACACCCAAATGGAGTGCGACTCAGTTCAAGCCACAATCGAAAGAGCAATAAAGGTATATATTTTATTAATTATTTGCATAAAAAATAAATAAATAAAACATGACACAGATTTTTTTAAGTAAAAAACAGAACAACGCATCTGTGGAATCATCAAATTTTAAAGCTATATACAAATGGTCAGGGAAGAGAGGTGGTGGGAGGAAGTTATCAGTATTACAGGATGTGCGTTACGCATGCCAGTACAAAATGCAAGGCTAAACTGAAAATAAGAAGGGGCCATTCTCAGTTGATTGGCATTCAACATGCGGCACAGAAGTTAGTGTCGGATCAGATGCAACCACCATGACCAACAACTTCAGTGTGTTTCCGTGTTGTCTGATTCTAAAGTTGATGAAATAATTCAGATCATTTTGCGGCTAATGTTGGACCAGAAGATTGCAAGCTACATGACCAACAACTTGAGTGTGCTTCCGTGTAATCTGTTTCTAAGTTTGATGCAAATAATTCAGATAATTCTGTGGCTAATGTTGGTTGCAAAATACATGACCAACAATGGAAATGTGCTTCCAAACTTAAACTCAATGAAGCAGTGAGGAAAATAATGAGAGATTCGATCGTGCATGATGACAAAGCGGAAAAGTGGAACTTGAGTACAAGGCGAAGAGCCTTGTAAACAAAAGTAAATTACATAAAATGAAAATTGAGTTACGTCCCTTGGAATTTGGGTTTTGTAAAATTGGGACAACTCCAGTCAGTGTTTTGTGGGCATGTTCTGCTCCTATTAGGTTGCATTGGGTTCCAAATCATTTCGTGCCATTGCTTCCTTCGTTGACAGTTCCTCCAATAGTTCATTATAAGGAAATCAACTTCAGATCCAACAATACTTTTAGGCCTTTATTTTTGCATTGGGATGATACTTTTCAATCTTACCATCGGTTTTTATCTTATTTATCAAGTAAATTAGCAGGCATTCCACAAGATAAAATTATATTTGGAACTGATGATGAGTTATCACTTGTGAATGCCATAACATCTTGTTTTCCAAACAGCACGCATACATTATGCACACTTCATCTGAAGGACAATCTGCGGCACAATCTAAAAAAGACTGATAATGACGAGACTTTTCAGAAAGTAATAAATAAGATTTTCAATACAAAGACTGGACTTTTGTCAATTGACAATGACATGACATACGATGAGACAGAAGCTGACATACTTACGCAAAACAGACGATATTTGACAAATTCATTCATGCCAAGATTACGGACTAAATTATTTGACGCTCAAAAGCAAAATAAAAACATACCAAAATTTTGGACTAATAACAATTGTGAATCCATGAATAACATTATTAAATTATCGACCGATTGGAAAATCTTAAAACTGCCAGATTTAACAGATAGACTTTACGAAATTGTAAACGATCAGCTTAGGGATATCAGAAGTGCGTGATTTTCAATTAGCACCATGTGCGAAAAAATTTAAAGTAAGGCATCAAATTTGGATAGATTTGCCACCAGAAAGAAGAGATAAAAGATTAAAACAAATCCTTCAATTTGTATCAGGTCCGTCGACTGTTTTGATATCAACAGACGAACGTCTGTTGATACCAACAACAGCCGAAATTGCAAAAAACCTGGCCAAAGGAAAAGAGTGAAGTCATCAAAGACTCGCCCAGACGGAATAAAACATCAAAAATCGGCGTAATAAAAACAGGGTAACCTGAAAAAAAGTCCCAAAGGGCAATGTCACACACTCCCCTTCAATGGGGTAATTGTGCTGAGACTCAACTGAGCTCGAGTGCTACAATAAGTGAACAATCACAAGCACTATAAACATAATACATAGGGGCACGTTGTGCCATATCAAAATAAATGAGCACGCAACATAAGTGCAAGTCTAGGCTCTAGACACAAAAAAACTTTAAAGCTGCCAGACAATGTCTGCCGGTCCAAAGCCCGGATAAAAGCTGATGGAAGTTTAAATTCTTTTTCACCAAATATTCATGTTCACACTCTTTGTCAAACTGAGAAGACACTACAAACCGAGAACAAGCTTAGTTAATTAATTGCTACTGTAAGCCGATACACTGTATCGTAAACGAGATCGTCGCTCGGCAGCGCTTACAATTTGTTAAGTATATGTCGGTTAAATGCATAAAAGTAAACATTTTAATGAAAATATCGATGTCTACTGTAGATATTTCAAGTAAAACACGCTATTTAATGTATATTTGGCATTTTAAAACTTGTTCTCGGTTGTTCTCGGTAAATAGGAGTTCCCTCAGGAAGTGGTAGGTATGACTGATGTCTATACACAACTCCAAATAGTAATACCCATATCTATACGTTTCCTTGGGTTTATATTCAGATAATATACTCACACGGCGCATTCAATATTAGATAAAGAACAATATGAATCATAATGTTCGCGCCGAGGATAGCAGTATCGATAACAGATTCCACCTCCCAGTAGCTGCCATGCCATACTTTGGTTATGCTTCCTGGAATTCCAAATTTTGTCGCGTACCGAACTGATTCCACGATTCTTTGTTTATCCACTTTGTGAATATTAATTATCTCAAACGTTTTAAGTCCAAATTTTACTAAATTCTTAAAGATGAAGTTTGCATTAGTTGAGGAAATGGACAATGCACTTGTGATTGTCGAATCCAAATGCATAGTGGATTCTGACGATGCAGATTGCAACAACGAGATGTGGGATTTTGATGAGATGTATGAAGTCGAATTGTCTCCAGATTTGTTGAAAACAAGAGATCGAAAAGGATGAGTGACAGAAACAAAAATTGCATAAACTGTGTTGAGGTTGAGTGTTTAGTGTGATATATATGGCTCTCTCTCTATGCATTCAGTGTCATGTAGAACAGTAGATGTAATATATAATTATATTTTTTAACAATAAATTTAGATGAAAACATTACACCTGTTGGGAATATACATTGTATTTCTTTGTTATTATCTATTTCTTAATAATGTACTTCACTGTAGGTAAAGATCCCAACTTGAATTTTCACGATTTAAGTGACCAAATATCAGCTAAATCTGCCCAGCGGTTGCTGAACAATAATGCAAAATGTTTGTACGGACGAATTTTGAATTTTCTAAGTCAAAAAAGGGCCATAACTCTGGTGAAAATGGGTGGACGAAACCCGCGCTATGCATGTAGCTGTTCCCCCATGCTGCTCTATCACCATACCAAATATCAGCTAAATCTGCCCAGCGGTTGCTTAACAATAATGCAAAATGTTTGTACGGACGGACGGAGACGTCGACTATATACAGCTATGCTCTAATTAATTGACCCCTTTAACGAGGTTATGGGCCGGTCATGACCGCGGTCATACCACAACTACACCGCGGTCATGCGGTAGTACACCGCGGCCATGCGGTAATACACCGCGGTCATGCGGTAATACACCGCGGTCATGCGGTAGTACACCGCGGCCCATCCGGTAGTACACCGCGGTCATACAGTAGTACACCGCGGTAATCTAGTCCGTTACCGGCGTACACCGCGGTAGTATTTTCCGCGACCGCCTTACACCGCAGTCATTCCTCGTGTCAACCGCGATCGAATAATCTGCCGATAAGAATAATTTTCGCAGTTTTTTTGAAGACTCAAGGCTGTGTGACATTTTCGATCTGTTTTGTTCAAGTTGGTCTATAATATGTGTTAATATATTAAGAAACTGACCTTACATTCATTCATCGCGTGAAACTAAATATATTTTAGAGTACTAACGTCTTCAATGGTTGACATACCCACGCAGCCCTCATAATTGGCTACGGCAATCGGCAATGCCTAAGCCATTTGCTGAAGCAAACTGGGCCACGATAAAGGGTTGCCGTAGCAGATTGCCGAAGCCAAACAATCTGAATTAAAAGGGCTGCCCACGTAATTCCTTGAGGTCACTGCTTTCGGCGGGCGCGGGTAATTGGGTGATAATACCCCTACCAAAATTTAGCTACACTAATGTTTTTAGTTAAACTAGATATTAGCTAATAATTTATCTAAAAATACACTAAACTATTAGCTATAATTTAGCTACACTAGATAATAGCTAAGAATTACACTAAAACCTAGCTAAAACTTTAGTTAATATCTAGTGTAGCTAGAACTTAGCTAATAATATATGCTAGAACTTAGCTAACATATGAGTTAGTTTTTAGCTTATAGAATTTTTGGCCCCAAGGATGTTCCAATATGCTAGAAGTTAGCTAATTCAACATTGAAAATATAATTCTGTGCTAGAATTTGGCTAATTTGACACAGACAAATTTTACGAAAACTGGACCTAGCTCAAAAGTAGCTAATCCAACTTAGAATTGAGACACATATAGTGAACTTAACTAGAATCTAGCTAATTTAACACAAACAAATTACAATAAAATTCCACCTAGCTAGAAGTTAGCTAATCTAACTTATTCACCAATAGCCAATCTGCATCTGCAAACATGGTCATTCTCACTTCACGTACAGTACTCACAGTGAAGTGAGAATTAAGTTTACATCATTGTGTGGATGGTGGTGGTGGTGATGGGTGGGTGGGGGGGTCGAATCGAGGTGTTTCTATGGAATTTGGGGTGAGTCACCCACCCATGCCGTCAAATCGGCCAAAATCCTTACTGTTCTCGAAAATGGTCCATACCCCATTTTCACCCCCCTCGGGTGGTAATCCCTGGGGGTGATGGGGGGGGGGGGGGGTCAGTGTGTTTCTATGGGCTGTTCTCGAAAATGGTCCATACCCCATTTTCACCCCCTCGGCCTCGGGGTGGTACTCCCCGGGGGTGATGGGTGGGGTGGTTTGTTTCTAGGGGGTATTTGGGGCGGGCCAACCACCCATCCCATCAAATGGGCCAAAAGAGACATTTTTGAGAATAAGAAATAGGAAATAAGTTCCAAATGTCATGTTTGTTTTTAAATGTTTGGGAACGCTGCCCACCCTTTTACAACATGTGTAGGTAGGTACACTTATAAAGATTTGTCTACACTTATGACACACTTATTGGACTTTGGTAGTTTCGATATGTTCAGGTTTTCTGCTCACAGCTTCACACTCATATATTAAGCTTTGTCCTTTGACATGTGGCTTAATATTAAATATGAACTTTTTCAATTATGAAATTATTTCGTTTTCGGTTATTTTAATTTTAATATAGTAATAAACTTAACTAGGTGTGACTGTCCCAATGGGACTACGGATACCCCCCTGTTTTTAAAATACTAAGATGTTTCACATGTCAGTAAACATTTAGTTAAAATAATAAAATAACAGTTCCCATTGCAGGTGTACAACCATAACCCTAATCTTAAACCTATTGACCAAAAAATGTAGGAATAAAAGCTTGGACAAAATTATGTATATTGCGAAAAAAATTCTAAAGTCGAACAAGGGGAATAACTCCACACAAAACATGTCGGACAGACGTCATAATCGCCATCAGTGCCAAGATTAAAAAACATTGACCGAAAAATGTAGGAATAAAAGCTCGGACAAAATTATGCATGTTGCAAAAAAGTTTCTAAGTCGAAAAAGGGGGATAACTCCACCAAAAAATGTCGGACAGACGTCATAATCGCAGGTGCACAAGTTCCCATGGTACTAAATATCTGTGCCACATTTTAAAAAAATTGACCGAAAAATGTAGGAATAAAAGCTCGGACAAAAGTATACATGTTGCGAAAAATTTCTAAGTCGAAAAAGGGGGATAACTCCGACGGACGTCATAATCGCAGGTGCACAGGTTCCCATGGTGGTTGATGTCTGTGCCAAGTTTCACGGAAATTGATCGAAAAACGACTGAGAAAAACTCCGGACAAATTTGTGTCCACGGACGACGGACAAGCTGACTCCAGTATACCCCCCTAACTTCGTTGCGGGGGGTATAAAAAAGATTGCATTTGCATATTTTGTTTTCATGTTTTTTTAAAACCCATATACAATTTATTAACGGCAATATTTTTTGTCATTGAAACAATGAAAATTGGTCCGTTATCGCGTATTTTGAAAGCGTCAATGATTGTGTTTCCAACCAGACCTGCATGGTAAGCTATACAGAACGGATGTTTGCTCCTACAAACGTTTGAAACGCCCGTAGATATCATATTCCACCATGCAGTATACAACACATTGGAACTTTTTAAAGTTTTGACACACTGTAAATCCATGTGTTAAGAATCCGAACGTGTTAAGTCGGCAATGTGTTCATATTTGACATGCTATGCGTTATAATACATCACGTTGATGTTAAGCTCCATTTATCATACAGTGGCCACATCACGTTGGTGTTAATAATATGGCATGCTGTGCCTATCTGAACGTCATACTGGCGTTAAAAGATATCGAACCGTGGTGGCCATCGCTATACTCCGTATAACGAAATTGGTATTTTTAATGAGTAACTTAGACATGAAATGTTTGCATGAGCAGAATAAAATGTTATTATAATATAATTTTGGTTTTATTTGTACTTTTCGAGATTTTTGCGATAGGATTGAACACTAACGTTCAATAACGTGTTCATGGTACTTAACACAGGTGTGATGATTCGCGTCCAATTCCGTAAATTGAATCGGCACGTGCCGCATGCGCAGTCGGCATCAATTCCACAAAACTTTTGGTGGGAAACTTTTCAGAAATCGCCGCCATCATTGTTTTGATCACAGCGTTCAAATATTTCTTTAATTATTCAAATAACAGGTATATATACAACTTTGCAAGGCTGTCACCCAATTAGATAATGTATTTTTTAACCTACGGTAGACTAGTTTAGTAGTTTGAATCTAATGCAACACGTACGTTCAAAATCAAATGCAAGTTCAAGAAATTGCAACTGAGAACTGGCAGCCGCAGTGGCATTGCCATTCCCGGCCATTGTGATTGTGACTTTTCTGTGTTACGATGATTGTGATTGTCACTGAATCTGATTGTCAATTAATTTGTCATGACTCAGACTGAGTCATGTTGACGTTGTGCCAACTTGTGCAGCCAATTGAATTCCAAATTGTCATTGTGCCAATTTCACTTTGACTTTCAGCTTCACTGACCTCAGCAGCTCAGGCCCGCCCAATAAATTGAATAAATTCAATAATGGCAATATATAAATACAGTGAATACTATTATACTGGGATGCCAAAAATCTTAATCTTATCTTATGTTTTAAAATAAATAAACTGGTATAAAATAAATACAAATTTCCCACCACTGACACTGTCTGACTGTCACTTTCTCGGCGGGCAATGTTTATTTTTCCAAGATGGAACCAAATCATCCATTTATTTGCAATCTGTGCTATTTCACTGCACATGACTTTGGTATTTTCCAAAACCATTATATCAGAATGCACAAAGATGACCCAAATTTTTTTGTGGCATGTGATGCAGAAAATTGTGGTTATACCACAAAGAAATGGGGAAATTTTCGTACACACTTCTCTAGAAACCATAGGCATACTAGGATGGAAGCGACTGATATGTATGCAAACATGGAAGTTGACAATGAAGATAGTAGTATTAGTACGGGAACTGACTTTGCAAATGCAGCAACAAATCCCTTCAATGCTCAGACCCAAGAATTAGTTTTTACATTGTCACTAGAGGGTCAACACAATGTATCGCAGACCAGCATAAACAAAATAGTGAGTAGCGCTGGTACGTTATTGCAGCGCAATTTGTCTGCCTTTAAAGATACAGTGAAGAAAAGGTTGTCAGAACGCGGTATTGCTGATATTGATGGATTGTTAGATGATATACCAGTTGAAAATTTTCTAGATCAATTAGATACATCCAAAAAGCGATTAAAGTGTTATATGAAAAGTGACTCAATTCCGTATATAGCACCAGAGTCCATTGAATTAAACCGCCGAAACATCACCAAAAATGGGCAAATTGTTGAAGTTCCGAACTTTGGTTACTACATTCCTTTAGAGCAGTCTCTGCACAATTTATTAGAGCTACCTGAGGTATGGAATTATGTACAACATCCCCATTTTTCTTCCAATGAGGATTATATGCAGGATTTTTGTGATGGTGAGTTTTTTCAGACACATCCCCTTTTCATAGAAAATAAGACTGCACTGCAGTTGATTCTGAATACCGATGATCTGGAGATTACAAATCCACTTGGGTCTCACACAAAGAAACATAAAATATCAATATTTTATTATACACTCGGCAATATTCCACCTGAGCATAGATCAAAGTTGCAAGTTATTCAACTTATTGGTATTGCTAAGACACAAAGCGTAAGAACAAAGGGTTCATTAAATACATTTCTCAGTGACTTCATATCTGTTGTTAACAAATTGTCAACTGAGGGACTGACGTTTAAGCTTTATGGTGAAGATGTATTTTTGAAAGGTACATTGGTATTTGTTCCAGCTGACACGCTAGCTTCTAATTGGCTGGGTGGTTTTAAGGAAGGTGTCGGATTTGCCCGTAAGAATTGTAGAAATTGTGATATATCTGCCAAAAAACTGTCACTGATTTCAGTAGATCATCAAGTAACACACAGAGATGAAGATCTTCACAGGGCCCAATGTGGTAGACTTGAACAATATTCCGATGCCGTTAGGAAATATTGGAGCAAAATGTGGGGAATAAATCAGTCCAGCTGTCTCCTAAAGATCAAGGACTTCAGCATCACAACTGGAATGGTCCAAGACCCAATGCATATATTTTTAGAGGGAATCGTTCCTTTGGTGATGTCCCTTTTTTTCTACAGAGTTATAGTTGTGGAAAAATGGTTTTCAATCAAATGGCTCAACACACAGATATCTGGTTTCAGATATTCTTACCTTCACAAGAATAGCAAACCAGAACCAACTTTTGCCAAGAATTCAGAAGGGGGAATCAGCGTGAAGCAAAGCTCTTCAGCTATTTTAGTTCTGTGCAATATTATTCCACTAATTATCTCATCTAAGATACCCAAGGGGTACTGTTATTGGATTAATCTTTTGAAGCTCATCCAGTTGGTGATGATATGCACAAGTTCATATTGCTCCAAGGATACTCCCCAGTTGTTGCGGATATTGGTAGCAAGTTTTCTGGAGGAATATAAAACTTTATATCCCAAAGCACCATTTACTCCCAAATTGCATTATTTAGTACATCTGCCCAGGCAGATGTCACTATATGGGCCACTCAGACACCATCGGTGCATGCGTTTCGAGGCCAAACATGGGTTTTTCAAGGCTAAGCGATACCGAAATTTTAAGAACCTTCCCCTCTCTATGGCTCGACAACACCAACTATATATGGCCCACCGGCAAATCAGGTATGATGGGGCAGGTCCAGTGAATTTTCTATATGGAGGAGATTTGTGTCCAGAAGGTACACAGTGTAACTTGATTGAAAAATATCCCCAGTTGAGCGAATGTTTCCGCACTTTGCTGCCGTCAAATGTGCCGGGATTCAATCATTTGAATTCTCAGGATTTGGGTCAATTTGCTGCTTACGTTGTTGATAATATACATATTCATGGTTTGGAATACAGGACAGGTTGTTGTTTAGTGAAAAGTTATGATAAACTTACCGACTGTCCTACATTTTGTATTCTTGATAACATATTTGTCCTCAACAACAGCAAATACTTCATCATAGAACTAACTGAACCAGCATTCTTTGACACTCACACTAATCATTATCAGATTGTCCCCATTGGACGATATGAATTGCTGCCATTTTGCAATCTTCAGTTTAAATGGCCTCTAAGTGTATATGTTCATGCAGGCCGTCATGTTGTTCATAACTCAAACAGTCATATGTGTGAATCCCTTGAAGAGTACATGTAACTACATTATAATATGCATACATACTACAATTACAAATGTACTACTGTATATATAAGCAGATAGGTTTAATATAAATGTTTTCTTCAGTGCCGTGAGTTACAATCAAACTAGGCAAGACCACTCGCTTCCCCCACTTACCCCGGTAACCTTATACACTGCAGTAGGCTGGTGGTTGCAAGTACATGTCGGCTGTAAATATCGTTCTGTGTTGGAATAGCAAGTACTCACATAATATACTGTCACCTGCTAATTGTCTGACTCTACGTCGGCTGCATGCTCAATACACAATTCATGCGATGATGCGCGTATACTTTCAAAGACTTAATTCCGGAACGGTGTCAGCGAAAACATGGCTAATTTTTAGACATTGAGCCTTAAACAGCCTTTTAGACACTGCGAATCTATTAAAACATGTTACAAATAAATATCACGTGATCAAGGCACAAAATAAGAGGTCAGTCATTTGCAGAATGAGGTCCCCTGAGGATAAATTTAGTGATGCTAACCCGCATACAGTGATGCCCACAATAATTGACCTCTTAAGTTAACCACAACAGAATTATGGGAAATTTTTCAGGATTTAGTTGGAAATATGGCTTGTTGCCATTCATCGGAATGGCCAACTGAAGCTCAATGAATGAATGATCTAGCCTACTCAAAGACTTGTGTACACAACTATATAAACTTCTATCAATGTTATAAAAGCCTGCAAAACACATTCTTTTGTTGATTACCATTTACAGGGAGTCAAAAGTTCAGATTATTCTTGTTGATAAAACATCTCCCCCAGAATAAATATTATATAAAGAAAAAAAAATCGCGTGCGTGCATGTATTTCAAATTTTTTTGGCTTGAAAAAACAGGAAATCGATTTTGGCAGGCCTAAAACAGTTTGTTTATGGTCTGGATACAACCCTAATAGATGTAAGTGTCACAACCGGAATCAATACAAAAATTGTAACCACCACCTGCTTACAAAACTGTATAATGTTTAGGGGGGGGGTGGTGTATTCCTTTTAATTGTCTGTAGACGGTACAGCAGATTGATTCTACTGTGCATAATGTACATGTGTTAAGTACAGAGTCAACATCTTTACTTTTAATTAGGCAAAATGTGTTCTGCATGTGTGTGTAAAACCCATGGATGTATCTTCTGGGACATATCAACAAGTACTAGTATGTCATTATACATGTAGGTATCACAGGTACTGTAACTAGTATGACTTTCTAATAATAGTTTCTATTACAATGTAATTAAACTATTAATCATTGTCTTCGAGAGCCAGAAAGCATTACAATTTTAAGATATTTAAAAACTCCCTCTTAAATGGGGCTTTTATCCTCGAACACAAGCTTATTTTTTAGATGCACGTACGTTGCCTTGCAAGTTGATAAATACCTGATAAATTGTCTAATTCTAAAAAATCCTTATTTCTCGAGAAGTTGAACATGGGTATATTTAAAGTCCGGAACTGTGACCGCAGCCTCAAGAAGTTTGTAGTGTGTGATACAACTTTGAGTTCTTTGAAAGAAAAAGGTGAGTTGTACATTGATTTGGTTTATTATTAGTATATAAAGCAGGGTATTTTTTGTTTTGAAAATATTGATTAGCGGGTTTTTTTCAATCCTAAAATATCGGTCAGCAGTTGCTTGAAATTAATTAGCAGTTTCTGGGCCGGGATAATTATGTTATACAAGTTATAGTCTTATATAGAACATTGTAGAGTGACTCCCCTTAGCCCAGATGCACGCAGGCCACAGGGGGCAGGAATTGTTTATTATGGATAATTATAATATTCTTGGTAAAGGGACACAGCATTTAAAAATGGTAGCTTCAGGATGAAAATTTCCTTTAAAAAAATAAAAATATTATTCACCATTTGTCATCATCATCATGCATCATACCCCAATAGGCTACTCTACGCGTATAAACAAACCCCGTCCCGATCGGACATATAATTCCAGAGATATTCGTCATTAAATCCAGATAAATTCCAAACTTTTCATCGAAAGACTTAAGTTGTCACCAACAGAATTTCATTAATACCAAATTTATTCAAAAACACCGACTTTCCGCCACGATAAAAACATCTTTTCAACACACCATTTCGTTTACTAAGATCTAACTTGGGTCGAATCACGTCTGTGCTTTGACAATGACTGACATGCTCCAATTCGGTGTTTATTTGAGTTTGACATGTTTTTGTCGCTCAAACTTGGCCGGAAAATAATCAATATTTACTGTGGAGATCACTTGACCTTGATCCCAGTACCTATTCCATGCCTGTCGATATACCCATTTTCATTGGTCGACGTGAAATCGATGTAATTGGGGAAATCCAAATTACCGCATGTTCCTGGCCTGTGAAAATTGATGAAAAAAAAACCCCTTTAGAGCCCTTCCAAAAATAAAATAACACAAATAACATCAAAACAAAAATAAGATTTAAATAATAGTTGTTAGTATTTACCTAATTCTCATAAAATAATATAAGCCAATCACGTCGCATGTTACACATTCTGCGAGTATTATCAAATATCAAAAATTCAAACTGTGTACACTGTCACATTTGAGCGACAAAACATGTTTCAAAGTCAAATAAAAACCGAATTTGAGCATGTCAGTCATTGTCAAAGTACAGACGTGATTCAACCAATGTTAGATCTTAGTAAACGAAATGGTGTGTATAAAAGATGTTTTTATCGTAGTGGAATCTGGCGGAATGTGGGTGTTTTGGATCAAATTTGGCCTTTCTGAAATTCTGTTTTGTGACAACTTACATGTAAGTCTTTCAATGAAAAGTTTTGGAATTGATCTGGATTTAATGATGAATATCTCTGGAATTATATGTCCGATCGGGACGGGGTTTGTTTCTACGCGTAGAGTAGTCTCTTGGGGAATGATGGATGATGACAAATGGTGAATAATATTTTTATTTTTTTAAAGGCAATTTTTATCCTGAAGCTACCATTTTTAAATGCCGTGTCCCTTTACCAAATGCAATTTTTATCCTGAAGCTACCATTTTTAAATGCCGTGTCCCTTTAGCAAATGCAATTGTTGTTAGGGAAACATCAAGGCTCAACAAAGGACGAGACCCTTGACCAATTGTTAAGAATAAGATTGTTTCCGCTGGAACTCAATGACAACTCTATCCAAGAGATCATTGACATTTTTGACAGAGAGCATAACAAGAATAGATATATCAAACTGCACTGAGTTGGGAGTGTCAATGATTTCTTGGATAGCAATGCATTGTCGTTCAGTTCTATCGGAAAGTTTGGAATCAATCTTATGCCTGAGCTCATAACATTACAAGAATTAGAATATTGAATAGTTTAATAATAATAGTGTTATAATATAATATCATAAAGTCTTTATACATTGAACAATGAACAGATAATATTTAATCATTAATGATCATAATAATAATATGGATTGGACATCTTGGTCTTTGACTTTGCCTAACAATAGTTGCATCTGAGTGAGTCTGAGATTGAATCATTCATTGACTCAGTCACTCACTGAGTCCTATTTCTGAAACTGCATTAGATCATGTTTCCATTAAAATTGTATCCTGATCTAACCAATCAACAACATAAATATAAATCATAGTCTTGCTCTAGTCTTATATTTTGTTTATCAAAGATTCAAACATCATTACATGACATATGTTAACTTACAAGATTAACCTAACTAAATCACTGTTTATAATATATAACTGTTATATTTTCAAAAAATTATTTCTAAAATGTGTGGTAGACAAGCCTGAGACTGTTGTATTTTAAAATTTTATTTCTAAAATTGTTTTATTTTCAAATTTTTACTTTTAAAATGTGCACTAGTCAGATTGTTTTGTTCCATTAAAATTGTTTTCAATCAACATCAATTTTGTTCACTGTGTTCAATAAGGGGTTATTTAGCAAATTAGTGTTTGGTTAATAACCATCATCCCAAAATCCATATATATTATTAAATACATGATTTCATCATCAACTTCATTCTTGATAAGTTGATTAGATTGAATTTTTAATCAATTCATTTATTTATATTTTCATCAGTTTGTGACTTTGTCACAATATACACAAGTTAGCACTTAAGTTCACATAATTTTGAACACATTCAGCAACAAGAATTAGATACTAAAATTATATTTATTAAATAATTGACTTTATAATATATTAGAATTATGCACAAGAATAAAGTCAAAAAGTGTTTTGGGATGATGAGTTTGATATCCAATTCTGTAAATGGTACTGTATGAAACAATTTTCTGGATGTGACCTTGTATATTGCTCTGAAAATGTGAAATGGACTAGAAATGAAAGATTACAGTATAAAATCTTCAATACAATTAGGTTGAAATAGATACTTATTAAAGTCTGAGAAGCCAGGAAATGGCGTTTCGTGGTCTTGAAATCTCACATTTTCGCAAACCTGCCGGAACCATGGTCCGGCAGGTTTGTTCGGTGTCCCCAAATTAGACTAATGGAAAGGCCTGGTATGGGGCATGACAAATTAATTTTAAAGTATGGAATTTTGCGGAGAACTTCTTTTGTGATTCTGACCATATTATTGAAAGGAAATGGGCAGAACTTTGAGACGGAACTGAGATGAACCATAATACCCTGCTGGACAAAACAAGTGTCTAGTGGCACCGCGGTGTATTTCTGGTTTGTATCGGTTTTTTTCAGTTTAATGAACGTACACCGTGGCAACTACACGATGACTGAATGGAATGTACACCGCGGCCCAACTGTAGTTAGCCGGATGAGCTGCGGTGTAGTAGCATTTCGGCCGCGGTGGCAACGCTAACCACACACTTGTTTTGTCCAGCAGGTATGTGGCTGTTCCGGTCCATTATGATATACCAATACCAACTGGATACAGGATGGATGCCAAGATGGTAGCCAGGGAGTTACTCTATAATCATATTTGAGGTGAATAGGTATGCATGGAGTTAGTGTATGTCATGAATGATGTGAATGTTTATACACTGAGTGACTATATGGTTATGAGTGTGTTGTCCATAGTGAGATGTATAGGTATACAGGGAGAGGTCATGGTCCGGTGTGGGGTGAATCGGTATGAATGGAGTGACTATGGTGTATGGTTGTGTGTATCTTGTACGGGTGCACCCGGTGTGCATGTATGGACGTTGATGTGGTGTATGGTTATAGCTACATGGCCATCTATGTATTGTTTATGTATACATTATGGAGTGACTGTAAGGTCATGGGTGGGATGTACATGTGTTTTCTATATGATCATGGATGGGGTGTGTGGATAAATCGTGGGTGAGTTTATGGTTACGGGCAATGTGTGTGGTATACGTGGAATGACTGTACTGGCATGATTGAAGTGTATATGCATACCTGGAGTAAGCTGGGGGACATTGTCGTGTGGGTATATAGGGAGTGTCCTTGTGGTAACAGATGGGATGTATGTTTATATATCGTGGATGTATTATCATTGTGTATGGATTAGCTGTATGATCATGGATGGCGTGTATGATTATACAGTGCGTTGCTGAACTGTCATGTGTGATGTATATATGCAAGTATGGATGGTATGAGTGGTCGTGTGTGCGGGTGTTTTGTATATCTGGAAGGACTGAATGGCCAGTGGTGGGGTGCATATGTATACCTGGAGTGACTCTATGGTCTAGGGTGGGCTTCATATGTATATATCGAGTGGTTACATGTATATGACTGTGTGGAATATGTATACAGGTAGTGACTGTATGGTCAATGGTGAAATGAGTAGGTATACAAGGAGTGACATCAATGTAATGAATATCTATGCCGGGAGTGACTAAATGGTCATGTGTCAGGTGTGTGAGTATACCTGGTGTTCCTGCTTGGCGACTCGTGGCGGTATGGTCATGTGTAGGTTATGCGGGTATACAATGGGGTTGCTATATGGTCATGTACGATGTGTATGTGTATATAGCGAGTGGCTATATGGCCATGTATGATGTGCATATGCACACATGGAGTGACTATACTGACATGGCTGGGGTGTATTAGTATATCTTGAGTGGCTATTCGGCTATGGTGTGACAAATAGGGATACAGTGAGTGACATGGCCAATGGTGAGGTGAATATGTATATCATACACATTACCCGTAGCCATAAAATCACTCACTATTCATCCACACACCCCATCCGTGATCATACAGAAACACATGTACATCCCACCCATGACCATGTAGCTATATCCATACACCACATCAATGTCCATACAGGCACACCGGGTGCATCCATACAGTATACACACAACCATACCCTGCTGGACAAAACAAGTGTCCACTTAACCACGGTGCGGTTAGCGTTGCCACCGCGCCGAAATGCAACAACACCGAGGCTCCACCGGCTAACTACAGTTGGGCCGCAGTGTACTTGCCATTCGGCCATGGTGTAGTTGCTGCGGTGTACGTTCATTAAACTGAAAAAAGATGATACAAACCGAAATCTAACCACGGTGCACATGCCATTCGGCCGCGTTGTAGTTGCCTTTTGGCCATGGTGTACTTGCCGTTCGGCCGCAGTGTACTTGCTTTCGGCCGCAGTGCTCAACCGCAGTTACAAACGCTGACACCGCGGCCGAACAGCAAATATACCACGGTGCCAATGGACACTTGTTTTGTCGAGCGGGGTACACCATACAGTCAACACCATTCATACCGATTCACCACACACCTGACCATGACCTCTCCCTGTATATCTATACATCTCACTATGGACAACACACTCATAACCATATAGTCACTCATTGTATACATATTCACATCATTCATGACATACACTGACTCCATGTATACCTATTCACCTCACCTATGATCATAGAGTAACTCCCTGGCTACCATCTTGGCATCCATCCTGTATCCAGTTGATATTTGTTTATCATAATGGACCAGAAGAGTCACATATTATCGTTCATCTCAGTTCCGTCTCAAAGTTATGCCCATTTCCTTCCAATAATATGGTCAGAATCACAAAAGAAGTTCTCCGCAAAATTCTATAATTTAAAATGAATTTGTCATGCCCTATATGGAACTGGTACAGCCATAATAGAACATTTAATTGTCAGTTAATTAACTAACACGTATAATAACCAAGTGAGTCACAATTTGCTACATTTTCGGATAACGCAGAGAATAATTATATATATATAATGTTATAATGATATATGTAAAAAAATAACTTATTACCAATTTGGTTGCCATTTTGGAAGCCATCTTGAGCAATTTAGTCTATAAACACCGTAGAGTGACACATTTAAGATAGACCAATACAATACACACCTTTCAATTCAAAGATAGTCACAATATTACTAGAAAAAATTGTCCAAACCTGAAAAGTAAATTTTTGCCGATATTTATGTCAAGTTTTTGTGAGAAAAGTCCAATATTTTTGGTGATGTCAGTGATGACAACAGTAACAATTAACCATGGTGCAGCAGACGTGTTAGTATTCAATGTATAGAAGGCATAATAGCCAATTTTGTACATCAACCACAACTTGTAAGCGATTGCAGGACACCCTATGGCAATATTTACCATTTTCCATATTTTGGCGGCCATTTTGGCAGCCATTTTGAGCCAAAGTGAGAATTTTGGTTTCACTTAGTTGGAATATTCATAGGTAATAGTATGCCACATTTAATTGCAACCTTCTTCTTTTTGAAATATGACTAGAATCCCAGTTGTGATCTTTTGTGAAATTTTATAACGCGTTCTGTAAAATCGAATTTTTGAGGGATCACAAGCGGATAGGACCCCAATAATTGCATATTTAATTGCTCCAATAGTCAGTTAATATACAAAATACAAAATAAAGTCATATTACTCAACCAGTTCCAGACTGCATGAACTGATCTAGAAGATATTTGTTGAAAAAATGTCATATTTTCAACTTCCGGTGGCCATTTTGGTGGCCATCTTGGGTGGTGAGTTTCAATTTTGCCCCAAAATAGTGTCATTATGTCTTAGCTTCATGAAAATATATACATTTTACTAGATTAGTCATGTGAATTTGCAACAAATTCCAAGTAACTGGTTTTACGTCTGGGAAAAAATTGGGGGGGGGGGTATACTTTTTAGGGAGCTAAACAAAAAATTGCTCAAGGCTGACAGATGGCCAGCCGATAAAATCTTGATGTCGAATACCTGAATTTACAAAATCCGCAGAGAAAAAAACTTTATACGCCAAAACACGCATCCGTGACCTGGCGGCCGGACTAATTTGATAGTGTTAACTAATTAGCTTATCTAGCACTTCCTAATCCCCTCATCATATGTCCATTTGTCACCTCTCTGGCTCGATCAGTGTGACATTTCCAACCTTCAAATTAATTTACTAATCCCAAAAGCCGATAGGGCGAAGCTTTCGCATAATGTTACTGTTATATTATTATGTTGTGTCAACTTACATGAAACCAATACTCTTTGCTTTCAGAAAAATCATAGTAACACAAGACACCTTCGATCATCTTTGGCTTCACAAAAGGCACAAAAATAATGTCCGGAATCAGGTGTTGATATCGTGAGTCGCTTTTACATTGTCCATACCTACACTTTTTCACCATCTTTGTTGAGAAAATAAAAGAATTCAACGATATCTGCTATCTTTTATACAAAACAAAATCAAAGCAATATTGAGCAAGCCGGTAAAATGAGTCTGTTTGTCTAACCGCCTTTTAGCAGAAGCCAGTGCTGCTTCAGGCTGTATAATGCAATTATCTCATTGGCTCACACAGCTAATTGCAGTTGGGTCAATTGACTCAATACAAGAGAGAGTAAGTGTAACTGGATACTATCACTGTTGCTCTATGTGAGAAGACAACTTCATGGCTTTGTAAACCTGATTTATGAGATTCTACCTGGACTGTGCAAACTGTATCCTTGATATATTTTAGAGATAAATAAAATAATCAAAGGGCCATAACTCCATTAAAAAACTTGATCAGTATTTTGAGTTGCGAAACTCACATACAAAATTTGGTACCTATCAGTTGAAAAATGGTTGATTTATCGAAGCATGCATAAATTCTATGTCAAAGGGCCATAACTCCATTAAAAAAGATCAAAAAAAAACTTGATATGTATTTTGGGCTGAGAAACTTGCATACCAGATTTGGTTCCGATCAGATGAAAATTGTTTGAGTTATGACAGCATGCATGAATTCGATGTCGAAAAAGGGCCATAACACCATATAAAAAACTCGGATCAAACACATATTCGAACTTGTTCTGTATTTTGGGCTGAGAAACCCATATACAAAATTTGGTTCCGGTCGGATAGAAATTGTTCCGAGTTATCGCACCATGCATAAAGTGTCTACAGACAGACAACGGATGGACGGACTAACGACGAGTGGTCAATCCGGACGACACTATGTTTACCATACTATGGTATGGGTAAACATAAAAATAAACAAACACTGCAGAACCCAGATTCTGACAGCCAAGCTCCCCATCAATCACTTATTGCCAGTGCTGTTTGTCTGCCTGGTCAAGCAAGAGGGAATGTTATCCTTATATTTCTAAACTCCACCATATAGCTTTAACCAGTGTATTACATGTAACTACATTATCAGTTACTTGAATTATAAAGGGACATAACTCTGTTAAAATATATCGGATCAAACCCAAATTTGAACTTGATCTGTATTTTGGGGTGAGAACCACATGTACCAAATTTGGTGTTGATCAGATGAAAAATGTTTTGAGTCCTAGCAGCTTGCGTGAATTCTAAGTAAACATAAGAGTGAACAGGGTTAATTAATAATACCAAAAACCATACAGATGAAGACCATGCTAAGAAAAACCTAGGTAAGAAATATGAGGCAGATAAGAAGAAATATGTTCAACTTATTGCATTGGATAGCATGTGTGTGAAGGGTTAATTATTTTCTAAACTGATCAACTAATCGATACCAAAAACTATACAGGTGAAGGGTGTGTCATCATAAACCTACATATCAAATATGAAAACAATTGGACAAAAAATACTTTGGTTACAGCATCGGACAGCTCATGCCTAAACCGATCAACCGATCGATACCAAAAACTATACAGGTGAGGCATTATGTGTACCATACATGGTATGGGTACACATAAAAACATTGACCAAAAAATGTAGGAATAAAAGCTCGGACAAAATTATGCATGTTGCAAACAAATTTCTAAGTCGAAAAAGGGGAGATCACTCCACCAAAAAAAGTCTGACAGACGTCATAATCGCAGGTGCACAGGTTCCCGTGGTGGTTGATGTCTGTACCAAGTTTCACAGAATTTGATAACAAAAACGACTGAGAAAAACTCCGGACAAATTTGTGCCCACGGATGAGCGACGGACGATGGACAGACGGTACGACGGACGGACAAGCTGACTCCAGTATACCCCCCCTAACTTCATTGCGGGGGGTATAATAATATTTTCTAAGGGTAGTGAAACTAGTGTTCAAACGATTAGTCGACAAATAATCGTCGACGCTGGTTTTTCGGGTAATCGACTCTAACTTCCAGAGTCGACTAGTCGGAATACAGTATATAATCTCATTAGCTGGCCTTGACAATGCATGGTTTCACTAAATGTGGGTCAGAAAAGCAGCAAAGATAGCTAGTCTATGTTCAAGAAGCTTTCCAAAGTCCAAACATATCTAATAACTAATAAATAATGTCGAGCTTGACAAAGAACTACGCCGAAATTCGCCAATGCAATAATTCAAGTTAACCACTCCTCATTATCAATACAAGAGCAGTAACTCTATATTTGACTTCTAAAAAGCATGTGGTCCATAAACAGTGAGTATTAGGTCGCGCGCGTACTTGACCGACGTCTCGCAGTCCAACTTGGATCCCTCAACGGTGGACAAATTGATTTTTCTAAGGGAGAACATGGGTAAAACTCCTGATTCTAGCAGTTCATCCTACCTTGCAAGTGAAGTATGTGATGGATTGGACGACGGAACACGGGAATGCAGCTGCGAAAATTGTGTTGTATCCGCTAATTGATTATTTTCACTGACACTGTGTATCGTTTATTTTTTATACCCTGGCAGGGAAGTATTTATTTGATTTCTATCATTTCATGATTAAACAGAAAACATCTCAATTATTTCCTCAATTATTTATTCTCATTATCATCGTAGATTCGTAGGGAACTTATTTGCGATCGGTGGGTTTCTAGAGCACCGGTTCATTTGGAACAAAACCATGTGACGTGTCACGTGATTCAATTCTCCGATCACAGTAGAGTGTAAATATTGTGATGCTGTCACGGAATTTGTAATTTTCTTTCACATGTGTTTCATTAGTATAAGGTTGGTGATGTATTTGGCCGACTAGTCGACGTCGACTCGACTTTTGGGGTTCGACTAGTCGACTCCAGAATCCCAGAGTCGTTTGAACACTAAGTGAAACGTTCGTGTGCCATCATCATCTAGTTATTTTATATTTTCAAAATTGTAACCACCAATATTCCACTTATTTGCATTCACCATCCAGCCTGAAGGGAATTCCAGGACATGGATGTGGTGTATTTAAGGAACCATGCAAGGCCAGGCTGGATCAAGCATAGTCATTATAAATGTCTGATCAGGTGGTCTTGTCTAAATTTCCGCCTATATGTTACAATCTTGGCTTATTATCTACTGATGTTGGATTGCGGTTGGGTGTCATCCTTTATTCGTAGTTTAGATCTTTTCAGGGAATTTACCCAAAGATAATCTACAACTTTGGTCCCTACTATTTCCTGTATTTCGGGCAGTATTTTAGAAGTAAATGGAATGGATTAAGGTATGCAAAGATGGTAGTTCTGACCTCAGAACTGTCCATAGAGAAAACAGTCAATACCGACTTGTCTTATTACAACTGAATCATTGTTAAATAGTGCAAAAATGCAGGTGGTTAATGTGTTTATACAGGGGTCAGGCTTTCTGAGTGAGATAACTTTCTGGGTAATATTAGCCAGTCTGGTCTCATGAGGTGCACTTACAAGTCTTACATGTATCAAATTTTAATTTAAATAAGGAATATGTGGATTCATTAGCAGCTGCCGGCTATCTGCTACAAATGTGTTATTAAATAGACAAAACCAGATGTATGTGTCGTCCACAGGCAGATTAAGGGAGTTAACCCAGCCTGGTTGTTACTAGCAGACACTCTATACACCTGAATATCCGTGAGGGGAGATAACCCAGTTAGCATATATCTACTCCCATCAGACAAAATATAACTGGATAAGACATTTCTGTCAAGTTATGTTTGATTCTTTGCAAATCTGGATCGAACAAAACTATTAGATACGTGAATGTATCGTGTAGTTTCTTATGGTTCAGGTTATATCAGATATCACAGTGTTCTTTAATCGCACCAGAAACTCGGATGTTTCCTTTCGTTTAAAGTGTGGTTCGTTATTATTGGTGAATTTTGGGACTTAAAAGTTCCCGTTTTAACCCCTTTCAGTGCAGGGGCCGATCTCATTGGCCCTAATTTACGGTCTGTAAAATCGGCCCTAAAAAAAAAAATTAGATTTTTTTTGGGTTGAATTTTTTTTGGGTATGCTTAAAGGTACTCAATCCGTAAAGAGGGTCCCCATCTCAACAGATTCCAACAACAACAATCCGATCAGAGGGTCCTATATTACTATTTCTTTGGCTTTGGGGGTAAAAAATATTAGATTCGAGTCGAGGAACCCATCAAACATAGCTCAGAGTTATTAGATATTGATTTTTGAAATTTTTTATTAACTCGAGATGAGTACTAAAACTGCCGTAATCTGCTCTGGATGTGTACTCCAAATCTATTCAAACAGACGAGGATGGATAACTCTAAAATCAAGTGGTAATTTTAACGCAATTTTGACTGAGTTCTGGGCCAGATAGTATTCCCGATAATGAAAAATAATAGATTTCTAAAATCGATATCTAACAAATCTAAGCTTTGATGGGTGACTTCCTCGACTCGAATCAAATATGTTTGACCCCCGAAGCCATTGAAATAGTAATTGAGAGGAGTTTTATCGGATTGAGTACCTTTAAGCATGCTATAGTGAATTTAAAAACAAACTGGATAAAACCTTAGGGGCATGTTATAACTCAAAACTATCACCAAGTATTCATAGTAATAATTTTGATGAAAAACGTAAGATTGTAAAAAATTGTAAAAAATAATGAAAAATTGTTAGGCCAATGCATTCTCTTATATATGCGAGGCGACCTATGGTTGACTTGCATATATAAGAGAATGCATTGGCACAGGGTATATGGGTTAATACAAGTAGACTGTCGTGATTCACAGAGAATTCATGTAAAAATCAAATGATAGTTAGTGGTGGCTACGTAGATAGCCATAGTCTGCCTGCTGTCCAAACAAATCTCAATTATGTCTTAGATGTTGTTGTCATAAATGATGACGGAAGTTACATCCATGCCTGTTGTATAAATGTAGTCCAAGCAAAAGTCGATGACAGCTTAGATGATGTCATATAAACGATGACAGTGAAGTTACATCCATGCATGTAGTCTGTCTACAGCCCAAGCAAAAGTCAATAACATTGACCCAATTATTAGTGGCTGCTACGTAAATGCAGCCCTGGTAATTAGAGTTAGCAATCGGCAGTGCTGAACCAAAAGCCGAAGTGAAATGAATTTGCATCAGCATTTTTTTAGCCGAGGCAAATAAATGAAGACATGCTCAATTGGGAACTACAATGGGTGTTTGTTGAAGCTCTAGTTCCATTTTACAATCTGCTTTTATATTAATTCCACACAATCGCGATTTGGCACATGTCCACAAAATCATTTTACTCGTGACTTTCAAACATTGACATACTCAGCTAATGGAGTCAATATAAAATCTAACATGATAGTCCGTCTCCAAGTAACCGGTTACGGTTGACAGGGCAAGCTACACCTACTTGAAAGGTCATTGTGCCACCTGCATGCGCGCCACAAACCAATCATCTCACAATGTATCCAGCTGATGCTAGCGCTTTGATGTTTCGGATGAAGTATAGCCGACTTGACAAGTACATGCTCTGATGTTTTAAAACTTTTTCGACCACCTTGTTTTTTTACAATGAAAGAAGCCAATTGTATTTACAATAATATATAACACATAGTCACAGGAAGCAATGGTCTACATACCTAGGCCTATGCTAGTGATGTTTGCTTGTTTATCGTGTTTATGTCATTGGTTAGTGGGCATATGGTCTCTTAACGTTATCTGTTTGGAATACCTAGTTCGAGTACACAATAACAGGAAGTCGAGATAAGCGAAATAAAAAACAAGTTTTGCACCAAACGGAATTTGAATGAAATAAATTAAACCAAGCCATATGCAAATTACAATTGTAAAGAAGAAAACTGTGGATGGATGGGAGCTCCCATGTATAAAATATGAAGTAGAAGGAGATGGAGAGACATTTAACAAGGTATACTGTTCTCTGTGTAGGGAGTTTCGTCAAAGTCAGGTGAGGGGACCAGTTAGCAAGCTGAAAGGTGCAGTTGAAAAGTGGATAGAGGGCACAACAAACATTAACCCTTTACCCAAGAAACCGGCCAAAACCGCCCAAATAAAGCTTCAACAGCCTAAAATATCTTCGGTCTGTCTCAATAACACCATACAAATATGGATATCATTGGAACCATTCATTGACCACATTGTGATGGTTACGGTTATGCCCTGTGCCAATGCATTCTCTTATATATGCGAGTCGACCATAGGTCGCCTCGCATATATAAGAGAATGCATTGGCCTCAAAAATATCTTTTTTAACACTTTTTACCAATTTTTCTACATTCTTGGACAATTTTATCATTTTTAATATGTGTTAAGCCAATGCATTCTCTTATATATGCGAGGCGACCTATGATCGACTCGCATATATAAGAGAATGCATTGGCACAGGGACGTTCTGTTGGGTAAAGGGTTAAGAAATGAAGTGCACTTGATCACATTTCACACCATCCACAGAATTGCGATAACTAAGAGTAGTACCAATTATTGAGAAATTTTCATTTTAAAGTATTAAGAGTTTCACCGATTGAATGATTCTATCTTAAAACCGACATCAAATCACATTGAATACACTCGGTTCAATTTATTCAAAATCAAATTCACTACAGATCAGTGAGTGATAACCCCATATGCCTTAGATGTTGTCATAAATGATGACAGAACTTATATCGATGCCTGATGTCTGATAACAGCCCAAGCAAAAGTCAATAGCAAATGTACATAACATGGACCCAATTGTTAGTGGTGGCTACATTTGTACATAACATGGACCCAATTGTTAGTGGTGGCTACATTTGTACATAACATGGACCCAATTGTTAGTGGTGGCTACATTTGTACATTGATGCACATAGTCTGCCTGCAGTCCAAGCTAAAATTAATGATAGCTCAGATGATGGCACAAATAACGACCAGAAGTTACATTCATGCAACTCAACGATTCAGCTTTATATTATTCAACGGTACACTCAGTCTTGTTGGGACGCTATCGAGTCATAGGTGCAAGTGCATAATAAAACAGAATAAATTTGAAACTATGTCATATAAAATAACATACATTATATATGGTTAAATTGAAACAAGCCAGTTAAGCATTTAGACTCACTTTTATCAAGTTGCACACAAGGGGTAGAAAATTTTGTAATATCTTGTACAGTAGTTTTGTACTTAAAGGTGGATTATCTCTTTGTAGACATGTATTATATAGTTACCGGGGTAGAAAATATTAGATTTGAATCGAAGACTACTGTCCGGAAACACTTCTATCGATTAATAGTAATTTTATTTCGAATATTTTCTGGTCTAAAAAGGTGTGTTTGTTCAGCTAACGAACAATATTGGTTACTGTTAACAGAGACCAGAAATTTTATTGAACAATTTTGTCACAAATAAATGTTAATTATACTCATTATCGCTTATATCTGTGGAACAAAACAATACAAACAATCAATCTGGGACATTTGACTTTCGGTGCGTAGCCATAGGAACAGTCCAGTGCTCTATATCGCAATATGGTATAATCCGAATGGTCTGTTCTAAAAATAGACACATAAACGGTCCCGATTTAATATTTGAAATAAAATCAATATTAATTGATAGAAGCTTTTCCGGGCAGGGGTCTTCAGTTCATATCTATTATTTTATACCCACGTAACTATTTAAAATTTGTTATTTAAAGAGATAATCCATCTTTAACGAGTGAATACCGGACTGATTGTGAACACAAGCAGAATTATAACAGTATCGTTACATTCCGGAATAAATAGACTACTTGGTAATTAATGTACTAAAACTAGTATCTGGATCTGTCTGGAGATATGAAACTTATAGGAATAGCAAAATGTTACTCATCGTACTATCTGTTTACACTCTGATACAAGGCTATCGGCTTCCATTAGCCACATAGAAGGGAAATGCTTTGGATTCCGCGTTCTTATTTTATTAATCGCCGGAAATCGGCATTGTTAACGTTCCGTCTGAGCGATTCCGCTTTTTATTTTTAAACAATCATGGCCCGACAATGGAAATTCCGACGAATATTCGTCTGCTGCAAAGCGTAAGCGGTCGACTAGGACTTTATACGTGACTGTATCTGTCAAAAATTCCGCCGATATAAAACTATCAAATTGCATAGGGGAATACGAAGAAACCATTACATGGCATGATATGCTCAAAACATTGTGTGCAAAAATTGACGACAACTTAATTTCGCTAGTGAATTCGTCAGTTTCATTAACCCATACACCACAAGGAACTGTCAAATATTCACCGGACAAAATGAGTGAACCCATTCGAATAGTATTGGATTTTGACAGAAATTTTAAGTATGCAAACTTCTTTGTCACTGTTGACCACCAAGAATCTTCAGATTCTCCAGCAGGTAGGCCTGAGAATGCTTTTGTCATGCTTAATATTACAGCATCTGCAACCAAGGCTCCAAAGTTGAAAAACACAGAAACTGAGCTGCAATACACCGAGTTTCCATATTATTCATGTGCAGCAGGGAGGACAGATCTATGTGCCCACTGCACGAAACCAGAGACCCAGAACTTCTTCTGAAATTCAACATAAGTGTTGCCTGTGTGCCAGACTTGTTCTCCTAAGGGTGTTCCAAAACAGAACCCCAAAAAATAAATCTTCAATGGCATTATTTGATTAGGCCAAAGCGAAAAATAGGCATGTTTCCACTCCCCCGCCCGCCCCACCTCAAAACCCCCCGACGAAACTCACTTTATTTATTTTCCAAATCCCGAAAAATAAAATACGATGTATTTACTATTTCCACGTGAATTAATACTACACTATTTATCAGGCCTCTCATTATCACGAGGCCGCGGCCGCCCGGCCCCGTAAAAAAGTCAACGAGGTCTCTTCGGCGGCCTCGTCAACAACCACGCGACGGGTTCCGGTCAAGAGGACTCAATCCGGGGTCCGGAACGTGCATCTAAATCATAATTGTAACCGTAATTATTTTGATCACAACTGAATGACAATAATAAAAAGTTTTTCAAGTTTCATAAAATTATTGTTTTAATTGTTTCTAATTCTAAATTCTGCAGTATATATCTGAATTTTAATCCTTTTTAAGACGTTTGAAAATTAAAATAATGAAATAAGTTTGTAAACATAATGTAAGATCCGCAGTCGGAAATCCAAAATGGCCGACAATTTAAGAAAAATATTTTTAGACAATTATTTATATGAAAGATCTGCATTTTACCAATGCATTAACTAATTTAAACATGATAGTATGACAACCTGACATTACAATAAAGATTATGTGTACTTTAGATTGTTTTATTATTTTTTGTAATAGTCAAAATTGCCGTTTTTGCTGAATGAATCACCTATTTTTCAAGGTAAAAACGTAATTCATTAAAACAAACGGCGTGATTATAAACTCCCACAGGCCCCAGCGTGCCTCAGTGACAGTTTAGACCACATGCATGTGTGTCATTTCTGTTATTGTATTTATAGCACAATGATGATAAGCTTGTAGTTAGAGATTTAATTATATATCACAATTTTTGTTTTGTTTTTTGACAGTCAAAATTGCCATTTTCCTCAATTAAAAAACCTAGCTATTTTCGTAGTAAACTGTCGCAACTAAAGTCTAAATCGGCTGCTGCATTGTGTAGCTCGTCATATATGGTCCAGCTATAACAGAACTAGACCCTAATTTACTCTTACAAGATTTTAAAATGAGAAAGACAGTAGAAAGATTTATCAGATCATCATCGTTGGAATACTGTCTCAGAAAGGATTCTAGACGTTTCGTACCATGGTCGTTTCGTACCTGGACGTTTCGTACCATCTGGTCGTTTCGTACCATATTTCTTGGTCGTTTCGTACCGCATTGTTTGGTCGTTTCGTACCATGTAGAAAATCAATTGGTCGTTTCGTACCATGTAGAAAAATCAATTGGTCGTTTCGTACCATGTGTTGTACCATGTTGGGAATGGGGGGAAACAGTATTAATTTCATACTTTATTCTTTATTTTAAAATAACAATAACATATTAACATTAACAACATTATTTTACACAACGAACATGATATTTGATATTAACAATCAGCCGACTCGACATTGTCAACAACTTTTGGCGCAAACAGTTTCGAACATGCCTTCAACAGACCACTGGTGGAGATGCCGCCGTTTTCGTAGTTGCTCCACAAGCAGAATAGTTGCGCCTGGTTCTCCCGATACTGGAGTCTTTGATACCTTTTCATCTTTTTTTCCCCAACCAACTTTACAGTCATGTCTGTCGTTGCCGATTCCTTCTTGAGCATTGGAACCAGGATATAGTACGGGACGTTTGTTGCCTTGTTTTTGTATTGGATGCGTCTGTGCCATCCCTCGGTATCGTTGTTCGTTCGGATGGAGCGCCCGTAGACGCACCACGATTCCATAGGTAGACATCGAGAGTCCAGCCACTGCGATTGCACATATTCGTATATCAACGGCATGTTGCCGATTTTGGCTGTCGGGTGATCTCGCATCCTGGCAAATGCTGGTCGGATGTGTTCGGCTGGCAGAAGTGGCAAAGCATAAAGCTTTCGCATTTGCCTACAAAAATGAAAAGAAGATATAAACATAAATAAGAAAAATTTCAGTTTGTTATATATTATTCTAATTATACCCTTATTTCTGCTAATTGAAATAATAGCATTATTCTACTTATATAAGTGAAATAAAAACAGTCTATACAATTAACGTCGGAGAGAAAGTCAGACATGATTGTGAGATGAATGATGAAATGATGGGGGATCTCATGTTACTTATAGGATTCCAACAAAAACAACTCACGAAAAGGTGTGATCAAGAAGCCAGGTGGTAATTAGTAGTAATCAGTAAGAGCTCACCTCTTGTTTATACAGCGTGATTAGTATTAACACTTGTTGTAAAAACATCTCATAAGATCTTTCCCGCAGTCAATCAGATGAATACTATTGTCAGCGTGATTGTTATTCACATTCGATGTAAGCAAATCTCATAAGATCTTTCGCCGCATTCCAGAACATGAATAATTATACATACATAATATAAATATATATATAAAATACCGTGTTTTCCCCATTTCCAACACATGGTACGAAACGACCAATTGATTTTCTACATGGTACGAAACGACCAAACAATGCGGTACGAAACGACCAAGAAATATGGTACGAAACGACCAGATGGTACGAAACGACCAAGTACGAAACGACCATGGTACGAAACGTCCTGTACCCCTCAGAAAACCAATATTGAATATAGCAGGTTGTGGGCCATTTTTCAATTGGATTATTGCAAAAAATCCTTATTTGGAGTTATTTCCCTTGGGTTACAAGGAGTTATGCCCCTTAATTGTCGTGAATATTCTTCGGCAAAATATTCACCCGCAATTCTTTGGCTAATCACATACATACATGTCCTTGATATTTGAAACATTATTTCATAAGAAGAAGACTATTCATTGTATCATACTTTTCCACAATAAAATCAGTTTTCTCATAAATTCTCCGGCAATTTAGGTGTAAAATTAGCTCGGCAACGAAAGAGTTAAGAAAGACAAAACAATTCTTGTCTCTACGTTTGACAAATTTACTTTTAAAGACAACTTTGAAATTAAAACAACAGTTGATGATAAAGGTCGGTCTTTGTCACGAAGGCATACTGCAAACTATGTCGAGGAAATGCATCAACATTAATCTCTCGCCTAAACAAAATAGTAGTAATTTTACTAATTTAGTAAAATATTTATGTCACTTGTCGGTTAACAGTTTTGGAATAGCCAATTTTAGGTTAATTTGGATTCTATAAACAAATGTAGGCCCCCAACGAACAAAAGCAGCCTCGTAAATTCTTTTGCGGGGCCTCCTTGGCAGCCTCGCACTGATTTTGATAATGCGAGGCCTGCTATTTATATTGTTATATATAGACCTCTCACATAAACAAGCATACTAAAATTGTCTCCTTATTTGGTTATTAAATCGACCCACTGACAATAAAATTCCGTGTTGTGACCGATATAGCAACAGATTGTAAACAAAAACAAACGCGCACGTGGTTTTCAGACACACTGTAAAATGAAGCTCCATGGCGGCATTAGAGGATGAGTTTATGACCGCATTATTAATGTACGTCAACTAACGACATGCCCAAATATACCGGCAAAATAATGCTACACAATATTTACGCGAACGCAATCGCAAAGAATACATCTGTCCCAAAACTTCCAACGGTGTCTGAAAAGAACGGACTGTAACAACCGGATGATATAGGCCTACGGTAATTTACCGAACGGAAGCCGGAGTGTATATTTACCGGAAGATCTAAAACAATTTTGCCAACATCCGGGAAATAGTGTCAACATGTCGTCCCAAACAAGTGCCAGCAACGTGTTGGTACTTAAGTTTTTTAAATGCATACACATGGCGCAAGGCAGAAACAAAATGACAAAGGTTCCCCACTGCAACACCTTTTTTCAAGTCAATGAAAAGAATCACCCCAAAGGCCTTGACGCCCAATTATGTGGAAAGTTATTCTACACTGTTGTAAATATTGAAACTAGTTGTTTTATTGAATATTAATTAACATATGTACAATTTGCACATGTAGATTAAATACAAGGCACTGAAATTCAGTACATACTTTGTTAGCCTTCACAATAAGTTCATAAATGACATAATTATTAGAAAGATAGCACAAATATGATATTTGAATTTCCCCGCGAAAAAATAAAGTGAAAAAAAAAAATAAAGTGAAAAGCCACCCCCCCGCCCCTGTTTTTGTTATGGATGGGAGTGGAAACACACCTATTTTTCACTTTGGCCTTAGTGTTAATATTTATTATCTATCAGGAATACTTCGGGGAAATAAAAAAAAAAATTCCCTACGTACCGTTACCTACCCAAATCTGAAACATAGGGTAGGGAATGGGCAAACAAGGATATTTTTAATACCGGCCTTATATTTTTCTCAATTCAGATCAGTACAAGTTTGTTTTAAAAATGTGGTAGCGGTGTGCATTCATGCTCAAATTAAAAAGAAGTACATGATCAATGAATCCAGCCAATAAGATACTAGTAAGTTATATCAATTTGATAGCAATTATGATATTGGCTCCAAGACGCCAGACTATTACAAAATAGCAAATTTCCTCCATAATCCCAAAGCAGAGCAGTAAGAAAATGTCAGTTTAACCATGACATTGGACTTAACAGACACAAATTATTGAAATAGGTTAATATTTGTTTGAGTTATTGCGCTTGAGACCAAAACATGGAGAGAAATTGTCAAACTAAGGGGCATAACTCAGGTAAGAAAAATCAGATGAAACTGGTTTTCAAACTCATCCTAGATACTGTAGAATCAATTCATAAATAAAAAATAATAATAGAATACGGTTAATATTTGTTCAAGTTATTGTGCTTACAACCAAAAAATAGTGAGAAATCATCAAACTAAGGGGCATAACTCAGGTAAGAAAAATCGGACAAAACTGGTTTTCAAACTCGTCCGAGATATTGTGGCAAGCAACCAACTCATAAACAAAAAAATTATTGAAATCAGTTAATATATTTTGAGTTATTGCACTTAAGACAGGATCGGACGGACGCACGGACCGACGCACGGATGGCAACATGGACAATGCTGATTTCTATAGTCCCAATATTAATTATTGGGGGACAATTATGAACATAGGGGTATGTTTTTTTAATAGCAAGAGAAAAGGCTTGAAATTTTTATCCAAATTTTGGTCAAATGGAGATTTCAAGACATTGAAAGACTTCCAAGTCTTTATCGAAAAAACATAAACAAATAGCCGTTAGAACATATATAATCCTCAAGCCTCTATTTAAACCCAGTACATGTAATTGCACATGTTTTTCATATCCCATTATTATGTTGATGAATCTATTCTGTGAAAAGAACATTGGACACAGAATTTTATCTTCAACCCTCCAGCCTTCATAATTGGCTACGGCAATCAGCATTGCCGAAGCATTTTGCTGAAGCAAACTGGGCCACGGCATACTGTTGCTGTAGCAGATTGCCGAAGCCAAACAATATGAATTAAGAGGGCTGACCCTCTGGCAATGCATTGTTATATATGTGCATCGCCCATGCATATAAGAGAATGCATTGGTCTAACAATATTTACCTTCATCTTGTAAGCCTGTGTATTCTCGCATGGATATATGTGAGGCTCCCTTTGGGAGACTCATATTTACATCTATAAGAGAATGCACTGGCACAGGGTCTTTATTGCTGCACCTGCGCAGCTCCCATCATGAAAAGGTACATAAGCTGTAAAATAAGTACTAGTACATGTATCATTATTCTATACAAAAAAAATAAAAAATACTCAATATAAAATGGTAACTAACCTCTGTAATTTAGCTGGGATTTCCTCGTCCTCACTTTTCACATCTGACATTGTTTCTCCTTGAAGACATACTTTCCTTCCCTTGTTTTCTTGATAACGAAATCGCACCATATATCATGGATTTGTCTGGATAAACAAATTGGAGCATTTATGCAACAGACATTCTATGAAACATTGCTATGAAATTTAGGTTGCATCTATAACCAGGTATCACCCTGGTAATACCGCAGTCATTTACCATGGTAACCACCAACACTGTGTTAAGTTTACCACTTCAAAACCATGATGCTTCCGAGATTTAAAGCAATTAAAAGCTAAATTTCAAACAGAAATGTCACAATTACAACAGGGAATAAGTTACTAAGTAATCACGTGCACTTTTTGCAAATGCAACATGATTGGTTGGTTGATTGGACCATGTGGTATTCGGTTAACAATAAAACATTTCTGTTCCAAAATAAAACTGACAATGACAATAAATGCTGTAACGTTGTAACATGCATTAAATGCACAGAAAGTGAACACAGATTGCGTAAACTGAGGAATTTTAGCAATGAGTTCATGAAAGGGTCCAGGGATGAAAATTCCTGCCAGAATCTTTTACTTTTAGTACATGGTTTCTAATATATATCCCTGTGAAAAGTGACCATGAAGTGACAGCTGTCTCAAAAGCCCCAGGTGTGAGATGGGTTGTGGATTGATGGGCATACATTTTGCAATTTTAATTTCCTGAGAGTGGATCTCCTGCCAGCTTTACTGTATGTCTTGACTCTGACACCGCGGCCGAACGGCAAATACACCGCGGTGCCAATGGACACTTGTTTTGTCCAGCGGGGTACTACTAGTACTTAATAACTTATATATAATGGCCAACAACTGTGCTATTGACCCAACAATTAGTCTCCATTAGTATTTTGAGATGAGGGACGTGTGCGAATTTTATCACCAGTAATTTGAACATTACGAGTGCGTACTCTCTCCTGCCAAATAAACGTGACGTCACGTTTATTTATTTAAAGAAAAATACGACAGCATCACGATTATTAGGCGCCATCACGATTATTTAAAGTTCTTGCAAAGTCGCGGAATTTTCAGTCAAAAAGTTAGAAAAAACGTGCAGCTCACTAAAAAAAATAGAAGTGCACTTGACAAGTTGACAGGAATGTGGGAGAATCTCATTCCTAACAGGATTTAGGCCTATGGTTCATGATGTCCGTGTATAAACAGACAGATTATCGCAGTTAATTACAACTCATCAAAGCTTATAATCACACAGTGACAACTAATTATCGTTGGGACGGAACCGACTTCTACTATCAAAACGGGACTTAATGCTAAAATCACATCACCAGGCTTATATTATAAAATAATCAGTGAAACTAATCTGAGTGACAACTGATGAACTAATTTAACTTGACGTGGCCGACTTCTCCAAACAATACTGTTATCGTGACCCAATTATGCGCTATCATGAAGACACAGAAGCTGTGAGTCGTGTGCACACATGCGTGACTGGTTTTGGCTATAAATGGAAAGTTACGACACCGCAGTAGCTTCTGTGTGTACACAGGAACATGTATTTAAATCTATGCAATAAAGCAATACAATAACATGTCCGTGTATTCAAAGCACAGTTTAATTATGAATGCGATGACTTGGCAACAGTTCCACATTATTAACCACAACTTACGTTTTATGTCGGATTTAAGTTTTATGTCGGATTTTAAATAGCCGATGTGCGACATAAGAAAGATAACTCTAATTTACATCTCGAGCGAAATATTGATGGATGATGCAACCGATATGCCAACTAATTTCCCGCAAGTTCCACCTTTTACTCATTGTCACTGATCAAAATGCCGAACTTTATTTATCATAAATAATAATAGAAGTTTCCCCACTATATTTGTTTTTCGCATTATAGAACTGGTTGAATTAATGTTAATTACTTACTGTCATTATTAAAGGAGCCAATGAGAACAACTTGCATGCATGGGAACTTGCCCAACAATGCCAAATTAATTAAGGCCTACATTCTGCTTCATTTATAGTAGAAATATGGTAAAATGCCATCATTGTGCGCCATCACTATTATTTGGCACCATCACTATTATTAATAACACCCGAAAATGTGCACCATCACTATTATTTGGCCATCACTATTATTAGGCAGGGGAGAGTACGGGTGCGAGTGCAATCGTTATATACTCCCGTCTCCTGGGAAGGACCGATTGAAGCAGACAGCAATTATTTACGGCAACATTTCAATCTCGCACCGACTGAGACTGGTGTGCATTTATGTATAAAACATTACGACCCCATTAGCACCAGTGCGACCATTGACATGTGACAGGTATGGTTGCATGCATTGCCAAGGTCACGCCACGATTATCCTGATAAAATCAAACATTGTTGATTGCTACGATCATATGGATCATCATAATGGATGCGACATTGACGTGGGCATGCACTCTTACGATTTTAACCGCATCTGCGGTGCCTCTAATGTAATTATATAAATAATGGTCAGTAAATGACCGGCATCAAGAAGAACTAAGTTCCTGGTCCAACTACAAGTTCCCATGGCCATGGGCAGGGATCTACATGTAGTTGGTAATTAATAATGATATTGAATCATTGATAGCTCATTTTGGTGTCTAAGACTCAAACTCAAAGCCGATTTTCGCCTCAGGAAACTATATTAAATATATTAACTCCGCCATCCATTCATTAGTTTGTGTGTCATTCTGTCCATAAGTACATTTCATTCTATAAGGAAGAACATGATCTGATGATTGCCCATGGATTAGTTCAGTCAATAACGTAGTGCGTATCCTTAAGCAGCAATCTGCGAAAGCGGTCATGTTGACCTGCCCATGGATATGATGGAGATTTTGAGATGCATGCTTCCTGTTTCCTGTCAAACTTTTGACGCGGGAAATAAAAAATAAAAAATTATGAATAGGACTTCAGGTGGAACGAAATCCGGACCGTTTTAAAGTGGTACAACATCGCGTATTTATCAGCAAATATTAGCCCTAATATAAACTAACAAATTTATAGATATATATATGTAATTTTTGCGGCTCAAATATCAGAGCAATACATGTAAAAATCAGTGAACCATTTATGTGTCGTTTCAGTGAAGTACTTCAGCGGGTTACATTTTTTGTAACGTTGACATCACATCTCGTATTTTTGCAGCCAGATCGACAAGATACATCGTTTTTTATGCTGTTTATACTCTATATTCACATTGTCATCTGTTCTAATTCCTGTGTAATGGAGAAAACATGTTTTGTATTGATTGAGAATCACGAAATAATGACCAAAAATTGTCAAATGATCGACGTGAAAATATAATTGACACGAAGAAGGGTAATACTAATAATTTTCTTTGAGGCGGTAGGTCACGTGACCAATGTTGAAAATGGATTTTCAGAATAGAACAGACCAAATGAACAGACTATGATTTGTTATTACCACTTTATAGTGCGTTCTCTATGCCGTTGATAATGTTTTTCGGGGCGTTCCAAATAGCGTATTGTAATATGTTAATACCAAAACAGCGGGCCGATAATGAGAAGCCTAGTTCATTTCATTATCGGCCCGCCGCCCGGAAACTAGATCTCGTTTATTATCGCGCGAATTACGTCCCTTCAAATTCCGATCTGGCGTGTTTATTTCAAGAAAAATATTGGGAAGATGTATCCAATTTCCCGACACTATAGTAATAGTGGTTTTATGATTGGAATTCATGCTATATGATTGAATTATTGTATCAAGCGTAAGTATGCATTAATAATTTTAGCTGTCAACCTCTCATTGTTTGTTACTCGTCTTCAATTCTGGTTTTTTCCCTCTCCTATTTTCGAGACTCCGTGTCAGCTGACAAGTCAAATGATATTAAATTTAAATGTTCTTGAAAATATTTCTCTCTTAATCTACTCTTGAGTGCCTAATAAACATACATGTACGATTATTAAAATCGAGGTAAAATTCCCACCTGTACGATCGTTATTTGGTCCTGTACGTTTATTAAATTAACCAAAAGAAATAATTCACCAATCTTAAATTGTGTTATTCATAGATAAATGAACTCTGATTGTTGACAGTGATCAGCACACTGTAGATTCACAGACCTGGCTATCCATCGAAACTATTTCTGTCACATGGCATCAGTAAACCAGTCAGATGGTGCGTTTTGTTGGGATGTATATATGGTACTAATATTTCCAGTCTGTACGTTTATTCCGCCCTGTAGTATTATTCAGTTACGCGACATTTTCCAACCTGTACTATTATTCAGGCCTGTCCATATGAAAAATTGACGAGGGCTACAAAATCGCCCACGTGAACCCCAGTGACGAGTGCTAATTAGTGTTGAAACGATTAGTGAATTTCAGAGTCGACTAGTCGATGCCCAAAAGTCGCGTTGCGTCGACTAGTCGGTACCCGATATCAAAACTTTCAAACATAACATTGTACGGAAAATTAATCGTACATGGCGTACACTGATGACGGTCTATTGCGTTGCGCATTTCCCTGCATACACACCAATTTATTTGGGAAATAATACTGTAAACATCTTGATATTTATCCAACACACTGAATGTAATTATATAATTAGACATGTGGTGGGTAATGATTAGAAACGCGATCATTTATACAGGTTTTAAATTTAATATCAGCGTTCAAGATTATTTCGTTTAGTCACGTAATCACCAATAAACCGGTGCCGAGCGGTGTCACTATAAAATGTTAATGTTCCGACTAAATACGCCCTATAGTATAGGCTACGTTGTAGAATACGATAGCCAGTTCTTAATGTCAGTATCATTTATATACGGTAGCACCAATGACGTCACCTTAAGCGATGAGTGAGACATTGTGTTGTCAATTTCATTCGTTCAATTAATAGTCGGGTCACCGGTCCGTGTGTGTCTATACTAGTAACACTGTCAATTCCTGGTGCCACCAAACGTTATACTTACCATAACTTACGCACAGTTAACACCGTTTATGCCGGAATCAATCTTGAAAACGTTATACATGAAACTAATACACTATATTCCGACTAGTCGACGGCAAAATTCAGAGTCGACGTTCTGACATTTCAGCGTCGTCTACGACTAGTCGATTAATCGTTTCAACCCTAGTGCTAATAGCCCTCGTGATTTATTCATGCTATTTGCTTAGCCAGATATACTCCAAAAGGAACAGACCAGACTGGAGAATGTATTTGTATGTTATCAATAAAGTTGTTCAATCTTATTTATTCTTGTTTTGAGTGTTTATGTTTGCCTACCCCTGGGATTGTTACACTGACCAACATCAAATTGATATGTTGTGTTTGATACTATGCTAGGTAAATGTAGGTAACCTAGGTAAGTGTAGTTATGGAAATGGTTATGGTTTAGAAAGCAAACAATGACAAATTTGGAGGGTTTGAACATTGATATTATAAATTTAACAGAATGATTGATTGTTCACACTGAAAATTATTTGAAAGGAGGGAACTCAGGATCATGTTAAAACAAAATTTCAAAATTATGACATATCTGGGATTATCTGGCAATGTGTTATGCCACCAGCAAAGTTTTATATTCATTCATACTTTCCCGTGGCATGTTGATCTCAATCGGTCACAGTGGCGTGCACATATTTTACACCACACGCGTTCTACAAAATCCCGCCCGTTTGCGTTAACAATATCATAGCCAATCTGGCCTCCAGTATTCCATCCTTCGAACGTTTTTAGCCTTTTTGATCAGCCATTATTGCATTATAGTTAATTTGGCTCCCTGAATAGAGTCACAGCTCAACTATGGACAGAGCCCCAGTTCAAAACATGTGGAAGGTGCAGGCATGTAAAAATAGCAAGCAGATTCAGTTATCAAAGTGCCGACGATGCTGACGTAATACCGAGTCATGTATGACGAGCACGTGTTGCAGGAAGAGCACGGGGTGTTAAACTCATGACACTGTCTAGAAACATCAAAGAACACAGATGCCGACGATGACGTTCGTCACATTTGACCCGACTGGCTTCAATCAGATTGTCTTAACCCCTGACTTGCCATTTAAAGCACATTGATTTTGAAAGCCGACGCGGGCGAAACTGTCGCACGCGTGTAATCGAATATACGCGGGCTATTGAAATCGCCCGCGTAAAATGACAGGCCTGATTATTCCACCCTGTACTTTTATTAGGCACTCAAGAGTACTTCATTATTCCACTGAATCCTCAAATGGGTCAAATGTCCAAAACTGTGGTAATAATAGTAATAACATGATTTCATCGGGCATTATGGTTTATTAACGGCCCTCTGGATTGATTAACAGCCCTCGGGCCTATTTATAGCGTCCCTCGACTTCGTCTCCGGCCGCTAATAGGCCCTTGGGCTGTTAATCATTCCAGCCGGGCCGTTAATAAACCATAAGGCCAAAGCGAAAAATAGGCATGTTTCCACTCCCCCGCCCGCCCCACCTCAAAACCCCCCGACGAAACTCACTTTATTTATTTTCCAAATCCCGAAAAATAAAATACGATGTATTTACTATTTCCACGTGAATTAATACTACACTATTTATATTGTTATATATAGACCTCTCACATAAACAAGCATACTAAAATTGTCTCCTTATTTGGTTATTAAATCGACCCACTGACAATAAAATTCCGTGTTGTGACCGATATAGCAACAGATTGTAAACAAAAACAAACGCGCACGTGGTTTTAAGACACACTGTAAAATGAAGCTCCATGGCGGCATTAGGGTGATGAGTTTATGACCGCATTATTAATGTACGTCAACTAACGACATGCCCAAATATACCGGCAAAATAATGCTACACAATATTTACGCGAACGCAATCGCAAAGAATACATCTGTCCCAAAACTTCCAACGGTGTCTGAAAAGAACGGACTGTAACAACCGGATGATATAGGCCTACGGTAATTTACCGAACGGAAGCCGGAGTGTATATTTACCGGAAGATCTAAAACAATTTTGCCAACATCCGGGAAATAGTGTCAACATGTCGTCCCAAACAAGTGCCAGCAGCGTGTTGGCACTTAAGTTTTTTAAATGCATACACATGGCGCAAGGCAGAAACAAAATAACAAAGGTTCCCCACTGCAATACCTTTTTTCAAGTCTATGAAAAGAATCACCCCAAAGGCCTTGACGCCCAAAACACTACAATCAGCTGTAAAACGAATTTCGAAAGCAATGATGCACATGTAGATTAAATACAAGGCACTGAAATTCAGTACATACATTGTTAGCCTTCACAATAAGTTCATAAATGACATAATTATTAGAAAGATAGCACAAATATGATATTTGAATTTCCCCGCGAAAAAAAAAAGTGGAAAAAAAAAAAAAGTGAAAAGCCACCCCCCCCCCGCACCTGTTTTTTTATGGATGGGAGTGGAAACACACCTATTTTTCGCTTTGGCCTAACGCCCGATGAAATCATGTTATTGTTATATTGATTGACTCGAGAACAGGTTATTGGTGAATTGCAGGGGGAACAACGTCCCCTCACTTTTTTGCTGGCTGTTCCCCTCAATAAAATTACATGCAAAATTAATGTAATTTCATAATGACCTATTTTACTTCTTCTTATATTGAATATACAAATGCCGTCCCCCACAAAGTTGCCTGGCCAATTCCCATCACTTAATTTCTGTGTAAACGGAGCTTATCGATGATATTCGGAGGTGGCCGAGTCGGTTGTATTCTGCTCGGTACGTGCACGCTTGCAACAGCTAGTGAGTTTCATTCCGATCTATTATTGAACATCCATACCATCGTCGCATTAATTTAACATCATCTGAGTTGAGGTCTGTGTTGTGCACACTCTATTTCCCTCACCGATAATGCCATTAGCATGAATGGAACTTGGAAAAGACGGAGATCCGTCGGTAAAAGTTTAAAAACGTATATAGTATATAGCCTAGCTATAATAAAGGCCTACCAGAAACTCCGTTTTGTGACAGAATTCCCTAGACAATTTAGTGGCAAATCTATAGCCTACAGACCTTCTTAAAATAAGTGTCCATTTTAACGCGGTCCTCAACGTTGTCGTAATGTCAACGCTACGCGGTCGTTGCGTTGATAACGCATTGGTGATACGTTACAGCCATGTAGAAAATCAACGGACTGCGTTGAAGTTCAACGCAGGCTGCATTGATGTTTAACGCAGACCGCGTTTACGTTAAATGCGTTGCGTTAAGGATCAACGCACACATGTTGAAGATTACAATCACCGCGCCGAAGAGTAAACAGACGATGAGTCGCGTTATTTGGTTTTATACTCTTCATTTTTTGTTTTATTTACGCTCACCTATGACTAATTTAGTGTAATTTCACCACTCTCCGAAAACCGAAATTACATATCTAGGCATTCCAAATAAGGCAATTTATTTGCAGCTTTTGACTCGTGTTAGACTTCTTTATAATATATACAATGTACAATGTGCGTGTATCGCACGGAGCAGTCGTGTGGTTGTGTTTTCCAAATGATTTTAAATGCGCAGTTTAAGGCGGGCATGTCAGGTTGTAACTTTGCCACAGTTAGAAAAGCTTGAGGTATCAATTGTAAAATTCCAGTGTGTGCAAAGGAATTTTACAAACCGGGGAGTGCGTTTGCTTCAGTTGGAAGGGAGCAGACTATGGACTATGTGGGGTGGGGGACCTGGACCATATTTCAAGGTGGACACCCCACTGCTCAACGGAGACCCTCTAGGCTACATGTATGTCTCTCTTTAGGACTACATTTGATTTGTTAAGGCCAAAACAAATGTGTGTTTCCCGTAACGAGCCCAAAAATAATAGGGGCGGGCGGCAGCTGGTAGGCTTTTCATTTTATTTTTTCATTTTATTTCTTTATGGTCTCGTGTGGGCCATGCCAACCACCATCAAACACCATACAATGAACCAGAGCAACCAACAAATTGGTGATAAAACTTATATATTGAGGGGATACATATAAAACAGATAACAGTCGACAATCTACTAAAATTACTTTAATAAACCTGAAACAGGCACTTGTTCCCGCGTTCGAATTTCGGTTCGAATCAACCTCGGAGAACATCCATGTTATAAATACATGTACTCCATATCAACACACAAACACGTCCTTCCGGTCAGTGAAGAAGAACGATAACTCGTGATCTTCCGGTATAGCGTCCGGTCGTAATTTGACTTTCCGTTTGAAGAGTGACGATGTGGCTTTGCGAAAAATATATAAATTAAAAAAATATATATTATATCAAAGATATCATTTATCTCACGAGGTGAATCAGATAAAATGGAACCGCGCGTACACAGTTTGGTTTGGTACACATTGCGGTCGGTCGGTTTATAGATTGATATTTTTGGTCGGGGGTTTTTGAAGACGGTCGGTGGGGTTACGGGAAACACGTATTCAATTTGTTTTGGCCTAAGTGAATATGACAGGTACTAACCTTTATGGTCTTGCGTGTCCCAGTCTTCTCAGTCTTTACAGGCTGGTGAGCGTCCGCACAGTCATTGACTGTCTTGTAAATGTGAGGCTCCCTTTGGGGGACTTTCATATATAAGAGAATGCATTGGCACAGGGTTTTTGCAAAATTTCAGGAAGCTCCAGTCATTGAAGAGTTATCAGTGATTAAAATAATAAAATCTATTATCCATGTTCTTAGTGAAGATGGTTGTAAAAACTGATATGAGTTTTCATATTAACCACTGCAACACTGTGATTCCCTTTAATGCTTTTCTGCAGACTGAACACTACAGAGCTCCAGTGTAAAAACAGTGACAACTTCGTCAGGTTCCAAAATTCCAGTGAAAACAGCGTTGACTACAGTATATCAAGTCTCCAGAATATAGATTGTAAGTCAGAATACAGAGATGGGAACATTTCACAGTAAGTCAGCATTCATATACATGTATATATTGTATTACCGGTATGAAACTTTCAGCATATCTGCATGTATGAAGATCGAAGGGAACAACTTGTTACAGACTTCACTGTGATCCACTGCCAGACTTTATATGGCATGTTGTGTGAACATTGAATGTGACTGTCACCCACTGCCAGACTCTACATGGCAGGTGGGTTGATTCGATGAAGATGTTCACATTGTGATCATGGGACTCCACACTAGTCAGACTTTACTTTATATGAAGATCGAGGATAAAAACTTGCTTCAAACTCAAACTTCACTGTCACCCACTGTCAGACTTTATATGGCATGTCGTGTGAACATTGAATGCGACTGTCACCCACTGTCACACTCTACATGGCAGGTGGGTTGACTGGATGAAGATGTTCTGATCAAGGGATTCCACACTAGTCAGACTTTACTTGACGGTGGGAAGTCAGCTGAAGATTCTAATCTGCTCTACAATATCTATTTCAGGTTTAATTGTTTGATTCTTAATGAAACGTATCAAATGTTTTTGAATAATTAATTGATCTTGACGAAGTCAAGAAGAGCTATAGTGAGTAGGTCGCCATCCTGATTTTCATGCTTCAGCAGTCAAGATCGAGTCCATGTCCGGTTACATTTGGTTGGTAATTTCTACGTTGCACCTTATTTTGCATGTGTCATCCTGAATGTTCTAGGGTGATATGAAATATGGGGGGGGGGGGGGTGTCATCCTGAATGTTCTAGGGTGATATGAAATATGGGGGGGGGGGGGGGTGTCATCCTGAATGTTCTAGGGCGGTATGTAATATGGGGGGGGGGTGTCCTCCTGAATGTTATAAGGTGATATCTAATATGGGCGACGTGTGTCATCCTGAATGTTCTAGTGCGATATGTAATATGGGGGGGGGGTGTCATCCTGACTGTTCTAGGGCAATATGTAATATGGGGGGGTGTCGTCCTGAATGTTCTAGGGCGATATGTAATATGGGGGGGGGGCTGTGTGTCATCCTGAATGTCCTGGGGGGATATGTATTAGGCCTGTAACGATACGCTTGGTCACGATACGATACGTATCGCGATACGGGGCCAACGATACGATACGTATTGCGATACGCAAAATTTGATCCCACGAGTAAATAGCTATTCAAGTTCAACACTCCAAATTTGCACAACTCTCAGATGTTATCGTAGAAAGATGAAATATACTAATTTTAGTGAACAGTATATCATTTCACAGTTGGCAGTCAGTTGCTGGAGTTTCTGACTGAAAATGAGCTTTTCTGACAATATACTCAGATATAACTATTGACAAGTAGTGTAAGCATCCAGCGACAGTTCGCCATGCACCATTAAACTATATACCTAATAATGGCACATGACGAAATGTCGCTGGGCAGCTGGGCTCTTATATATTTTCAGAAAAGCTAATTTTCAATCCGAAACTCATGATGCAACAGTGATTCAACAAGTCTTATTTTTTAAATTCATTTTATATTTTAATCAACAGTAATTCAACACAACAATGTGACATTTAATAGTCACAACTCACAGTCTTAGCCAATTTAGAATACACATCTTGGAGACGCAGCTGACCTGATGATTTGGGAACGCTAGATGGGCTCGCTGGGGTTGAGTTCGTCAAGTCTATAGTCTAGAATGATGTCGTTTCAAATGGTGCGACATGTTGGTCGTAACACCAGTCTTGTAACTTATGTAAGAGGTTGTCATCGAACATAATTTGGATATCGTTTTAGTTCTGTCTTAATGCATCCATCCTCTTCAACGGTGTACGTCCCAAAACCGAAATACTGCCAGACTTTCGACCTGTAGGCCGCTGGCTGATTGACAAGTTTTAAGCTTTGAGCAGACATCTTTCCACGGCCACGTGTTGTTGTTTTGCTGCAGACGATATATCCAATATACTAGTATTTGATTGGTTGAAATCACAGCAGTTCATCAAATTAAACCAATCAGAGCATGGCTTACAGTCTGTGGCTAGGTTACAGGGGTCAGTCATTTCACTTCGCCAACGTTTGTGTCAAAGGTCAAAGTGCGAGCTCACGGAAACAAACGAAATTTACAGATTTACTTCCGATAACACTTCGTAAGCATTCACAGCTTACGGAAACAAACGAGGGGACCCGATTGACTTCGTATGGTAACTGCATGATAATAGCGGAACTGTATCATAGTGTATCGAAATTACAATCAAATGAATAGTGTATAGAATCGTGAATGACGAATCGCGATGCATCGAAATCGCGATGAATCGTTACAGGCCTAATATGTAATATGGGAGGCATGTGTCATCCTGAATGTTCTAGGGCAATATCTAATATGGGCGACGTGTGTCATCCTGAATGTTCTAGAGCGATATGTAATATGGGGGGGTGTGTCATCCTGAATTGAATGTTCTAGGGCGATATATAATATGGGGGGGCGGGTGTGTGTCATCCTGAATGTTCTAGGGCAATATGTAATATGGGGGGGGGGCGGGTGTGTGTCATCCTAGAATGTTCTAGGGCAATATGTAATTATACAGGGGGTGGGGGCATGTGTAAACCTGAATGTTCTTGGGTGAAATGTAATATGGGGGGGTGTCATTGTGAATGTTCTAGGGTGATGTGTAATTTGGGGGGGGGGGGGGGGTGTCATCCTGAATGTTATAGGGCGATGTGTAATATGAGGGGGTGTGTCATCTAGGGCAATGTGTAATTATGGGGGGGGGGGTGTCATCCTGAATGTTTTAGGGCGATATGTAATATGGGCGACGTGTGTCATCCTGAATGTTCTAGAGCGATAAGTAATATGGGCGACGCGTGTCATCCTGAATGTTCTAGAGCGATATTTAATATGGGAGGGTGTCATCCTGAATATTCTAGGGCGATATGTAATATGGGCGACGTGTGATATCCTGAATGTTCTAGAGCGATATTTAATATGGGAGGGTGTCATCCTGAATGTTCTAGGGTGATATGTATATGTAATATGGGGGGGTGTCATCCTGAATGTTCTAAATGTTCTAGGGCGATATGTAATATGGGCGACGTGTGTCATCCTGAATGTTCTAGAGCGATATGTAATATGGGCGACGTGTGTCATCCTGAATGTTCTAGGGTGATATGTAATATGGGGGGGGTGTCATCCTGAATGTTCTAGAGCGATAAGTAATATGGGCAACGTGTGTCATCCTGAATGTTCTAGAGCGATATGTAATATGGGGTATTGACTTTCGTTTGAAAATGATCAGGGGCTTTAGTTTTGTACCATCGGCCATAACATGCAGAATTTTTAGGTCTTCATCGGTCATAACAGTGAAATGTGATTTTACAGGTTTTCATCGGCCATATTCTACATAATAATTGTGTTTGCTTTGATCGATCGGCAGCGATGTGAGTTTTGTCACAACAACATTTTTGATTAAAATCAAAGATTTTTTTTCAAATAATTGATTTGAATAAACAAATTAATTCTTCATTTTATTGCATGATTTTAATCTGCCAATACTGGTGAAGTGAGATTAATTAATATCAGGTGAGTTGTTAGCCGAGCCCGATATTAATCTCGCTGAGCCTCATATCACCGTAGCCAGCAACTGCGAGTCCTGTAATGATTTTATCATGTCACCTCACACTTGCTGGCTCATGGCACAATCGTGCCCACTTGCAATTCACTGGGCTGGTTTGTATTATTGATTTTAAAAAGTCAAGGACGTTGTGCAGGTGATTTTCAATTGTTCACAGCTAAAATTGGAAGTGAAAATAACTAAATACTCAGTGAAACACTCAGAATAAATGACAGTTTTTATGTAATCATTTATAACAACAACAACTTGGATGTGTATTATGGTAGTCCATCACATTTGGAATAATTAGTGGTGAGTCTGGATTCATTTATTTGTTGTTGAATTTGATACTTATTATATGAATTGTGCAGTTGTTGAAAACAGGAAGTGTTCCCAGCTGGTGTTCCTACAAATTTCTTCATATCCTTTTGATTGTGACATTATCTGTGTTTCTCGTCCTGGCATCGACTCAATAACAGCATTGACATCAAGATCATGAGGATCTTTTGAATTTTAACATTCTGCTGATATTTGCGGAGTAATGTTCGAAACTTCCAGTCCTTCAACTGAAATATAACTTCCAGGTGGCTGCTCAGGGATCTCAATTGCTATTATATTGTTAGAATTCATAGCGACAGTGCTGGTAACTTGGTAATGTAGAATTCATAGCGACAGTGCTGGTAACTTGTTAATGTAGAATTCATAGCGACAGTGCTGGTAACCATGGTAATGTAGAATTCATAGCGACAGTGCTGGTAACCATGGTAATGTAGAATTCATAGCGACAGTGCTGGTAACCATGGTAATGTAGAATTCATAGCGACAGTGCTGGTAACCATGGTAATGCCAAATAAGATGGATGCTCGATGTTCTTCATCATCCTGTTTGTTATTGTCAGTCTCATTTTTCATTGTCGCTGACTCGTTGGTAAACTGACAGGGACGAAACAGACTTATGTCCTGGTAATGACATTATTTGGCTTGCACCGAAAGAGTCTGCAGATAAAATGCTGGCTTCTGTGCTCTTTGTATAAATCTGCGATAATTTCTTTTTTTTACTCCGCTCCATCATGAATCTACCCTACCCGTCTCTTCTCGCCAACTGTACTTTTGTAGTACCAAGTAGAGGAATCGGGTTCAATTGGTCTTTGCCATAAAAATTTGCGTCTTCTATTTTCAAGATATTTTCCCATTTGTAATTCAATTGCTTGTTTAAGTACCAATCTTCATCGCCTGGGATGGGGTGTCATATGAATGAGAGTTATCATTGTAACCAGCACATTGCTTTACACATTCCTTGATCATTAAGAAGTTTTGGGGTTTGAGAATCGATGACAATGATTCCGAAGATGATGACTTCAATCTTAACCCTTTGAACCCCGACGTCCTGAACGTTAAATGACCCCAACCCGAGGCACCTGACGTTATATAGTGTTTCGATGACGTAACTCATAAAGCTCTTAATTGGGACGTATATACATGTATATATGCTCAACAATATATGACAATCTACTATGCTAACTGAACAAGCTTAAGTGTGCAGTGAAATATGTCACAATTTATTTCAACGGGACAGTCTATTCCACATTCAGTATACATGTACATGATGTGTATAGATATATTGCGGCTTCCTTTGGTCGCGCTATATATTTATAACAAAATTCATACACTTTGCCTACAATAGAAGGCATTTCTCGAAATGCACATGTTCATGTGTGCTTGCGCGAAGAAACAGACCCTCTGTTTCCAATTTGGTTGCTAAAATCAGAGGTATGAATGTGTGACTCATTTGCGCAAAGTATAGAATCACTATTCTAGTTAATTTGGGCTTTGATCACAAAATTTCTAACGAAATACTTTTCCGACGATAAAAAGCGGGTTTTTTTTCTTGAAATAGGCCTCTGCGCAAAGAATCAAACCCTCTGTCGTCAGTTTGTCGATCAAAGTCACGTGCGTAAACGTGTTTGAAAAGTAGAAGTACAACTCTAGTTGATATGTGGATTTATTGGCGCTGTAATTTTGTGTCAAATATCGTCTTGTTTCCAGACCGGTATTCCGGTCTCCCGGGATATAGGAATATAAGGATTGGACCGGTGTTCCGGACTCTCGGGTTCAAAGGGTTAAGGCATCAAGTAATTTAGCTAATTGTATCATTTTTGACCCAGGGACATATCCAGGCCGTTTTTCATACCGTTTACCGGTTTGGGCGCCCAAAAAAAAGCATTTTTTTTAATTTTTAAATTGTTTTTTTAATTCAGGTCCCAATTCATATTATAACAAGATAATATTGATATATATATATTGATATAAGACATGTAAATTTACAAAAAGATTTAACTTATGTTTAGCAGTTGGAATAATACTTTAAAGTAAGTTTGGCTTTATCTAGCTCTCATCTGTGAAAACTTCAAATAGTTTGAGTTAACCCTCTAGACTTCAGTATTTCCAACAAATTGAAGTGAAATTACACAATACAGTACAGGAACAGTGACAATTTGATCAAGTAAACCTGGCTATCATGTGGGATCTCATAATACCAAATGAATAATTAACATAGAGATTAGTACTACTAGTAATTACCACATGTAACTTAATAGACATTATTTTCTGTACTACTAGTATATTGTGAATGTGTCTCTCACTTGAATTTTAGAAAATAGCCTATTATATGAATTACAGTGATAATGGTCTCATTTCAAGCAGGATAAGCATACTCCATTAAACAAAAAGATATCTGACAATAACTTATAAGCATTTCCAATCCATACATATATAAAAACAATTTCAAAGTTATGCTTCAGAAACTTGATCAAAGTAAACTCTCAGCAAAATTCAAAATACTGACTCCAAGAGCTCTAGATTAGCTCTCAATGCATTAGATTTTTTTAAATTCCAGGGGAGACCCCCCCCCCCCCATTATCAGCAGATACCCCCTCCCGAACCTCCCTCACTCATGTCTTTGGGATACCGGTATGCCTTCGGCATATCATTGCCCAAAAACAGGTGTCCCCAAAAAATCCCTGGATACTTCACTGCGACCTGATGGTAGAAAACTTCTCTTTGTTACCGCTGTATTTCTCAAGAAGATGGGAGCCATAATGGAGAATCCCAGTGTCTGTAGTAGCTATTTTCCAAGGTTATCCTGTCACATACCACCCAACGATGATGATGAATGAGTAGGCATTTCAAAACGTTTAGAAGTGAAATTTCTCAATGTTCCTTTCATAAAAGGGCACTGATGCTTCCAAATACATGTCTTTCTGGTGTAGGCAGAATTTGCATGGAGTGTAATCCATATGACTGATCATATTCTGTCGGTCTATGTTTGACAATAATTTCTCCTTTCTGGTAATTCATCACACCACAATTACATGTATGTCTATGATTACCAAGATTTCTCAATCTCAAGAACAGTAGATGTTTCTCTGTTGCATTCTTCTCAGCTTGGAATGTTTGTTTTTTAAGTAATAGCAATAATCATACTTATCATACTTCCTTCCTCTTGCATTATCTGTTGATCTGACAATGATCTGACTTGAACTGCTGGGTTCTAGGCCTGTAACGATACGCTTGGTCACGATACGATACATATCGTGATACGGGGCCAACGATACGATACGTATCGTGATACGCAAAATTTGATCCCACGAGTAAATAGCTATTCAACACTCCAAATTTGCACAACTCCCAGGTAGAGTTTTAATGATAGTTTTTCTAATATTACTGTGGACTTTCATAATTGTTTAGTTATATGTGTATTGTAGTATGCTCGTACACATCCGGAAATACCAGTACAACATGACATATTGATACTGAAGTCGGTAAAAGAGTTGAAAAGTTTCTCACTCATCAGTTTATATATCACATAATCACAACAGCTGGATGAACTGAGCAGCCTGGCCCTACTTAGTGTGATAATTTTCAACTCTATTTACAAACTAGTATGTCAATATGGGGAATGAATCATTGAGTCTAAATGCATGAAGGATCCATATTGCTGCCTGTTGCTCTTGGTACCGGGACAACATATCGAAAGTGGAATTCCACCTGGTAGAGACGTCATTTATGAGTTTCTTTTGGGGAATCTGCTTCTTTTTCAGAATGGCTGCTGCCTTTGTTCTCTTATGAAAAAACGTGACAATCCGTTTAACCCTACCAATCAGACGATCAAATTGCGGAACTTTAAGACCCTTCTGTGTTGCAAGATTGACTGTGTGTGCGAAACAGCCAAGATGTGGATTTAGATTAGTTTGCTCAACGGCTTTCACTATATTACTGGCATTGTCAGTGGTAATTGCTGGGTTCGAATCATATTTGCAGAGTTTCCAGCTTTCAACAGTTGACTGCAACAAAGCCGCAAGATTAGCGGAAGTGTGCGCATCGGACATTTCTCTCGTCTGAAGCACATAATTATGAAATTTCCCCTCACTGTCGATGAAATGTGCAGTCACCGTCACAAAGCCGACAGTTGCTCTGGATGTCCAGGCATCGGTTGTGATGTCGATTGATTCAGCAGCTGCCAAATCAGCTTCAACTTTTGACTTGTTTTCCAAATATAGAGTTGGCAAAAAAACTTTTGTCAAATTAGTTTTCGATGGAACAGTATGCCTTGGTTCAAGAATGTTTATGAGTCTCTGAAAACCTGCATCCTCTACTACTGAAAACGGTCTCATGTCTTTGGCCATGTAATAGGTGATAGCCTTTGTTATGATAGTTGTTGATCTGGCCCCAGTCTTAGCCAATTTAGAATACACATCTTGGAGACGCAGCTGACCTGATGATTTGGGAACGCTAGATGGGCTCGCTGGGGTTGAGTTCGTCAAGTCTATAGAATGATGTCTTTTCAAATGGTGCGACATGTTGGTCGTAACACCAGTCTTGTATGAGGTTGCTGTTGAACATATTTTACATATCGTTTTAGTTTTGTCTGTTTTAGTGCACAGCTTTCCACCCTCTTCAACGGTGTAGGTCCCAAAGCCGAAATATTGCCAGACTTTCGACCTGTAGGCCGCTGGCGGACTGACAAGTTTTAAATTTGAGCTTCCTTGAGCAGACATCTTTCCCATGTGTTGTTATTTTGCGCAGACGATATATCCAATATACTACTATTTGATTGGTTGAAATCAGAGCAATTCAGCAAATTAAACCAATCAGAGCATGGCTTACAGTCTGATGCTAGGTTACGGAGGTCAATCATTTCACTTCCGCCAACGTTTGTGTCAAAGGTCAAAGTGCGAGCTCACGGAAATAAACGAAATTTACAGATTTACTTCCGATAACTATTCGTAAGCATTCACAGCATACGGAAACGAACGAGGGGACCCGATTGACTTCGTATGGTAACTGCATATTAACGGAAGGGCAACTGTATCGTAGTGTATCGAAATTACAGTCAAATGAATCGCGTATAGAATCGTGAATGACGAATCGCGATGAATCGAAATCGCGATGAATCGTTACAGGCCTACTGGGTTCTGAAACAATTTCACTAGAATGAGTACTTGACCCAACATTAGGCCTCTTTTTTTTGATTCAGTGGTTTACGGATCCGCCGACCCCTTTAAAATACGTCCGCTCAAAAAAAAAAAAAACGATTATAATTTTTTTTTTTATTATTTCCTCCGACTATAAAAAATAAATCATTTCTCCGACCATCATACTTTTCATATCAGTTTTTTATCGGGCAAACTCATCCCCTGATCTCGGCGAGTCATTCCCGTACAATTAGTACAGTATTTAATCGATACTGGGTAGCTTTTGTAATAGTCGCGCTCTTCATGGTGACGGCGTTTCCAAATTTCGTGATATGATTTATCACTACGACCGTCATGGAGAGCGCGACGAAAATCAGTATTAACCTAATATTGATGTAAATGCTCGATGCCAACAAGAAAAAAAAATGCTTATAACAATCTTCCACCTAAAAGGTACATGTCCAGTTATACTTTTGTAAAAATCTGCACTTTTAAATCGATTGGAATTTTGAGTTATGTCCCATGTATTTCATCTTCCAAACCCGGAAGTGTAAACAGGTGTCATCAATTTATCGGACATTTGTCGGCTTTATACATTTATTGGTCACGAATACCTTCAGTTTTCAAACGCTGGTCGGAGATGCAAACCGGTATACTGCAGATTTATGGTACTATTAAAATTTAAATCCGTTTGTTGATTATTTGGGTGTCCTGTTAAAAAATTGTTTTGAATTATTTTGACCATGGAGTAAACTAGAAGTTTTTGTGAACTTGGGTGCAGCCATGGGGTGAAGTTAATTTGGTGTGGGGGGGGGGGGGGGGGTGAAGTAAAACATACTAATTGGGGTGGGAGTTGAAGGAGCAATGGGGAGGCATCATCACATGATGAACTGTGTCCACACACATGATTTTTGTAAAATTGTCCTACCCGTTTAAAGGGGCTGACAGGCTTCCTGTGATGTCATTCTTTGATATACTCTCATGTCCCGAATAAACGTACGGGTCGGAATAATCGTACGGTGTGGAAAATGCTATGATTTCTAATAATCGTAGGGGTCGGAATAATAGAACGGGGTGGAAATGTTTGGGAAACTGGGAGCAGAAATGTGTTTCCATGTTGGGGAAAACGGCCGAAAACACACCAACGTTGACCCAATCACATATATGTTGCGCTGGGATTGAGAAGGGCGGTGTCTTGGCACAAATTTACATGTTATTCTTCCACGTAATGTACACTTTTATGTGAGCATTCCAATAAATCAGAAATGTTTCATTAAATGTAATAATCGTAGGGCCCAAATAAGAATCGTACAGGGTGGACTTTCACTTTAAAAATAATAATCGTACAGGTACATTTATTTGGGTCACTAGAGTAATATATGGATGGAAAGCCGTGACTTTAATACTGTCAGATGCAATATATCTGTGGAGCAGTATACTCAACATTAAAAAATTCTCAAATCTTTATTTTTTTGAATTATTCGGAATATTGACACCAAATACAACTGCCAAATATTGTGTTTTTTCCCAAGTATAATGTATTATCTTCATTCTGGAAGCCCCCTGACAGAAGTGCTGACATACATGTTTACGAACCTAAAAAATAAAAATTGATATTGCCATTTTTAAAAAAAACAATTTTCGTCCGACCCGACTGGACCAATGGGCAAAAATTCCGTAAACCACTTTATCAAAAATAAAAGGCCTTAGAGAGATCATTCTGTTTCTTGAAGAATTTTGAGATTTCTTGATTGGTTTGATGCCTCGGCGATGGACATTGATTTCTCGTTTTGCGAGTGTGCACTGTCGACTTCTTGCACGCAGCTGTCCCCAGGTGTCGAAAATTTCTGTTCTATTCCCTCAATGTGAGGATGATCCTTCATGAATAACTTTAAAGATGGATTATCTCTTTAAATAACAAAGTTTAAATAGTTGCGTGGGTATAATAGATATGAACTGAAGACCCCTGTCCGGAAAAGCTTCTATCAATTAATATCGATTTTATTTCGAATACTAAATTGGGACCGTTTATGTTACTATTTTTAGAACAGACCATTCGGATGATACCATATTGCGATATAGAGCACTAGTCTGTTCCTATGGCTATGCACCGAAAGTCAATTATCCCAGATTGATTGTTTGTATTGTTTTGTTCCACAGATATAAGCGATAATGAGTATAATTAACCAGGGTTTCGGCCAAGGGGAAATTAATGAGTCCGTATTGGGGAAACACATAACGTGACGGGACGACCATGGTTCGTCCCTTTGGGCAAATTTGTTTTTTTATTTGACACTGAAAAGTAGCCATTTCCTTGCACCTGAGTGTCCCACAAAGCAATCCAAAGCTACGTATATTACGCAAGTCAATCATTTTCCGTGGGTGCATTAATTCTGTTGATGGTATCCAGATAATTAATCATGTAATTACGCAATTAAGACTGCCGTCTGATTGAAGACTATAGCAAGCTACAAGTTACAGTGTTTAAAAATTTATAACTTCACATATTTTGTGAAAGTATGCCAATCGTACAACATGTGATTGTGTTTTAACATTTGATATTGTCCTGAGGAAGGTCCAGATTAGAGATGGGCGGTTTTGATTTTTTACTTTTGGTTTCGGTTTCTTTGGGAGAAAAAACCTCGGTTTCGGTTCGGTTTTCGTTTTTTTAGTGAAATTATACTGAAATACATACAATTTGAGTATATACTTTCAAAGTAACCGTAATTAGAGTCAATAATGTCCCAATAACGTTGAATATTTGAGGAAGGAACTGCGATCACCGGTAAACAACGGGACAAAATGCCAACGCAAAATGAATCCAATGCGATAAGATCATAAAGATGATACAATTCGGTATTTAAAAAAAATAAACACCCCCATCTTCACTGTTCAATGTTCATCCCTTTCTGACATGTTTAAAACATATTTATCATATTATATGCATTATAGTATCTGAGAATTCAACCGCAAACAGCAAATTCACAAACAGTGGGCGTCCTTGACCTGACTGTGTAACAATTCTTGACACGTGCATGATTGACCCACATTCAATGACTGCGGTGTGATTGCTTTGATGTCTGTGATTGATGTTGCGACATAGTTTACAAGCTGCACATGGTTTGCCCAGATTACGTCACATCGGAATGTCCAGACGCTCAAAGTGTTCATACCATTTACTTGGTTTAGTTTTCGACTGTCGGGCCAGGTTGCTGGTATTTGCATGCTCTGATACGACGTTTTTATGACATTAAGCAGCGACATTTTTTGGAGTCGTCTCCAGTTAGACGCGTAAAATAACTCCAAACAGGGCTTTTTGTTGAACCCTGTTCGTTATTTTGTTCGGCCATGTTTTGAAAAAGAATAAAAACAGTCGCCTACGATATTGGACACATTCCGATATAATATTGATCAGAGAGGACGATAATTTGTTAACAATATCAACTAATAAGTACCTGGGGAGGTATAATATGTCGATTTAAGTGAAAAATCAACATTTAAAAAAAAACGTAATGTCGGTTTGAGCAGAATCGCGTCGGTCGGTTTTCGGTTTATTGTCAAAAACCAAAACCGAGTTGTTTTCTCGGTTAACCGCCCATCACTAGTCCAGATAGGGCCGAAAGCTTGATAAAAATAGAGCATTACAAATGATACAGTTGTTAATATTACTGTCCCTTCTTTGGGCTATGGATTATTCTGATAATATAGAAACAGATATATTCCATGTATTCTGTCAATCGTAAAACTATTTGTGCGCTGTGACGTCATATATACTGCAGGGTTTGTCTGCAGGAGATATTTATAGCAGCAAAATATGAATGGTAGCGAAATCTTTCAAACTCGGAACGCATAGCTTGTCAATAGTTTGTATTAATCCAACAACTGACGACCGCTGCTATAGAGTTTTAGCCAACGTGTTATAAAATATAATTGAGTTTTGGCGGGAAATGGGAACATGTGCGCCGTTGTTTGTGTTTGGGGACCCAGGCGGGACAACGAAACTATTATTGACCGTACTTTGACTTTATCTCCATATTGGGGGGGGGGTATGTTTTTTGTGTTTATCCTCCATGCATGTAATATGGGTTGAATGAATGGTGTTGTCACTATGAATTCCCACTATAAAGACTGATTTGGGACAGGTTCCGTATTATAATAGTACTCGGAGGTAGATACATCCTTTGGTAGGAGAACCGCCTGTTGGCGTATGTTGATCCCTACTTTGCCTAACTCAGCAATTCGGCATTCTTTGATCAAATTATGTAATCGTACGATAGCATGGGATCTCCGAGCTGAGTAGTTTCAACCACAGAAATCCCGTGCAAAATAATATCCGTACTCAGCAATCCGACATTCTTTGATGTTACCGAGACATTTATTACGCTGTATATAACGTCGCTATTTCAATGCACACCAAATATTACGTTGTATAGTTTTGGCGCTTTGATTTCAAAGGGTTACGCTGTACCGGTAACACACTGCTCAATTGACCCGCTTTTTCACCAGTATTCTGTTTAACCCCCCGAACTCCCATTGTAGCCAGATTTTTTATGACATATTGCTACTGACTTTTGGTACATGTATGAATCAAACAGAACATCTGCGAGGGGAATAGGTCCGTGGGACGGACCCGCAACCGGCCTGGCAGAAACCCTGAATTAACGTTTATTTGTGAAAAAAATTGTACAATAAAATTTCTGGTCTCTGTTAACAGTAACCACTATTGTTCGTTAGCTGAATAAACACACCTTTTTAGACCAGAAAATAATCGAAATAAAATGAATATTAATCGATAAAATCATTTCCGGACAGGAGTTTATACACGGTAACTATATAATACATGTTTACAAAGAGATAATCCACCTTTAATGCTGTCGTCATAGGCGAATTTCGTTTTTTTTTTTAGTCATGAGTCTGACCATAATATGATAGACTTGATATTTGGCAGGTCTTCGTAAATCTTACTAATGATCATCACCAATGCACTCGCGATTGCGTTAGCATCTCTCCCCACAATAGTTTCAGGCCACAGTGCATTGTACTTTGTTTTGTTTATAGAACAGTTAGCCGTCAAATTGAAAACAGTGAGTTTTCGTTTGTAGTAAAAGTTAGCTACATTTGCTTTTGGGAGTGTCGTGATATTTTCCATATCGAATGAAACTACGGGAGTTGGCTTTGTCATTATTGTGAGCCAAATATTTCGATAGCGAATCATCCGGTACTTGTGTTTTATGTACTGTTTGTAAAACTTTATGTTCTTCACAATGATCGCACTTGTCCTTTTTAGGGATTATTATATTGTGATACAGATGTTCTTTCATGGTGGTATAATTCTTTTCGCCACACCAAGTTTGATACAGCCAATACATCTTGGATAGATTCTACCCCGCTTCCAAATATTCACGTTTAGTAGATGATCGGCAATAATGGGATGGGACTTTTGGAAATGAATCAATGCGCTCCTTCACACGATCTCGAGAGATGTCGGGTATGTGCCTCTTGATGGGTGATGGAGCAACGGCAGATTTGTGTTCGTTGGTGAATTTAAAATAAATTACCGAAATACAGTGAGATTTTCGAAGAACTGGAAAAATATACCTATGGAATGGTGTAGTTTTCTGTTTCGTTCCTTCCGTGACCTGCAGTTCCGCCAATAAAAGAGGCTTTTTGTTACCAAATTCCAGGCTCTTTTGGTTGAACAGACACTTTCCCAACAGCATTATTGTTCTGGCACATCATCTGTCAAAACAGACCATGTGTTTTTTTTCAAATTAACTCTTTTTCTGAGAATATTAACAAACAAATAGTAGACAATCTGATGGTAAAGTAACAAACTAAATGATATTAACATGACTTGAGAGTAGAATGTTTTAAAAGAGAGCTCCATTCAGATTGACAAGAAAGTGGATGAATTCTCTGGCCAATGAGTTATTTAAATCAGCATACATGTGCATTGAATGAGAAATAGCTTTTTCAACCATCGATCCAGATCTGCAGAAACCTGTAATGACTAAGACTTTTGAATCTTTATTTTGCAAAATTTTGCTAGCAGCTCACGAGATAGTTCAAGTATAGGCATATATCAGTCTGCTCCCACACATGCTGCTAAGGAAGCCATCTAAAATATATAGTGTGCAAACTAAAATTAACATCTCTGCATTAATTCTTCTGACAAAACTGCATCTTGAGCTATATATTTGCATTGCATACTGGGAAGAAAATGAGTGGGGACTTTTTCCTCTTCATAGAATACACAAGAAAACGAGGAAAAACTCGCTGCCATGTCTTTGACATCTGGGGACATTAGAGAATTTGATAATGGACAAGAGTCAATTTGAAAATATTGACTACCAGCAAATTTGCCCAGGTATTTTTCCGCCAAGGAAAGCCCTTCATTGAACTATATGGATTATATCTCCGGCGTTGTGTCATCAGGAGGGTTAAAATTTATTGCCTGCCGATCACCTACATGTACCACATCGGGTCAAAGGTGGTCAGATTAGCCACGCATGAATGCGTCCAGGTAATTTCCCGCCTTCTGACCGCTTGATCTAGCCAGTTTTAATTTATGATTTATTAATGCCAGAGGACTATGGTACATAACATAATATGGCATGCAGTAATTTCTTAATTATACCCCCCTGCAATGAAGTTATGGGGGGTATACTGGAGTCAGATTGTCCGTCGTCCGACCGTGGACACAAATGTGTCCCGGAGTTTTTCTCAGTCGTTTTTTTTATCAATTTTCGTGAAACTTGGCACAGGCATCAACCACCATGGAACCTGTGCACCTGCGATTATGACGTCTGTTGGACTTTTTTTGGTGGAGTTATTCCCCCTTTTTTTACTTAGAAAATTTTTGTAATATGTATAATTTTGTCCGAGCTTTTATTCCTACATTTTTAGGTCAATTTTTGTTTAACTTGGCACAGACATTTAGTACTATGGGAACCTGTGCACCTGCGATTATGACGTCTGTCCGGCATTTTTTGGTGGAGTTAACACCCTTTTTTCGACTTGGAACATTTTTGCAAAATGCATAATTTTGTCTCAGCTTTTATTCCTACATTTTTCGGTCAATAGGTCTAAATGTTTACTGACATGTGAAACATCTTAGTATTTTAAAAACATGGGGGGGGACTATCCTTAGTGCCATAGGGACAGTCACACCTCTGTGACATAACTAGGACATATATACCCCAAACTCGAATATCCGTGTTCGGTTCCTTAAGGAAAGAAACCTCACACGTCTTACTCCCTACCAAGACCTACACACAATGAAGAAGGCTCCCCAAATATGGTCATAGGAAATTACCATAACAGCGGGACCAATCCCGATGTGTATTACCAAACACCTCATTATGTATTCACCCAAATGGTATATAAGTAAATACAATTCCCCAAGATATCATGCTTTCCCTATTCCACTTCCGAGCCTCTAATACGTAGAGGCTCGACTATTCTAACACTAGCATCATCGATTGTCACATTTGTATACACTGCTTGTATCTTATTCACGACGTAATAAAGACTTGTACCTATATATATCTATGTGTCCATTACCTCACATAGTATTAATGGTACCGTGAACAGTTCTACGTCTCACCACACAACTTGAAGTCTCGGCCACTAGACGATCACTACAGACCAGAAACAATCTCAAACCGCTACTCAACCACGGGGATACAGCCTTACACTCCACGGATAGACAGCCTCACACACTAGACCACTGCATCGGTCAACCATAACTCAACCATTCGGACACACAGGAACCCTTCGGACACACAGAACCGCATACCAACCCTTCGGACACACAGGACCGCATACCAACCCTTCGGACACACAGGACCGTACACCAACCCTTCGGACACACAGGACCGCACACATACTCATCTGATATAGACAAATCAACCTTTTATTCTCATACAACCAGCTCACATCGTGTATCCAGCTAAAAACATTACTCACGCCTCTTGCAGACCAGATTCAGATCCACATAAACATTAACATCCGATTTGGACACCCTTCGGCTTCCAATAAACACGACAAGAACATTCTGTACATCATTCATCATCACAGACTTGTGCACATTATTCTTCTCGGAAATTGGTGAGTGACCATCTTTTCTTTCCCATTTGCTGTCAAATTGCACACCCCCTATTTTTAGCATTCTTTTACTCCTTTTTTTTTCACGTGGGTTATGGACACATCACCTGATTCTACGACACCTACACTACCTACCCATCCTACTACAATACATGCTTTCACTAGACTCATCTCATCTCGAGGTTATATCCAGGCATCGGGAGCTATGTGACATAACTAGGACATATATACCCCAAACTCGAATATCCGTGTTCGGTTCCTTAAGGAAAGAAACCTCACACGTCTTACTCCTACCAAGACCTACACACAATGAAGAAGGCTCCCCAAATATGGTCATAGGAAATTACCATAACAGCGGGACCAATCCCGATGTGTATTACCAAACACCTCATTATGTATTCACCCAAATGGTATATAAGTAAATACAATTCCCCAAGATATCATGCTTTCCCTATTCCACTTCCGAGCCTCTAATACGTAGAGGCTCGACTATTCTAACACTAGCATCATCGATTGTCACATTTGTATACACTGCTTGTATCTTATTCACGACGTAATAAAGACTTGTACCTATATATATCTATGTGTCCATTACCTCACACCTCTAGTTATATTTAAAATTTAATGTGCTATCAGAAATAAATCAACAAACAAATGATATAATTTGAAATAAATATTATTTTAATAAAGAATGAACTCATTGCCTAGTTGTTGTTACATGTGACACTTGTCCCATGTACATTGCCACATATTCTGATTATCACGTATTATGTCCTGTTTATAGTATGTCTCCAAGTTTGTAGATTGATAAACATTGCCAGTTATTTTGTTCTGGATTTTGATATCAATTTTAATTAATTAAGAATAATGCCTTCTATCAGTAGTTTCCATGTTCCACTAAGCCACTCCCACATTGTCACATGTGACAGAAGATTACACTTTAAATCCAGAAGATACAGGAACACAAATCTTGTTAACAAACAGATTATACACTTTACAAATAATTTGACATTTACAAAAATGTTTTTTGCACAAAAAGGGGTGTACGGTGGGTGTCAAAAGTGCGGAAAACTTTTTTAGGGGCCTTGTGTCTGCAAATTTCTCCCTCCCCTCCCCTGGTCTGTATGGCATTTTTTATCAGGAATAATTTTGGAAGGGATATATATATCATACCAAATAACCTCCGATTAATCGATTATCTAAAATGATAAGGCTAATAATAGATGAACCAAACTAACCATTAGACTCCATAAATTTCTTTTCCAGGCAGTTCAATTTCAACTCTTTGTTTTCTTCCACGAGTGTTGTTGCCATTATTTTGTCAACTGGCTCAGGAGGTTAAAATGTTCAGCATATTTTCAACACAAATAACTGAATGCTGCTTGCGATGTGACAGCACATGTATATGGGGTCATAAATAATGTGAATAGGGTCCTGCGAAGCTGCTATTTGACTTTTGCTAGTTTGAGATTTTTAAATTGTGGGGTGACAGAAATGACTACTCTCACCTGCTTAATAATAGTGACGGCACGATTATTAATTTTCAACAAAAAATCCTCATGATCACTATTATTTGGCAGTGGGACAAATAGCGAAAATGCCATCACTATTATTTATTTTCCTGAAAAATTCCAGCCGTCACTATTATTTGGCCATCGCTATTATTAGGCAGGTGAGAGTAGTTGTCGATGTAGTTCGTTAGTGCATGATGGACATTTGCACGTATCAGAGACACATTACATGCCGCGAAGTGGATCCGAACGTCCATCACCCACAAACTACATCGACAAATACACTAACTGTGACACAGTCATTTCTTATAATTACATTCTCTCGAAATACATACAATTTACAAGTAATGTGGACTAAACATGCGTTTGAATAATTAATGCTTCCAACAGAAACACTTTTGAATATTATGTATTATGTTGCAGTGATCCGACAGCAAATATATATGAGCTGATAGACTGCATGCAGTCGTCTCTAAGGCGTTGATATGACGTACATGATGTTAACCCTTTGAGTGCCAGGTCCGATTTTTGTATCAACCCATATACCCTGTGCCAATGCATTCTCTTATATATGCGAGTCGACCATAGGTCGCCTCGCATATATAAGAGAATGCATTGGCTTAACAATTTTTTTTTTTTTTTTTTTTTTTTTTTACAATTTTAATATATTTTATTATATTCTTTAACAGACTTATTGTGTAGGTTTAGGGCCGATAATATCGGCCCCTGGCACTCAAAGGGTTAAATTGTAAATCCAATCAGAAATGGGAAATTCAGAAAAGATTAGAATGTTCTAATGAACAATTTATAACAAACAAGAAATAAGTAACCAAAAGCTCCAAATATTTTGAAGTTTAGATAAAGGACATGAACAAATAAGATGTAGAATATCATAGAACCCAATACAATTTACATGTCTTCTGACTGACAGGTTTATTGAAAATATGTATTGATATCGTTGTAAATATTGAAAACTAATGTTTGACATACATGTACTTAGTCTAGTTGTCTGATTTATAATCAATATCTCATTGTTGGCCTGTAAGAAATTTATAAGAACATGTAAAATAGCAGTGGGCACTCATGGCCCCTAAGGCGACTTCGGCATATAAAATGGGCACCAGTGACAAATTTGTATACCACATATCCATATTTTGACGAAATACCATGCTTTATGCGTACAACAAGTACTATATGGGATCACCATCCAGAAAGTCAACATTCATTGTGGAGCTTGAAATTCTTGCGAATCAGCAATAATAATAGTATAGGGGGTCGACAATATAGGGAAACCTGACAAAACACAAGCATTACACTACACATCTACATGCGATCAGTTTTGTCATTTGTGTCAGTTTAATATGAGGACGTAACCAGCCCAAAATGTTTTTTCTAATTGGAAGTGAAGGGATGTGGTCGATTAAAAAACATTCAGACATTGTATTAGCAATGAACACTACCATTTTAAGCAAATTGTAAAGTAATTTGGAAAGTAATTTGTAATTGTAATTAATTACTTTGCCATGCAATTGTCCCAGCCCTGAAACTAGGTTGAAGGTTGACAATGTTTAAATCATAAAAAACAAGGCGCCGCATCGCCGGTATCCCCCGCATTGGTGGCCAAGTCAGAGATGGGCAGTTTCCTCGGTGGGCAAATCGGGATGGGTATTTTCAATATATGCTAAGTAAAGACCAATAACTCCGGTGAAAATATCCGGCCGGGTCTGGCTTGGGAACTCAATTTAGATACTGGTCATGTGAGCTCATATACCAAAAATTCTTTCAAAATCTGTTGACATTGGTGGAAATTATGCCTGTGACATCAAAATTCACCCAAAAAAAAAAACAGAGTCCAATAACTCCGGTGAAAATATCCGGCCGGGTCTGGCTTGGGAACTCAATTTAGATACTGGTCATGTGAGCTCATATACCAAAAATTCTTTCAAAATCCGTTGACATTGGTGGAAATTATGCCTGTGACATCAAAATTCACCCAAAAAAAAAACAGAGTCCAATAACTCCGGTGAAAATATCCGGCCGGGTCTGGGTTGCGAACTCGATTTAGATACTAGTCATGTGAAGTTGATTTAGTTAGTCGTTGGGAAATGAACGTCGGGCCAACCATCTGCAAACGTTAACTCCATTTCCTGAGAATTAATTATTATGACCAATGAGGAAAGTGGTAATATACAGATAACATGGGAGACACTTGAAAACCATAGGCAATTTTAAAACTTGAACCATAAAAATTGCCTATGTCAACAATTTATTTATATTGTTGCATTCTATGGTTGGCATTATGTTGGCAAACCACAGTTGGCAAAACATTGACAATGTGTTGGATAACCATGGTTGGAAAATGAACCATCTGCCAACATTAACTCCATTTCCTGAGAATTATTTATTATGATCAATGAGGAAAGGTGTAATATGCAGATAACATGGGAGACACTTGAAAAGCATAGACAATGTTAAGACTTGAATCATAAAAATCGATAATATCAAATATATATTTAATTGTTGCATTATATGGTTGGCATTACGATGGCAAATCACGGTTGGCAAAACATTGGCAATGTGTTGGACAGCCACCGTTGGAGAATGAACGTTTGCCCAACGTTGGCGTAATGCCAATGGTGCCAGCGTAATGCCAACATTTTGCCAACATAGTTTTGTTATCTGGGCTTTGCTGAAAATGACATATGATAATCACTATATTTTATAAATATACATCAAATTCGTTTCTGCGATATGGATAAACTTCACAGATGACATTTCGGTATTTACCGAAAGCTTGTATGAATTCTGGTAAGGAGATAATCTTGCATCGTATATCTTATCTGAGCTCTTTGTTTCCAGTGGAGGCATCAACAGTCTGGCTAGATTGATATCATTGTCCGCTAGTATGTCAGAACGAAGCCCAGGAGTGATGTCAGGGTCGATGCTTGGCAGATTTGCCAATGGAACACCGAGAGATCCCATGAGTGAATTTGACTCCCCAAGCGAAAATTCTGTGATGTTTATTTATAGTCAAGTGATCAGAACTGGGCCTATAAGATGGCATCGTGGTTTGGTGACCAGCTGACACATGCATATTTCAGGGGGGATGTTGTCCAGGTATTGCTGATTCCTTTGAATCAGGATTTCCAATTCTTCCCTCTGTTGGATGAGTTTATTAAAATTATCTTCTCATGATGACTGGCACTGAAAGTGAAATCGAGATTTGATGCCTGCCTCCTTGTAGATGTAGAATTTGCTGGGCCCTTATTTGGCCTTCCCATTCGTGATTCAGAAATTACGTCCTCATTATCACTGATATTCTGGACGCTGACGTTGGCATCCCACAATTTCACAAGTTCTGATTTTTTAAAACTTGTTGGTGTCCGGACGCCGTGTTTCATCAATTCGGACAGCAACTTCCCAATTTTTGTGTTCTGGACTACGATCCCACGGATTAGTCTTGTTGTGTGCCAAATTTTCGGCATCGTCATCGTGTACGGCCGAGCGTCAACATGTCGAGTTTTAAGAATTTTTATTTGTGGCGACCCGGCGGCCATTGTTTGTTTTTGTTTTCCCCTTTTCCCACAGCAGAACTCCAAAAAGTGGCAACAAACAAGCCTCGTAGCTCTGGAATGTCGCCCGAAATTTGAATAAAATATAGTGTCCGCCGTGAGTCTAAGTGTTGCACTGCTTGATTAATTATCCCCCGCCAAATTAAAAATTTGCGGGGGATACAGGAATGGGTTCCGTCTGTCCATTGTACCGTCTGTCCGTCCGTTCGTCCCGAATTTGTATGAGTCATAACTTGAACAAGTGTCAACGGATTTCAAAGATTTGTGGTATATGAGTTCACCTGACCATTCCCTAGAATGAGTTCGCAAGCCAGATACGGTCAGTTATTTTTACCAGAGTTATTGTACTTTGTTTATTCTTTTTGTCGAATTTACCAAATAGCAAATAGACGACATCACAGGGCTCATTTCCACAAATCTCAACGGATATCAAATATATTTGGTATATGACTTTACCTGACCATTACCTAGAATGAGTTTGCAAGCCAGGTCCGCTGGATATTTTTACCGGAGTTATTGGACTTTGTTTATTATTTTTGTTGAATTTACTAAATAGCAAATAGACGTCACAGGGCTCATTTCCACAAATGTCAACGGATTTCAAATATTTTTGGTATATGAGTTCACATGACCAGTAACTAGAACGAGTTCGCAAACCAGGTCCGGCCGGATATTTTCAGCAGAGTTATTGGACTTTGTTTATTATTTTTAGTGCAAATGGACAACGTCACATGGCTAATTTCCACAAATGTCAGTCCTAAAATGAGTTCGCAAGCCAGGCTTTTCGACAAAATCCCACCTTTTGTTGAGAAATGAAAGTGTCAATGACAGCTTAACTTGTGCATTTTTTTGAATGATTTGTTGTTAGTGACATGTCTGTTTCATGAAATGTATTAAGCAATGATCATTATTATTATCAAGATGGTCAGACAGCAGTATGACCTGTAGTATGTGTGATATGATGCAATTAATAAATAAAAAGTTATACAAATAAGACCACACTGGTACATGTTGACAAATCTGACACTTTTTGTAGTTTGTAGTCCATACTCTGTCCACATTTTGTTAAACATTTGACTAATATCTTTCATATCTATTTGGCATAACACTTATAAAGTCATTGTGGTGCAATGTAGAATTGATATAAACACAAAGATCATTGATTTGATCAATTGTAATAAGGTGTGATGTTCCATAGTTTTTTTCAACACATGTCATACAGCTAGTTTTCAGCAGTGGTGAATCAGTTTGTATGAGCTCCTTCACCACGGCCAAATATCTGTATCCCTCCAAACTTTGTCGCTGATCCTTTCTACGCTTTTCAGGAAACTGACATCTCAAAAACATTGACAACTTTGAAGATTTCCCCATCTTTAAATGTTATTGCTGAACTGACTCTTCTAGTCGCAGCTCAGTAGACAGCCGACTGATAAACATATATGTAGGGCCTATTATAAATCCTATAGTTTAAAAAGGTTTAGAAATTATTAACACTTTGCATCCGCACTTTGCATCCACACATAGGCATGAGCTGTCCGGTGCTGTATTTTTTGTCCGATTGTTTTCATATTTGATATGTAGGTTTATGATGACACACCCCTCACCTGTATAGTTTTTGATATCGATTAGTTGATCAGTTTAGAAAATAATTAACCCTTCACGCACATGCTATCCAATATAATAAGTTGAACATATTTCTGCTGATCTGCCTCATATTTCTTACCTTGGTTTTTTATGTTTACCCATACCATAGTATGGTAAACATAGTGTCGTTGCCCGGATTGACCACTCGTCGTTAGTCCGTCCGTCCGTCCGTCCGTCTGTCTGTCTGTCTGTAGACACTTTACGCATGGTGCGATAACTCGAACATTTTATATCTGATCGGAATTTTGAATATGAATTTGTCAGCACCAAATACAGATCGAGTTCGAATATGGGTTTGATCCGAGTTTTTTTCACGGAGTTATGGCCCTTTTTCGACTTTGAATTCATGCATGCTACCATAACTCAAAAAAAATTTATCTGATCAGAATCAAATTTGGTATGCAAGTTTCTCGGACCAAAATACAGATCGAGTTCGAATATGGGTTTGATCCGATATTTTTCAATGGAGTTATGGCCCTTTTTCGACTTAGAATTCATGCATGCTGCCATAACTCAAATTTTTTTTTATCTGATCGGAACCAAATTTGGTATGCGAGTTTCTCAACTCAAAATACAGATCGAGTTTGAATATGGGTTATATCCAACATTTTATACCAGAGTTATGGCCCTTTTTCAACTAAGAATTGAACAGATAACCATAGCAGTCTACAATTAATTACCAGTGGTATCAGTTTAGCTCTGAGAGCAGTAAATCTGTATTATGGGAATTAGAGTTATTTTTTACTCCCATGTTTATGATGACACACTCCTCACCTGTATAGTTTTTGGTATCGATCGGTTGATCGGTTTAGAAATTATTAACACTTTGCATCCGCGCATAGGCATGAGCTATCCGATGCTGTAACCAAATTATTTTTTGTCCGATTGTTTTCATATTTGATATGTAGGTTTATAATGACACACCCCTCACCTGTATAGTTTTTGGTATCGATCGGTTTATCGGTTTAGAAAATAATTAACCCTGCACACAAATGCTATCTGATCCATCTAAGTCAAACTGTTTTCTTCTGATATGCCTCATATTTCTTACCAAGGTTTTTCTTAGCACGTTCTTTATCTGTATGGTTTTTGGTATCGTTTAATTAACCCTTTTCAAACTTATTTTTACTTAGAACTCAAAACATTTTTCATCTGATCTACACCAAATTTGGTACATGTGGTCCTCACCCCGAAATACAGATCAAGTTCAAATTTGGGTTTGATCCGATATATTTTAACAGAGTTATGGCCCTTTATAATTCAAGTAATTTACTACCTATTGTATATGCCCTGTGAGAATTTAAGACAAACAACTTTACACAGTAATCTGCTTTATTGGGATCAGAAAATGACACTGGATACTCTTTGCTAAACCACTGCTGCTCCCAGAGCTGTCAAATTTAAGTGATTGATGATACTTTACTCCAGTTTGTGTGCAATAGTAATTTAACCCAACCTGTTGAAACATGTTCATGGCATTAATACAAATAGTCCATTGTCCATGTGAAGGATGTTCTGGAGCATGGCTGTTTAGAGAATTGTTGTTTACAGAGACACTGTTGTCTTATCTTGAGAAAACAATTTATCCACACATTAGTTCCATCATATGATGTCATTGAAAATGATTAACACTCTCCACACATCATATGTTCATTCTCCTATTCTATGTCCAGGTTGATCGTGATCCACTTTTCACTTGCATGTATTTCAGGATTAAAATTAACCTATTCCATAGACACATAATATCTGATACGCAGATTTTAAATTATCTCTTTCGCCTTAGGCCAGGTTCACTAAGAATTTCTATTAATTATAAGCCACCAATTGAATATTCATCATTTGAGGATATATCTTATTTTGAAATACCCTCTATTGCATTTGGGCTGCAGGATAATAATAATGGTTCTGGTATTCTTGAAGCTGACTTTTTGGTCAAATATTTTTCACCCAATCACTTTTATAATCTCATTCAGGTTGATTGTGTTACATTCTTCATGCGTATAGATTTTGGTATTGATTGAATGGTTTTGAGAATATTAACCCAATATTTAATAATATTTCTGCTGTTACAGACATTGTATCTTTCCAATGATCAGCTTAGAATAAAATTAACCATAGGTACATGTATACTGTACGCGATCCAATGTTATGACTCTAATATTTTCAATTTGACCCTTCTCATATCTCTCCTTTAGTTATCTGATAATTCTGTATTAAAATATTTTATATCCAACCATTATCAATCATATTTCATATCAAGGTCTATACACCCCTCACTTATATAGATGTTCAGGTGTTTGTTGGTCTCTAATCTCAATCATCCCATAACTTTTACTATGCAGCTAACACAACAACATAATCTGTTATGACTCAGGTTCCATTGTAAGAATTAAATAAATAGAGTTATTATGATGTTAATATTGTAACAATTATATCTTTAACAGCTATGGTGCATCTGTCTGACTGTGTTTGGGTATAATTATCTTTATCAATCTATCACACATACATGTATCTCTGTTGGAGTGACCGAATAGGTTGAAATCGAATGTCATATCCATCTTCCTATTGTGTTTAAATGAGCAAGTTGCTCAATATGTCTGATTCCACTATGAAACTAATAAATAATAGTACGCTGTGAATTGTTGAAATTCTTGCACTCATAAAAAGATCGCTATCGCCAAGGTATGGGTTAAACATCTGCCGATCGTGATCGGCCTCTCGTCTTAGTATGGTCTTCATCTGTATGGTTTTTGGTATTATTTAATTAACCCTTTTCACTCTTATGTTTACTTAGAACTTTAGCAAGCTGCTATGACTCAAAACAGTTTTCATCTGATCAACACCAAATTTGGTACATGTGGTCCTCATCCCAAAATACAGATCAAGTTCAAATTTGGGTTTGATCCGATATATTTTAACCGAGTTATGGCTCTTTATAATTCAAGTAACTGACAACGTTTCTTTCAAACTTAGCAAACGTGGAGTTTTGAATGTCATCGAGCTTTTTCTCGATGTGTTTTTGTAAATCTTGCCAATCATTGGTTTCAGGCTTCTTTTTTCTGATAGCGGCAGGTGTTCAATGCTGTTTTTTTACGATGCCAAATATATTGTGTGGCGCACACATTTCTTTGGTGTTTTGTGAGACTGTACCACCACTTGCTTACATACCGTCTCTTCGATTTGTTCTATCAAACTTTCATAATCATCCTCTTCATCCATCGTCATCAGAAGAGACATTCCCTTGTGGCTTTTTTTCTTCATACTCTGCGCCTGACCATCTGTCTTCATTGTTGAATACCTGCAGTGAGCCCCCTGTTGAAATTATTATACTCTTTGCTTGTTCATATGTTGAACAACCCTGGAAAACAGCTGCTTTTACATTCAGGACTAGCTTCGAGCAGTCATTCCAGTCCTTAAAGATGCCACTAATGCCATCCTTTCCCCTTATTACAGCATAGGATTCTTTCTTGTGTTCATTTTCTTTGTCCTACTATAGTAGTTTCTGTATGTACAAATATGGGAGAGATGAATTTACGTTACCATTTTTAATGCGTGAATAATTCATGCTACGCGGCTCATTATTATTTTTCTGGAATCTACATAGATTTATCTACCAAACAGCATTATATTGTTGTAGATGTATAGCGTGATGTTTACAAGATGAAGAGTTTCAATTCGTTACATTTTGAATAAAATAAGCGCATGGGTGCACAAAATTGCCACTCCATTATATGAACCAGATAATGTAATTATTGATTGGGTGATGTCAGACCCGATTCAAAAGCTATAGCCGGACCCCATGGACCACAGCCCCCCCACCCCCGAATACTTAAAAATAACAGTTTTGTGCGCATCGAGTCCCAATTCACTCCCATTGCTCAGATACTGCAGTGCTTACAATGGGCTAAGCTTCTTATGTCGCCAGACTTTGACACAACTGCCTGATAATTGTGTGCTTGCAAAAAACTTTTCCGTGTACATTTTGACCATCAACACTTTCGCATTGTACTGTTTCGGTGTCTTCGATGACATGATTAATACTGAGGGGCCGCCCCCAGGTGGCACCAAATGATACTTGAGGTATGTGCGTGGAAATAGAGCTCCAATAATTACTACCCGAGCACTCCCCTCGCTGATCCGGGCCCAGGCCAGGACTGCCAACCCAGCTGCTGTGTCTAAAGGACTTTTGAGGGGAGAAGAGAGATCATTGCTGCCTGCTGTGAGATGATAACATCGGCACCCGAGTCCCGTATGACACAATTATTTCTTTTGGAGTGCAGCTTACCAGCTGTTGCACCACCTATGCCCCATAACCATAATAGAGCTAAAACCAAACACTGGGTAAACATCAGTTTGTGGTGTGGGATTGTCCACATGTAGGTGGTCGTCGTTCAACCTACTGACATACATGTAACTGTGTCACCATACTAGCACTTTGAAAGGGTACGTGTTACTCGGTGACTGCTCGGCCATTGTGTATCAAAGTCACGCATATTTCGACATGCACAAAATTGGGAAATATGTTTTGACCGAGCAACGAAGTATAAACAAAGTGTAAATAGTTTAAAAGAGAAAGTAAATTGATGTCGCTAGAAAGCAAAAGTTAACATTGATGTTCCGAAATTGACTGACATATGTTGATTTCGAAGTGCTAGCAGGGATGCGTTATTTTTGTCCCGAAATATTGAAAGTATGTAAATGTGAAAAATATTACCTGTTTTCTGAGTATTTAACAAAGCAAATGTTTCTTCTTAATATACGCTACCTCAAGCGGGTTTCATGCATGCCCACACTCTCTGATTGGCTCCCTGCTGTCATCTTCTAAATCAAAGGGTATTTCATGAATATTAATGAGCGTTTCTTGGAATTGGTTAATCTTTCCATTAATCTATCCTCTGACACATGAGCATTGGAAGTGTTTACATCCCTAATACGGCGAGTTTCAATCCTGAATTAACCTGGGTATTCCCCGGAAGTTCAAGGTCGTTTATCCCTCGGTTTGATGATCTTTATGCCTTGGCTCGTTGCATAAAACCTGTTATGATTTAGACATAACTTTAATTTTCATTACAAAAAGTTGCACAGATATTAATTATGTTATAAAATCAGTACATCTACAGTGATTAATATTGATTGATTTATATTGATTGATTTATATTGATTGATATTGATTGATTTATATTGATTAATATTGATTGATTTATATTGATTGATATTGATTGATTTATATTGATTGATTTATATTGATTGATATTGATTGATTGATATTGATTTCCGGAATTATCGAGCTATCATACAATGGTACAATTTAAATGAATGTTGTAACACGGATGTCTCTTTATATTTCCTGTTCAGATGATAGTATTCAATATTCAGCTGTTTTTTTGGTCATCTCACACCCATTGGTCTAACAGACACGGCAAACTTTTGTTGTTTTTTTATTGTCTGCCCTATCATCTGCCCTATCATCTGCTCTATTGTCTGCCATATTGTCATTTGCAACAGTATAACTGTAAGAGTTTTTATGTACTCTCTCTATTACTGTATGGGTGTGCACTATGACCGTATGATTGTGTTCGTAATCTCAGTATTACTGTATGAGTGTGTACGCACTGTCACCTGCAACCTGGAGATTAATAGTTGTATCTGCCTTTTATTTTTTTACTTTTGTTTGTCAGTCTTGTGTCGATCAGGAACGAACTGGCACTCTCTAAACGTTGTTCCTCCAATGACAAAAGGATACTCATCAAATAGTCCCCTTTGTTCCCTGCATTCGTATGATCAGTGTCTTTCCACCTGATTTTGTATTTCATGTCATCATTTATTTCTGTGGTTACAAACACTTTATCAACATTTACTACCAGATAAGTGATCCTGTTCTCAAAGTTCACTATCACTATAACACATTTTTTAAGATAAACAAAACATCATGCGATCAATGAAGCAGTCCCCTCTGCAAATCAAGCTTTTGTTGTCTCCAATTTTATAAAAAACTTTTTGGAAAAATTATGACCTACTTGTACCTAATATACCTGTATTTTTTTGATGACAAATTGGAAACACATAATTTTGTTTCTTTTTGGCCTAATCTTGAGATTTTTTATATCTTATTATTCAACTATGGAGTTATAACATATTGTTCAATAATCATGTGGTCTCACATACTTCTTTATTATATTACATAAGATATCAATATAGCAACTACTTGTAAATAATTTTCACTCACGTAAAAGTACACATCGATTAAAATCCCTCATTCATTGAACATACCCCTCCTACACAATGTGGTAACATAGGTGCTTGAAATAAATATAATCGGAACACATTAATTATTCAAGACCAGTAATTTTGAGAGAGCCAGAGGGGGTAAAATTGGTCTTGTCAAATGGATGTTTTATAATGAGATTCAAATTGACAACTAGTGCGCCCCCAGACTCATATTTATAGAGTGTCTGCTAGTAACAACCAGGCTGGGTTATCTCCCTTAATCTGCCTGTGGACGACACATACATCTGAGTCCTACTGATCTATGTGGAATCATTATTTTTTTGGTTATCTTCTTTACATTGCCTTAGGAGAACATCTGCACATTAACAGGGGCTGCAAGTGGATTCCTGACACTTTTCCTTTCACAATATATCACACATTACAGGAATTATAGCGACCAATTGTAGAAGAGGTCAATTTATGGTATTCTTTTTAGTGTTTAAAGATGGTCTTTCATGAATTTTGCGTTCCTGCATATCTCACAATCATCTACATCGTTAACGTTGATAACCTTACATGAAAAGCTGCTTGGGTGATGAATTGTTCTCCATCGCACTTTTATTGAACGAAACCAGAAATATCAAGGTCATTGATTTATTTACTGTAAACTTTTTAACGTATAAACTATAAACATCTATATACATATTAGACCGATATGTAGTAACGGTGGAGTAAAGCACTGATCTGGGACTGCTTAGACCGATATGTAGAAATGGTGGAGTAAAGTTCTGATCTGGGACCAATTAGACCGATATGTACCCTGTGGGATAATCATGAATTGTTCTTGAAGATTCCAGAATAATTCATGAACATTGTTCAAGAACTATTCATAAAATATTCTTGAATATTCATAAACGGCAAATTGGACATTTGTCAAATTCATGAAATGATATGGTGATTATGAAATTCATGAATATTCATGAATAATTTTTTCATGAATTGTTCATGAACAAATTCATGAACTATTCAAGAACAATGATATCCATACAAATATGGATGAGATGTTCATGAATACTCATGAATTTTTCATGAAATATTCATGAATAACATCTTTGATTCATGAAGAATTATGAACCAATAAATTCAGTTTTCAATGTCAGAAGAACAAAGATATTTAATTGATTTCTATAATTCATAACATTGTACTCACATTTCAATTGATGACTAGCATAGTCATTTAAATGTTATTCTGCACTCAAGTAGAAAAGAAAACACATTTATGTGCATCTGGTACCTAAAAATATTAACTCAGATCACTACATTATGTACAATAACCGAAATATCAGGTATTTATGAAGACAATTTTCCTCTTTTGCCAACTACTTAGTACAGACGGATATACCAACTATAAGTTCAATGGATATTCTGGCGCCCGGCCCGTCTTTTGTAATACATCGCATTGTTTTTTCAACATCCGCTGATTCAATCGGAACACCGCGCAAATTATCTCCCTTCTAATGACAATCACTTCATTGTCGCGACCATTCGGCATACCTTGGTGATCTCCGTACGGAGACTAATGGGAGATAGTCCGTGCGGTGTTCTGAATGTATCACGACCTGTTTGAATGTCCATAGCTCTTTCCATCAATATATCACATTATTATAATCAATAAATTTGGAAACTGTTAAAATAAAAATGGGTTGATATAAAAATCGGCTCTGGCACTGAAAGAGTTAAGCAATCAATTGGACATTTTCTGGCGCTTTGCTCTTAGAGCACGCTGGACATTTTTAATTTTCTCCATCATAGTTTTATGCCTGAAGGAGCTGTCAAAACGCTGCCTCAGCGTAGCTTCCAACAGGCGAAACCTGTCCTGGTTTAGGGGCGGTCTTGGCCCAGAGCTGTCACATTTAACTGTTTTTTTTTGCCACTGATTGAACATGAAACAATCTCTTCTTCTGTAAATAGAAGTTTAAGAATGACATCAGTGGCAGAATAAAGTTTACTACATTTTACTGCTGCCTCTGCTGATGGAAGTTCGCTTGATCGGTGATGAATGTGCCGGGCGTCCATCTTGTATCTGGTTGTGGGGGATCTTGTAGGTTGTTCCATATTGGTGGTGGAGGATGTTGAGTGTACGAAGTTGCCGGTGCAGCATATGGTTGTTGAGTTGTTGGGTATTTAGGCGGCATTGTCTGTTGTGGCGTAGTTAACGGTTAACGTGGTATTTGCATGATATTTTGGCTCATTTGCATTTCCAGCATGCTTAGTCGAGTTCTTACCGTAGCTGGTCCATCTCGAGCCGTTGCATGTGCTGTTGTATGTCTTGGATGTCAGATGATGTCCGCTGTACGTTATGATTGTAGTGACTGCTATCGGGTGCTGTTGTGTATGTGGCTTGCATCCTTAGGGGCAGAGGGAGCGGCTGATTGTTCACCACAATTCATATCAATAGTTACCCAGGGGCGTAGGGGTGGGAAGATACACCGATGCACCGGTGTATCGCGATACGGTAACACACGATGCATGCACCGATACAAATCCTTAAATATCGTCGTATTGCGATACACGTATAATTCATAATAAATGATTACTGTACGAAAACTTCGAAAAGCATAGTCACTTGATCGGCTATTAAGATATATCGAGAGTTTCAGTCCTAAAACAAAGTTAAAACAAGACTTCGCATGTGCATATATAGCTTCGCGCGAAAGTGATGAAACGTACTATAATGTGTCCGTGCTGCACGTGCATCGCGTGTTTGATTAGAGCCGGTGCATATTTACGCCACATGGCACAATTGATATATAACTTCCCGTTTCGGTTTCGGAAGCACATGTCACGTGCGCTCGCAGCTGACGCAATACTGCCTTCTAAATATACCGGTACTTTCCGCGGTACCCTTCATTTTGACCGCGTAATCGCGTGTCACTCGAACTCAATTCGTATAGTTACGAGTCCAGTGGTCTGAATCTAGTACATTGTATTTAGAGTTACTCCTCTTACATTGGCAGCTCCGCGTTTTGTGATTGATGAACAAGTGATTTTAAGCACGATCACTTAGACACTTACGGACTTTCTTTGTGCAAGTCTTGATTACCCGATTTTGTGGTCATCGTCCTTGAACTCTTGAGTTTCAACATCCGTTAATGCTATTTGCCCTAATAAGCTTGTGTTTGAGTTGTCATGTTTGATTTGATTAAATTCTGAAACAATGTCTGGAGTGTATCTATGTAGTATGTATATATGTATCTAGATACGCACTCGTATCGCGAACGGTGTATCGAGATACGTATCGTATCGTGGCACTAGCGCATCTTCCCACCCCTACAGGGGCGCCGGAAGAGGGGGGGGGGGGGGGGCAGAGGGAGCGGCTGATCGTTCACTACAATTCATATCAATAGTCACCCAGGGGCGCCGTAAGAGGGGGGGCAGAGGGAGCGGCTGATCGTTCACTACAATTCATATCAATAGTTACCCAGGGACGCCGGAAGAGGGGGGGGCAGAGGGAGCGGCTGATCGTTCACTACAATTCATATGAATAGTTACCCAGGGGCGCCGGAAGAGGGGGGTGGGGAGGGGGGCAGAGGGAGCGGCTGATCGTTCACTACAATTCATATCAATACTTACCCTGTGAGGCTGCCGAGCGGCAATAGAAATCTCAGATCACATAAAGTAGCCAATATTTTGAATGGGGGAAGCGCAATTTGGGTGGCCAACACAAGACCTGCCGGGTTGGCACAATCGTAAATCTGTTCATGGTCAATTTTGTTAGTGGGGAAAATAGATAAAATACGATATAATAATTTATAATAAATAAAACATTGCTTGACTATAATAGTGTCCCCCTGAATGGGAAGGTCAAATTTGGTTTGGCCAAGTTGAAAACGGTCAACAACTCTGAAAAGGCATACCGGTATGATATTTATGGAAAAAAAAGCCCAAACTTTTTAATAGATTGAATTATTTTTTATGCTTTAAAATCACATAATTGGCCAGTTTTGTACTTTTTAATGATTTAAAAACCCGAAAAGCACTTATAATTGATGATAAAGCCGAAATCGCCAGACATACATGTACTAGTATCATGTGTCACAGTCAATGGGGTGATTAGGAATGTGGAATGTCCACCTTTTCTTCATCCTTTTTAAATATGATGAATAATAAACATTTAAAAATGATCACAACATGAATGAAACAAACACGTATACAGTAATGCCCTAATTAATCGACTCCATAACCACATCATAATTATGGGTAACTTTTCAGGATTTAGTCGGAAATATGGCTTGTTGCCATTCATCGGAAAGCTCTCGGGGGTTAAAGGAGTCGATTAATTAGGGCATTACTGTATTTAGTAGGCCTGTAGCAATTCAGTGTCAATTAAATCTATCACAAGACACCATCAAAGATCATGGACATATTGTATTGTGTCAGGTGAATGCAAAACATTAATTTAACACGAAGACAGCCATCAGCAGTCGGCCGCTTCTCTTTAGGCAAACGTCTATCTTCATTCAAGTCTATCAATCAAGTCAGGAGTTGTCTCTCTTTCGGGGAAGGACCCACGTGACTCGACACTGCATTTTATCAATGTCAGGGTGAATTCTGTAATTATACCACAGCTGGCTTTATAAGATTGAATGATCCATGGTTTAATTGCTTGTGTTTCCATCCTATCAACAGTTAGCTTGTGTCTTTCCTGGGTCCACTGTTTCTGTTTGTTTTTCCTCTGTGACACCAAAACCTGTTAACCACATTTTCTTCTTCTACGGGACCAGCAGGTGATTCTCGAGCTAAAAATAAATTCCAATGTATTGACAACATTGAAGATTGTCAGATCTCGTATGAATGTTGCCACAATGAATGATTTTAAAGGAATGCCAAATGGAAATGTTTGCGATTCCAATTTGTCTCCGTTATCAATTTTTCACAATTTTGGTTTTTCAGCTTGATAACTCAAACAATATGAACCAATTTCAAAATTCATTGGTACTTGTAGATGTATCACATGCCAGATTAAGGCATCTTTCATATTAAGCCACATAAAATTAATAAAACAGGGGATAAGTATTACTTAGAAACTTACTATTTCCTCCGTATGCAGATACAGCCTGACAGTCGATTGATTACTCTGATATAACCCCCGAAGGTCGATGTATCACCTCCTATGGAGTCGGTTAGATCGACTTCCTGGAAATTTGCTACCCAGTGTCTGCAATTAGAAATATGCAGGCCACTTTTGTACAATCTGGTAAGTTGATTAGGTGGGGGACATAGATTTCTGCAACTAAATCTCTTATATCTTCTTTAGTTACATATTTAGGGGTCATCTCAAAACTCCAATCGGTACCGATTGCCATTTACCGATTGTATTCAAGCCTTTTGAATCGGAAAATAATCGGTAAAGTCAGACAGCGTAATCACGTTAGTAGCGTCATTAACGGTAAAATCGGTACCGATTTTACCGATCAATATCCATGAGTGAACGCATTACGTCGCAGTCGGTAAGTCAATCGGTGAAATCGGTACCGATTTATTGAAACTTTTAACGTTCGATTTGTTGTTGTACATGTATGAAAAAGTTAACGCCGTAGTGTTGGATTTTTATGGTGTGTCATTTAATGGCAATCAATAAATATGAAACATAAATAAATAACTAACCTTGCATATAATCAAGAGTATCCAACGTTGTATATATATACGGCAATAGAGAATATTATTAATGTAGAAATGGTCTGTTTATCGTGGCTGTCGAGGAGTGAATGGACGAATCCTGGCGTATGATTTCGCTGGTCTGTTCTCGAATTGCGCCGATCTTTCATTGGCTGTTCCGGCGGAGCGGCATTTGTTTGTGTGTGTTTCGGCTCTCTGGTAGAGAGCATTTGGCACTATATTTCCGATACCGTCATTTAATTCATATCCAAAAATACTACACTCAACCCTGTTTTATTTATTAAAGAATTCCATTTGAGTGTGGAAGAGTGTATTGGACTATAAGAGTCGAAAACCCTCGCATCGCTAAATTGGGGTTGACAGAATTATTAGGTCACGAAATTGTGTGTACCATTTTATGAGTACATACCCAGATGTGGGCATTTTTTAGAAGCTGACCTAATATCCGCTCATTGCCTAGATTTTACTTCATCAATCCTTTTGACCAAACGGATTGGAACAGTGCTACTGTATAAAACATTGTAAAATTGTTTGTGTTTTGGAACAGATTTTGAGAAACGGAGTATGCAATTCCATAAGTGGAATTATCTATCAATTAGTGTACATATGTATATTTGAGAAACAGAATATGCAATTCCATAAGTGGAATTATCTATCATTTACTGTACATATGTATAAAGGATATATAATCGATCACCTCTGGGTGATCATTTGTTTGTCTCTTAGACCTTATTGGAATGTTGGTAATTTGCCAATTTCATAGAGAGCGGTAGCATTGTTATTTGTGTAATGGAGGACTTCTTGAGTTGTCTCTCCTCTGATGATGGCTACACACTCTGCTATTTCCCCTAATAAGGCCGGAGAAGTGTAAGGTCGTCCCGACATCTGCTCGTTGAAATATGGTGCATCGGTCTCTAGTATTAGCCGATCTTTAGGAATAGCTGCTACTGCAGCCTTTTGTGGGTCGGCAAACCAGAAACATGACCCATTGATTCCGAAATAAGTATTTCGAAACCGATCGCACCATGCTTGGACGATATCTGGAGTACCCATGAAGGAGTGGAAGTGGAATTTCCTTCTGGATATACACTCACTTGAGCAGATGTTGAGGCCTACATGACTCACGTCCCTTGACCATGGGTCGTTTTTGTCGCCACGCAAGTGTAATACGATTGGCTTTTCTGCTACTGTCTTGGTGTGGTACAGTAGTCGGGTGAAAGCCAGATCCTGATCATAACGACCTTGTGGCGTAAGGCCGCGGATAGATCGGTCCAGCCCGATTTCTCCAACAGCTGTGACACGTGGGTCGTTTATTAGTTGGATCCATCTAGTCAATATGCCCACATCCGTTAGCAGATGGTATTGTTTTGGATGGACCCCCACTGCCGTCTTCCAATATGGGTCCACTGGAATGATGTTTGGGTATTCCAGTGGATCGCACATCACATTTACGCCACCGATGACCGTAACTGGAACCCTAGGCATTAGTCGTGGGATACTCGTCTGAATTGCCTCCATTGGTGATGTTAGTGATACGTGGAGGCTTTTGCAAAGACGATTGAGGTGAAAGTGTGTATCAATCGCCATCAATGCCTGGGCCCTTTGATCTGGCCTTGCTGCACTGTGTGGTGGAGCTGTTGATTGAGACGGCCTTTGAGGCGTCATTTGTTTCGGTGGCGGAGCTTGCTTGGTGGCTTCTGTCGTTTTCTGTTGTGTTGGCTGCCTTGGGGCAGGCCTAAGTGGTGGCTGCCTTAGGGCAGTCTTTTGTGATGGCTGCCTTGGGGCAGTCTGTTGTGGTGGCTGCCTTGGGGCAGTCTGTTGTGGTGGCTGCCTTGGGACTGTTTGTTGTGGTGGCTGCCTTGAGGCAGTCTTTTGTTTGGTTATGGATTTCGACGGCTCCTTATGAGGGGCCTTTTGTTGAGGCTTCATCGGATTGCAGTATGGCCTCGGAAATAATAATAATCCTGCTGCAATTCGTGCATTGGGAGCGTTTTCTGGTAGCGTTCCTCGATTTAAATCGCTAATTTCTTTCTTCACTCGATCCCTTGCCTCTTTGTCCTTATGAAGTGCATTGAACTCCCTGATGATATCATGCCGTCCTATTTGGGACGGCTTTTGTTGGCAAAATTGTTTGGCATCAGCATTCTTTAATAGATTGACCATGGCGGCCAGGCATCACCAATATATTAAGCACGCTGGGGAGTTAATTGGATGCAGAGAGAATCCTAATTTGGGAATTGGCCAGCGATTGTCTCTGCACATGGTTTGCATGGCATCCAAATATTGTCTGCCTATTGGGACGGTTCTTGGAATAGTTGTATAAGAGACATTTCTTTTGACTGTCTGGACCAATTGATCTAGTTTTTGGTTGTCCGTCCTTGTATCTGGCGATTTTGGAATTATTTGTTCTGCCAGATCGATTAAGTCTTGGTATATCACTGGTCGGTAGGCGTGATGGAAATCGTGCTCTTCTACCCACCAGTGTGCTGGCATATGCTGAGTTATAGAGTGACGCTTAGCCTTGCTCGGCTTTTGATAAACTCCGCAATAGTCAAAAGGACACGGAGACTAATTCTTTACCTCATTCCTTTGTTTCTCAGGTACTAATGGCGGAGCGTCATCTTTTAACGGCCTTTTTCTTGACGAGACGTCAAGTTTTATCCCTGAAACGGAATGTTGGGTGATGTCACTCTTTGGTATTTGTGATGGCATTATGGCATCTTTTGTTGCTGGTATGGGGGAACCTTTTGGTGTATTTAACAAGTTGTTAATATCTTGGAGAATATTTATGTCAGCATTCCCCAATTCCCTTTCTATTGTTCCCCTATCTGTAGTTGATTCTATTATTATTTTACTGATGCTATTGCCTGATTCCAAGGAGGGATCTTCTGGCTCACATCCAATTTCAATAGTTGATTCCAAAGTGGAATCTTCTGTTATATGCCAAAAAGAGAAATCCATTGGTTCCACTGTACTAGTGGTTAAACTTGTGGATTCCTGTGAGGAATCTGTTATTTGGTGTGATGATTCATACTGTGCTGTATGAAAAAGGGAACCATCTGTAGTAGTGATACTTAAAGTTGGATTGTCCACTTTGTCTGATTCCAAGATGGAATCTTCATTTTTAGATGACAGTAGCACCTGCGTTGATTCCAATATGGGATCGTTTGTTTATCCACCTCCATCTCTTCTGGTTTGGGTGGATCTTTGTCGGTTTGGTTACTCATTCTGCATTGTCATTCTGCAATGAAAAGGACTAAGTTGTACATTTTGGACATTTATATTCATCCAAATGTTCACCTTCTTCTGCCGTGATATTTACACACCTGCCATGATACCAATCTAGACAATGGTCGCATTGTATCATGAATTGACCTCGATATGTCTTTTTACAAATACAGAAGGTTTTGGTGTTTCTTATAATTGCTACTTCACCTGTATTTGCAAAATCTTGGCAGCATTTCATTAACCAAGGTGGCAGGCTTTTGTCACGACACACCTTGATTCTATCATGATTTATTACGTTCATCGTGTTTTTAAAGATGATTTTGAAAAGGTAGGGTGTGTATTTTTCTGATATTATTCCTGGCCCTTTCCATACTGGTTGGAGTTTTTTAGATTTGCCTTTGACCTGCGCTGTATCCAATAGGTATACAACGTCTCCAACTTTATAATCATGTTTGTATATGTTAATGTCATAGTTTCTTTTCATCGTGCTTTGAGCAGATTTTAAGTTCGTTCTTGCAATTTCATGACATTTTTTGATTTCTTGTTCTAATTGGTTGACATATTCTGGAATTTCTGGTTTTTCTTGTTCTAATTGGAAATTGAAAACCAAGTCAACGGGGTGATATACTTCACGCCCTAACATTAATTTATTTGGAGTATACCCTGTGTTTAGGTTGACGGAGGAGCGGAGTGCACCTGCTAGTTGGGGTATATATTTGTCCCAATTCTTTTGGGTTTTGTCAACATAACATCTGACGGCGTTCATCAACGTACGATTCTGGCGTTCGATAGCCCCATTAGAAGAAGGCCTATAAGGTGTCGTACATGATTTGTGAATTTGAAAGAGTTCACATATGGCAACGAAAAGTTTACTTTCGAAGCAAGACCCTTGGTCAGTGAAAATTTGAAATGGGGCTCCAACCTGGAAAAGAATTGATTAACTGCTGTTAGAGCAGTTGTTTCGGCGGTTTGGTCTTGTAATGGAATACATTCAACCCATTTAGTAAATTGGTCTATCATCATCAAGATGTATTTGTTCCCATTTTCACTTTTCTGTAAGGGTTCAAGGAAATCTAGGTGGACTCTTTCCATTGGTGCGCCAGCATGGAATTTGGTCATATCCCATTTTGATTTACGTGTTGGTTTTTTAGCTTGATTGCATTTTTGGCATGCTGCGACAAACGAAGCGACGTCTTTTGTCATGCCGAACCAACAAAAATGTTGTTTAAGTCGGGATAGGGTTCTGACAACACCCTGATGTCCTGATGACGGTATGTCATGTGCGAGGGACATCACTTCTTGAGCATATTTATTAGATATAACTACAGTAGATTGCCCAGATTTTCTTATTTTGTGTAAAACATTGTTTTTAAGATGGAATCTACTTCTATTTATCCAGAAATATTTTGCGGCTGGTCCGCTGATAAATAAATCACCTTCACTAGGTTCATCTCCATTTTCTAGCCAATCTATTAACAGTATTAAATCTGGATCGGCTTTTTGTGATTTTATCAAGTCTTCTGGCGAACAGATGTCAGATAATGTTAAGTCAGTGTTTGTAGTCAATTGTCTGACTATTACACCTCGATGTGGTAGACTATTGTTAGCTAGACTCAGTTGAGTATGGGTCCACCCAGAGACTGGGTCTATTGTATTCAGTAAGGTTTGGTCTACCCAATTATTTAGAGATTCTGTTATCTCGGTTTCTGGTTCGCCAATATTTATAGAAGATATTGATGGGGTGCCATTGTTTGTTTCAGTTATATATTCTGGATCAAATTTACACGATCCTTTTGCAAGTGGAATGGCATAATCAACTTCTTCCTCAAATTTGGCCCAATTTGTATGGATGCGAGTACAGTATTTGCATCCTCCACAAGGTAGCTTATTGAGTTTAACCCCAGCCACATAATAATTACAAATTGGTTCTACAGGTGGAATTCTGGAAAGTGCATCGGCATTTGCATGTTTTGAACCTGGCCGGTGTTGTATGGTCATGTCATATTGACTTAGTTCTTCCAGCCATCTTGCTAATTGACCTTGCGGTTCTTTGAAATTGGTTAACCACCTTAAAGAACTATGATCGGTTCTCACAATGAAAGGTTTTCCCAATAAATAATGTCGGTATTGTCTCGTGAAGCGAACCACTGCCAGTAATTCTTTACGTGTTGTACAGAACCGTATTTGTTCACCGGAGAGGTTGTAACTACCATAACATATTACTTTTTCCTCCCCTTCTTGAATTTGAAGAAGTTCTGCAGCCACCGCAAAATTACTTGCATCACAATCGAGAACAAATATATCGGTTCTATTTGGAAGTGCCAAAACTGGTGGTGTAATTAATGCTAGTTTAAGTTGGTCAAATGCATCTTGTTGTTCACCTCCCCAGGTGAACTTTTGTTTACCAGTTATAGCATAAAGCGGTTTTGCAAAATCCTTTATAAAGGTTCGATGATAATTGACGAGACCACAAAAATTTTCGACATCTTTTGAATTTTTGGGTATGGGCCAGTTGTGAACTACATCGCAGGATGCTTGGTTCATTGCAAGCCCATTTTTGCTAACCATTCGACCGAGAAATTCTATTTCTTGTTGACAAAATCGACATTTCTTCGGTTTCAGTTTGAGGTGGTATTTGCGAAGTCTTTGCATTACTAGACGCAGATTTTGTAGATGGGATTCGAAATTCTGTCCCAATATGATCTGGTCGTCAACAAAAGAAAGTACGACATCCCAATTCAATCCCGCGAGTACGAGATTCATTGCTCTGCAATATGTTTGGGATGACCCGTGGAGTCCGTATGGCATTTTACAGAATTCCCAGAGCCCATACTTTGTGAGGAAAGCTGTTTTAGGCCTATCGCTTTCCTGGACGTTTACTGCCCAATACGCTGATTGACAATCCCCAATACTAAACCATAGATTGCCAGCTAATGAATCTAAGCACTCATTTACTAGCGGCAATGGGTAATTATCCTTAACAGTGACTGAATTGACCAGCCTGTAATCGATAGCCCAGCGGACGGTATTATCACGTTTACGGATGAGGACTGGGGGAGAACTCCATTCGCTCATTGATGGTTGAATGACGCCGCTTTTTAACATTTTTTCTAAGTGTTCTTTCTCTTCGTCAACGAAGCATAGCGGTGTGCGTCGCATACGTTGTCGAATGGGAGTAGCGTCTTTTGTGTCTATTTTGTGTTCAAATGCAGTAAAGTTCCCAATATCAAAATCACTTACCGCGAACACATCTTGAAATTCAGTCAGCAGTGACGCCAATCGTTTTGCTTCCTCTGATGTTAACAATGAAGTTGATCGATCGTAGAGATCTTTAATATGAATTGGCACCTTTGATTTATTCTGTGTTTCTAATTTGCATTCCGATAGCGTTGAAACAGATGGTGTTTGTTGACAATCGTTGTCAACTTTTGTAATTTGATCATCGGTATAGTTATCATTTTCTTCAAAGATCGATTCTATTTCGGAGGCAGTTGTGATAACTTCGTGATCTTTTAGTTTAATGGTGGAATCGTTAACATTTATTATGCCAACTTTTGGTGTCTTACCGGGTTTATGTAATGTTCTGAATATTAATAAACCGTGTATGCAATTTGTTTCAACGACATATTCATTTAAATGACTATCTAATGTGCATTTTAGTAGAACTACTGATCTTGGTGGTATTGTAGTTTTTTATGTGTACCCATACCATGTATGGTACACATAATGCCGACGTCCGGATAAACCATCCGTCGTTCGTCCGTCCGTCTGTCTGTCTGTCCGTCTGTCCGTCCGTCCGTCTGTCCGTCTGGCCGTCTGTCCGTAGACACTTGCTATCCGATTCGATTACTGGAGTATCTTTTATCGGATCATGTTCAAATGTCATGTGCATGTTTACAATGACACACCCCTCACCTGTATAGTTTTTGGTATAGATCGATTGATCGGTTTAGAAATTATTAACACTTTGCATCCACACATGGGCATGTGCTATCCGATGCAATAACCAAAGTGTTTTTTGTCCGATTCTGTTCATATTTGAAATGTAGGTTTATGATGACACACCCCTCACCTGTATAGTTTTTGGTATCGATTGGTTTAGAAATAATTAACCCTTTCACAGACTGCCATCCAAAGCAATAAGTAAAATATGTTTCTTCTGATTTACCTCATATTTCTTATGGTACCTAGGTTTTCCTTAGCACTCTCTTCATCTGTATGGATTTTGGTTTTGGTTAATTAACCCTTATACTCTTGAACCAGGGTTATTAATGAACACTATTTGATAGTTTTAAACATTAATTAGGTGTGATGTCCTGTATGCAAATTTTATTGTAATAGTTGCATTTAATATAATGCTATCAATAAATTATCATGTGAATATCCAATATGCAAAGTTGAGACTACATTTGTTTTACATATACCTGTAATCCCAAAGCTATTTTAATAGCCATATGGTGGAGTGGTGGACAACTCTATTAGAAATATAATGATAACATTCCCTCTTGGCCAGTGCTAGTTGGAGACAGACAAATAACACTGGGGATAAATGTTTATCAACAAGCCAATAATGCAGCTGTACTCACAGAAGCTAACCTCAGTGTCAGCATCTGGGCTGTGTGCATTGTTTGTTTATTTTTATAAAGTCTCACATTCCTATAATCTGATCTCACACCTCACTACTGCACATAGGTATCTGGTGTCTGCTGTCTATACACTTGTATCTCTCCAGTGATAACCTATCAAAGAAATATTCAAGTGACATACATACCTGGTACAGTCCACTAATTGTATAGAGTTAGAATTATTAGCCCTGGTCATCAATTGTACTGGCTAATTATATTGACAATTTATTCATTATATTATATCTCCAGGTTTCTCCTCCTTCACTTACATGGATTTTTGTTGTTAAAAATTAACTATTCAACATTCATGATATTTTAACAGAAATACTTGTTTTCTGATATATCTCATTTTATGTTGGATTATTTTGACACACTCTTTGCCCCTATTGATTGATTCATTTATTTTGATTTTTATGTGTACCCATACCATAGTATGGTACACATAGCTTCGACGTCTGGATTGACCACTAGTCATTTGTCCGTCTGTCTGTCCATGGACAATTTATGCATGGTGCGATAACGCAAACATTTTTTATTCGATCTGAACCAAATTTTGTATATGTGGTTCTCAGCCCAAGTTCGAGTTCGATTGTGGGTTCGATCAGTATTTTTTTACGGAGTTATGGCCCTTCTTCGACTTAGAATTCACGCATGCCGCAATAACTCAAAACAAATTTATCTGATTGAAACCAAATTTTGAATGTGAGTTTCTCAGCGCAAAATACAGATAGAATTAATTAACAGAATTATGGCCCTTTTAGATAGGATTTTAGCGTCCAAGCTGAAAATAGCTAATCACTATCGCCAAGGTATGGGTTAAACATCTGCCGATCGTGATCGGCCTCTCGTTGTTTTACCATAACACGTGCGATTTTTGGATTTTCAACATTGATTTGTTGAATTTTGTGATCTGACCCACCTGGATCAAATTGAACTGATCCATTTGATGCATCAATTAGAGCTTGATGCTTTGTTAGGAAATCGATTCCTAATAGCATTTGATCTTCAATCGGTCCTACATAGATTTGTTCATGAAAATTTAAGTCACCTATTGTCAACATAACCGGACCAATGAGTTGACCAGAAATTTGAGAGTCTCTTGCAGCAGTATTTATGGATATAGTTTTTATAATGGGAGGTTTTGGATTAAGTAATGGAAATATCTTATCAGAGATGATTGTGATATCTGCCGCTGTATCAACGACTGTTTCTGTATTATATCCTCCCACGCAAATAGGAATTTTGATAGCTGAAAGTGATTTGACTCTATTTATAGTCGGTACATGTTCACTTTCAATGTTTATTGCATTATTGTCATAAGAAATATTTGACAATTCTTTATTGTTAATTTCAGCTCTATCGCTGTCCGTTATTTCAATTTGAGCTGATTTTGTGGTATTCGAAACTTGTTTATCAATTTTAACTTCAACCCTTGTCTCAATTGGAGTTGATTTTGTTTCCTTCAATACATGATTGTTAATTTTTAGGGATGGTGTGACATCGAGATCATTTTGATCGCTGGGGCTCCCTATCAGACCTCCTGATCGGAACCTCGATTGTTTAAATCAAATACAACAGATCGTTCTCTTCCAGTTCTATTTTTAGGATTATTGGATGGACATTGGTTCTGATAGTGGCCATAACCTTGACATTGGAAACAGCGATTGTTCCTATTTTTATTAGGAGAAGGCGACCTATCAGGACGCTTTTGAACATCTGTTGTTTGTGGTGGCAACTTGATGTCAGTTAGTTTTTTGTTAATTTGATCTAGAGAAGTTTCCACATGGCCCATCTTGTTTTCTATTGAGAAAACTTTTGATTTTAATGTACTGACCTCAACATTCAAAGGCACATATGGTGTTGGTGATGTTGATCGTGAACGATCATTTGAATTTTGTCGACCATTTGAATTTTGGCGACTATTTGAGTATTGGCGATTATTTGAGTTCTGTCGGCCATATGAATTTTGGCGACCATATGAATTTTGTCGTCTGTATGAAAAATTACTATTTTCATTTCTATTGTAATTATTGTTATTGTCTTTATTATTGTATTTATCGTTCCTCCATGGTGGACGATTATTGGATAATGCACGAACATTTGCCTCATCCTCTTCCTCCGATTCGGAGGATGCTGATGTGGACAATTGTCTTATTTCGCGCTTCAATTTGCTAGTGCCATAAATTGCTTGATGGGAGTATTGGTACCATCTTAACTGATTGATTGCATTCTCCATATTTTGAGGTCTTTTGTTAGCAACTGATTCACCTGCTTCATGATCACTACACCCATGGCAAAATTTATTGAGTGCTTGTTGCACTATGAATTCATGTGGACATGTTTCGAATGCCCGTGTAGCTGATTCCAAGACTGTGTCAGCCCAATCCTCTAAGGATTGTTTTTGATCTTGTTTCAGTTGATGGAATGCTAGTTGAACGGTTTCAGCAAGATCATGATAACCGAAACGTGTTTGCAAAAGCTCTATTAGTTCAACAAATTGTACATCAGGATCATTATTTACAATTCGTGTGTAATGTTCACTGGCTTTACCAGTTAAACACCAACAAAGAGCATATTTTCTTTCTTCTACAGTCCATTGAGAAGTATTGGCATATGATAGAAATTTGAGACGAAAACTTTGCCATCCTAATGCATCTGCACCGTCATAAGATAAACTTTTCGGAGTCATGGTACGACTGTTTTGATTATTTGCTCTATGCCCACCATGATTATCAACATTCTGTTGATTATTATCGGCAACGATTCTTGCTTGCAGTTCGGGGACCGGTTCATATTGTGGATAAACTGGTGGTGGTTGAAATGGTGGTGGTTGAATTTGCTGCAATTGCGGTTGAAATTGCGGTTGAATTTGCTGCAATTGCGGTTGAAATGGCTGCACTTGCGGTTGAAAGTGTTGAGGTTGTTGTGGTTGAGGTTGTTGAGGTTGTTGTGGTTGAGGTTGTTGTGGTTGAAATTGTGGTTGAGGTTGTTGTGGTTGAGGTTGTTGTTGTGGTTGAGGTGGTTGTTGTTGTGGTTGTTGTGGTTGAGGTAGTAGAGGTTGTTGTGGTTGAGGTTGAAATTGTGTTTGAGGTTGGAATTGTGGTTGTGGATATGGCATAGTCTGGTGTTGCATACCTATAGGAGGCATGTTTTGATTCTGAACACTTGGTTGAGTGTTCCTTTGTGTTTGAAAATGACTATGAATTGGCGCAACCGGATTGGAGATTGGTGGAGGTTGATTTAGGTATGAAGCCGGTTGATGTGTTGTGGTTTGCGGTTGAGCATATTGTTGGAATGAAACACCTGGTTGAGGCGTTATTTGTGATTGAGTAATATTTTGATATTGAGCACCTGGTTGGGGTGTTATCTGGTATTGAATAGTCGGTTGAGGGTTAACTCCCATTTGGGGAGTTATTTGTGGTTGAGCCAAGTTTTGAAATCCTTGGGCCTGAGAAATTTGTACATTTTGTTGAGTTGTAACTAGTGGAGTCATAATTGGTGTTGCCTGAGATTGACTCATTTGAGGCTGTGAAGTGTTCATATGAGCTATTTGTGATGTGGCAGTGTGTTGCACCTGAGGTTGAGGTACATTTTGTTGAGTGGACGCAGCACCTGTTATTGCCTGATTGGGCATTCTATGTGCTGTTTTGTATTGTCGCTGTTGTCCACCGTCCGGTGGTGGTACTGACAAATTTGTTGCCAAAGAAAAGTCTGAAAACCCAAATTGGAATGGTACAGTTGCTGGTATTGATATGTTTTGAGAATGCAACTGATATGCACTGACTGGGTTTTGGAACTTTGAGCTTGGTTGAGTTGGAGTATCATAGCCTTGAGATGAGGCTACATCTGATGTCTGATTCCTTCTATGATACATTGCAGCATTTTGTTGATAATTTGTAGTGCTGCAAGTTGCTAATGTTGTGCCTATGATATTATATATGGCATCTGACTTAATATGTGAGTCGGCTTTTGTGAAATCATTTGCAAAGTTTCTTTTGAGGTTTCTTTTGAGGTGGTTTTACTGATTTGGTCCCTATGACCATAAGTTGCACCTGATGTCGGAGTCTGCAATTTCATCCCCACTTGGTGAATATCTTAGTGGATCATTTAGAGTCCTCCTTGGTGGTGTAAATGGTGGTACATTTAAACGAGGAGGATATTGAGTTGGAGGTTGTTGGACCGGTGACTGAACTCCCATATTGTGAACCCGGTAACTAGTTGCCCCTTGGAATGGACTGACTACTAAATCGCTATAAATAGGAGCGACTAATGGACTACCTGGCTGAATATCAACTGCTCGGAGAGGAGACCTTTCAACATTTGGCCTAGGGTAGTCATCCACCAATTTGGTGTCTATTTCATTATTTATGGCCATGCCTGCTGGTGGGGAGCTCAGGTCGATGATGGCCATTTGTTCCCTGGAACATTTAAAGTAGGGAATGGTGAAGAGATCTTCCTTCGAGAGAGTGAGAAGACATTTCCTCCTTTCTATGATCCCGGCTGCCAGTCTTGGACCGACACCGGGGATCTGCTGTAAATCGCAGAATGATGCATAATTGACATTTATTTTCTGTCGCTTAGGGGGCATTGCTATTGTATAATAGACCAATACCCAATTCTACTGGAAAATAAACGTTCTGTTCAATATAAACAGACGTATAAGCTCACAAAGTGGGCCATTTGTAATAATTAATATATTAATATAAATTGGCGGAAAAAGTGGCAAAATTCATGGAAAGTTAGACACTAATAGGATGCATGTTGTTCAAAATTTAAATAACCGTGGGCAAATAATAATTGAAAGTTGAAAAATACAAGTTATAGAAAAGTACAAAAATAGGACAAAATGTGGAGTTATAAGGCAATAATTAAGCAAGAAGCAATTATAAATTCTAATGCATACAGAAAATAATTAATCAAAAATTGCAAGACAATTGAAAATGGAAAATTTATCTCAATAAATACTCAAAAAATAATAATTACTGTCAATGTTATATAATATAGAAATATAGCGAAAAGATTACAAAAAACGGGACAATGAATTCGCGAAATTACAGGAAAATTTATTGAAAATACGGGCAAAAATATCAAGTACAAAATACAGTAAAGTCTATCAAAAATTGACCATAAATATCCTAACCTAGCGGTGGGATTCCAATGTGGAACCTATTGGGAAATAATTGGCGACGAAATAGCCGTAGGCTATTGATTGACAGAATTGGATGAGTGCGAATGCACTAAATCCAACATGTCAGCGGCCATGCTTTCCGAAATCGCAACAGGTACGACCCAAAACCACGCCATTGTTGGATTTTTATGGTGTGTCATTTAATGGCAATCAATAAATATGAAACATAAATAAATAACTAACCTTGCATATAATCAAGAGTATCCAACGTTGTATATATATACGGCAATAGAGAATATTATGAATGTAGAAATGGTCTGTTTATCGTGGCTGTCGAGGAGTGAATGGACGAATCCTGGCGTATGATTTCGCTGGTCTGTTCTCGAATTGCGCCGATCTTTCATTGGCTGTTCCGGCGGAGCGGCATTTGTTTGTGTGTGTTTCGGCTCTCTGGTAGAGAGCATTTGGCACTATATTTCCGATACCGTCATTTAATTCATATCCAAAAATACTACAGTAGTTGCAAAAACACTCGGTGAAATCGGTGAGATCTTTCCTCGATATCGACCAATTAACCCCATGTCCTGTATCAACAGAATTTTTGCAATGTCTACTCGTTCCAGAATGTCTGACGTCATCCTTTAGTGCATTTGGTGCACATTCATTGTGTGTCCCATGTGATCCAGTACCCATTGTCTTTCGGCGTCATCCGTGTTCAAAGCTTGGAAAGATTATTTGAATCCCAATAATAATGTGCCAATGTGTTGCTACATATGATAACATTTGATAAGTGATAAATACAACCACTATATTTTCAAACAATGAGGTGAAATTTCATACAAAGAATTATTTCGAGAAACTGTGTTAGTGTAATTACATATTGATTTTACATCAAAGGTTGGGATATAGATAAGAATAGAACAGACACGATAAGAACTGAATGGTAACATTTTTAACCCTTTGAGTGCCAGGGGCCGATCTCATCGGCCCTAAACCTACAAAATAAGTCTGTTAAAGAATATAAGAATAAATTATTAAAATTGTAAAAAAAAAATTGTTAGGCCAATGCATTCTCTTATATATGCGAGGGGACCTATGGTCGACTCGCATATATATAAGAGAATGCATTGGCACAGGTGTATGGGTTGATACAAAAATCGACCTGGCACTCAAAGGTTAATAACCTGTTTTTGTGGCTCTACATTGGATCCCTTGTTAGTGAAAAAATACGTATTATTTCTTTAGGCCTAATCTGAACAAAAGCGAAGGAAATAAGACTGAAGTTTACTTGAAATTCTCTAAATTTTATTTAAATTGTAAAAAATAGTAGGGTTCAATCCCAGAATCCTCGCATACACAAATGTGCACATCTGAAACAATAAGTGATTGTTCCTTTAGGAAGTTGGTGCAGCATAGTCAAAGTTAACATTGCCTTTGTACGCCTCTATCTCTTTCTATATCTGCTGACTTGAGTTTTTCGGCTGTTTGATATTGTCCATGATTACAATAGATTTGAAGTCTGCTCTTTGATGAGTTTGATGAATTTTCTAAAAAACTCTGTTTGGCGTTAATTTAGCAGATGATGAAGAAGTTTGTTTAGAACATGCTTTTTGAGGAATGTATGTTGATTCAGGTACATGTTTCCTTTATCAGGTCCAAAGAATTAACCTCACAAGGCATAATAATAATAATGCTAAACATACCATCCATATCTCGAAATATCATCAAAAATGAGCTGAACCAGCTCATTTGCAACCCCCGTCTTTCCCTGTTGGAAAATTTGTTTGTCTTTAACATCTCGGGCCCTCTTCAGGCTTGGAGGTAGTTCAGGAATAACATATGTATTAGGGAACATTCTGTTCCTGAAATCGGAGGTACAGTAATGCTCTAATTAATCGACCTCTTAACCACAGCAGAATTATGGGTAACTATTCAGGATTTAGTCGGAAATATGGCTTGTTGCCATTTATCGGAAAGCTCTCGGGTTTCTGTAGGCTGTAGTGTTCTTGTTTCATTCCAAATGACTGCTTTTCATATATAAACCTCCCCTCTTGGCAGGAATCCCCTGGATAGTGAAATTCATTTGATTCACTACTAGAATCAGAACTCATCTGATCGGCTTCATCGCCTGAGATGATCTCCTTGTTCTCACATCCGATGCAACCACAAATCTCAGATCATTTAAAGTAGTGCTGGGCAGTTTCCCGATTGATCGACAATACCCGGTTAAAATTTAAATCGCTAGTAATATCGTCTAAACTAAAATAATTGTAATATCGTCGGCAATCAGTGTGTGCCAACCAATCATAAGCGTGTACAAAATAATAATTTAACTTAAGCCTAAATCTAGTTATTTAAAATCCCAGCTATCGTTAACCATGATTTTAATTTCCAAAAATCGTCGTTTTTTTTTATTTTCGTTAATATCGTCCAGCCCTAATTTAAAGTGTTTCAACTGACACAAACATTTCCTGTTCGTACTTTGATTCTTCTTGGACGTACATCTCTTACATGTTCTGTAAGTGAGTCTGGTGCTACTGGCAGTGTTCCCCAATCGATGGACAAGTCGTCGCCTGAAAGTTTCCAACCCTGCTCATCTGCCCTCGGTGCTCCAATAGTTCTGACTAGTGACCTCCGATATATGCATGCTTGATAATTAACGTGCTACAAATGCTTGAAAAGATAGTCCCTATCTGGTGGCATTGAGTCTCAGGGGATGGATTTGGCAGCAAACAGTCTGTACCGCAGTTCATCGACGCTAGACAAGTTGTTGCAGCCATGCAAACAGCACTTTCAACTTGGGTTTCCATATCCCCAGTAAGCTTCCATTCCAGTCCATGTGATTGCATCAATCGTGTTAAGTCCTCATTAGCCCAGATAGTGTCGAGAGGTTTACATTTCCCTTTGCCCCGGAAGCAACTACAAGTGTCACAACGTGTAAACGGATGATATCCAATCAAAAAAGATGCCTTTTCACATCCAATGACCCTCCCCATTGCTGTTACATTCCGAGTTATCAGCTTCGCACAGACCCCTGATTGGATAAACAAGTTACATGTAGTCGGGAACAAATTGGAAAGCCCCAGAGCAACAACAATAACGTCGGTGTCATCACTGACGATTAACCCTTTACCCAACAGAAGGGCCCTGTGCCAATGCATTCTCTTATATATGCGAGTCGACCATAGGTCGCCTCGCATATATAAGAGAATGCATTGGCTTAACACATTAAAAATTATAAAATTGTTAAAGAATGTAAGAAAAAATGGTAAAAAGTGTTAAAAAAAGATTTTTTTTAGGCCAATGCATTCTCTTATATATGCGAGGCGACCTATGGTCGACTCGCATATATAAGAGAATGCATTGGCACAGGGCATAACTGTAACTATCACAATGTGGTCAAGGAGCCGATTCCAATGATATCCATATTTGTATGGTTCTATTGAGACAGACCGAAGATATTTTAGGCTGTTGAAGCTTTATTTGGCCGGTTTTGGCCGGTTTGTTGGGTAAAGGGTTAACACATCTTTGGAACTCTCTTTTGTGATATTGGATTTTATTGGTAATTCCACTGTAACAGTAATTAATGTTTACATAACAATGGTTTGACATGAGAAATCTCATAGTTGGAGAGTTATTAATAATGAGACTAAGAACAAGTTTTTTTTTTTTTTTTATGTACTTGTTGATGTTCTGTAGTTTATTACATATCTATCAACGTAATTCGCATGATCGCACGATCGTACAAGCTTCTTGTTCCAGGTGTCCGAGAATACAGGGAATGGAAGGTGGGTTCTAAGGTTATTTTTGGAATTCAACTTAGTTTTGTGGAATATGGAAATAACCAATCGTATTGTATCCAATACCAATAACTTTTGCAATGTTAACCAACTCCTGCCTCATGTCATGGCGGAACATTGGTGATACGTCCTATTGTGGCTTTTTTTGTAGAAAGTTTCCCAGTACTCAGATAAACAATCCCTCAGTATTCCTCCGGTGTCCTCACCCTTTTCTTCTTTTCCATTGGGTAACAACATTTTGATTTCAATAGCTTTGGAGGAAGAATTTATTGTTCCCGAATCAACAGTTTTATTTAATTCCCTTAAAGCATGTCCCCTGTGAATCCTTAATATTACAGCTGATGGCTTGCAGGTGTGATTACAGTGAGTGTTACATCCAATGATGTCTCATTCACAATGGCTCCAAACTGAATAGAATCATCAGGGCTTACATGTTGGTCAACTCCAAACTGAATAGAATCATCAGGAATTAGGTCAACTCATCTATGACAAAATTATCAATTGCGCTAACAGGTAGAGCACACCTAACAACCTCCAACCCATATATTACTAAATCTATATGTGCAATAACAGCTATAGCAACACTAACCCCAACCCAGGCTATTATAAAATCAGCAAGCGCAATCGCAGCTATACCACCCCCAACCCATCTAGTACCACCCCAACCCATCTAGTACCACCCCAACCCATCTAGTACCACCCCAACCCATCTAGTACCACCCCAACCCACCTAGTACCACCCCAACCCATCTAGTACCACCCCAACCCATCTAGTACCACCCCAACCCATCTGGTACCACCCCCAACCCATCTGGTACCACCCCCAACCCATCTAGTACCACCCCAACCCATCTAGTACCACCCCAACCCATCTAGTACCACCCAACCCATCTAGTACCACCCCAACCCATCTAGTACCACCCCAACCCATCTAGTACCACCCCAACCCATCTAGTACCACCCCAACCCATCTAGTACCACCCCCAACCCAGGCTATTATAAAATCAGCAAGCGCAATCACAGCTATATACCACCCCAACCCATCTAGTACCACCCCAACCCATCTAGTACCACCCCCAACCCATCTAGTACCACCCCAACCCATCTAGTACCACCGCCAACCCATCTAGTACCACCCCCAACCCATCTAGTACCACCGCCAACCCATCTAGTACCACCCCCAACCCATCTAGTACCACCCCCAACCCATCTAGTACCACCGCCAACCCATCTAGTACCACCCCCAACCCATCAAGTACCACCCCCAACCCATCTAGTACCACCCCCAACCCATCTAGTACCACCCCCAACCCATCTAGTACCACCCCCAACCCATCTAGTACCACCCAACCCATCTAGTACCACCCCAACCCATCTAGTACCACTGCCAACCCATCTAGTACCACCCCCAACCCATCAAGTACCACCCCAACCCATCTAGTACCACCCCCAACCCATCTAGTACCACCCCCAACCCATCTAGTACCACCCAACCCATCTAGTACCACCCCCAACCCATCTAGTACCACCGCCAACCCATCTAGTACCACCCCCAACCCATCAAGTACCACCCCCAACCCATCTAGTACCACCCCAACCCATCTAGTACCACCCCCAACCCATCTAGTACCACCCCAACCCATCTAGTACCACCCCCAACCCATCTAGTACCACCGCCAACCCATCTAGTACCACCCCCAACCCATCTAGTACCACCGCCAACCCATCTAGTACCACCCCCAACCCATCTAGTACCACCCCCAACCCATCTAGTACCACCGCCAACCCATCTAGTACCACCCCCAACCCATCAAGTACCACCCCCAACCCATCTAGTACCACCCCCAACCCATCTAGTACCACCCCCAACCCATCTAGTACCACCCCCAACCCATCTAGTACCACCCAACCCATCTAGTACCACCCCCAACCCATCTAGTACCACCGCCAACCCATCTAGTACCACCCCCAACCCATCAAGTACCACCCCAACCCATCAAGTACCACCCCAACCCATCTAGTACCACCCCCAACCCATCTAGTACCACCCAACCCATCTAGTACCACCCCCAACCCATCTAGTACCACCGCCAACCCATCTAGTACCACCCCCAACCCATCAAGTACCACCCCCAACCCATCTAGTACCACCCCAACCCATCTAGTACCACCCCCAACCCATCTAGTACCACCCAACCCATCTAGTACCACCCCCAACCCATCTAGTACCACCCCCAACCCATCTAGTACCACCCCAACCCATCTAGTACCACCCCCAACCCATCTAGTACCACCCCCAACCCATCTAGTACCACCCCAACCCATCTAGTACCACCCCAACCCATCTAGTACCACCGCCAACCCATCTAGTACCACCCCCAGCCCATCTAGTACCACCCCCAACCCATCTAGTACCACAAGTGGTCAGTCTGGTCTGTCTTTTGGATCCATTGTACTTGCTAATAATATTATGCATATGATTTGTTTCAATTAAAATGGCAACCATATGTACATGTAACAATGTGATTTGCTTTATGCGCTATGTCGCTGGCAAAAAATCAATAACTTTCACAGGGAAATGTTGGTGCCAATATGACGTCGCTTTGGATACAACATATGATGTCATCAAGCAGTTTACTGTGAGGCATAATACCACGTCAACTTGCTTTTACTAAATTAAAAACCAAAGAAGTTTATTTAGTGATATGACAAACATTTAAAACATTTATGAGATGAGTCATATTGTTTTCGCGATGTGGCAGTTTTACCTAATTTCCTTCATTTTCTGAATGTAATTTTAATTTAATTGCATTGACGTTTCTATGATGGCAGCACCCCAAATCAAGATGGCGGCGCATCAAATTTAAGTCATTGATAGAAATATAAATATATCTCCTTGCCAGATTCTTCATCACTTTCTTCTTTTAATGAAATTTGATGCTCATCAGCCTTTAAAGGTGGATTATCTCTTTGTAAACATGTATTATATAGTTACCAGGGTATAAAATATTAGATTTGAATCGAAGACTCCTGTCCGGAAATGCTTCTATCGGAATAATATTAATTTTATTTCGAATATTTTCTGGTCTAAAAAGGTGTGTTTGTTCAGCTAACGAACAATAGTGGTTACTGTTAACAGAGACCAGAAATTTTATTGTGCAATTTTGTCACAAATAAACGTTAATTATACTCATTATCGCTTATATCTGTGGAACAAAACAATACAAACAACCAATCTGTGACATTTGACATTCGTTGCGTAGCCATAGGAACAGCCCAGTGCTCTATATCGCAATACAGTCTCATCCGAATGGTCGATTCTAAAAATAGTAACATAAACGGGCCCGATTTAATATTTGAAATAAAATCAATATTAATTGATAGAAGCTTTTCCGGACATAGGTCTTCAGTTCATATCTATTATTTTATACCCACGCAACTATTTAAAAAAAATTATTTAAAGAGATAATCCATCTTTAATGTCGTCTCATTCTCCCATGCACAATAATATCTACAAAATTCCAATGATATTGTATCACACAGGTCTTGGCAGACATATTTTCAATGCAAGTTTTGTGAAGTCATTTGAAAATAAAGTAGAATTTTTCTAACCTATGGGAGGATTTTTCACATCTATTCCTTCATATTTTTGCTTGAAATGAAAATAATCTGTACACAATAATTTGTGAGAGCGGGAGGGGGCAAAATTAATTGTGAATGTTGAAATTGGTCTTGCCAAATAGATGATGTTTTCGGTCGATACAAATTGAAACCAAATCCTTCCCTTCAAACTCGTATGTATAGAGTGTCTGCTAGTAACAACCAGGCTGGGTTATCTCCCTTAATCTGCCGGTGGACGACACATACATCTGAGTCATATTGAACCATTTGGAGTCGTCGTGTTCTGTTTTCCACTTGTAATCTGCCTTAGGTGAACACATCCTCGAGAATTTAGACCTTGGATAGTTTCCATATGAAGAACAGGGTGTCGAGCCTTCCGAGTAATATTTTTTTATTTTGCGTTTGTTTCGTTTGACAGAATGTCCTGGCTTTAGTCTCTTGTCTATAGCTTTCCAGGTTGAGATATAATACCCTGTGCCAATGCATTCTCTTATATATGCGAGTCGACCATAGGTCGCCTCGCATATATAAGAGAATGCATTGGCCTAAAAAAAATTCTTTGACAATTTTATCATTTTTAATGTGTTAAGCCAATGCATTCTCTTATATATGCGAGGCGACCTATGGTCGACTCGCATATATAAGAGAATGCATTGGCACAGGGCCGTTCTGTTGGGTAAAGGGATAAATGCAATACACATATCCTGACTGTCAGTGGGATATAGCGTGTCCTATTTAGAGCCGATTTAACCCTTTACCCAACAGAACGGCCAAAACCGGCCAAATAAAGCTTCAACAGCCTAAAATATCTTCGGTCTGTCTCAATAGAACCATACAAATATGGATATCATTGGAACCGGCTCCTTGACCACATTGTGATAGTTACAGTTATGCCCTGTGCCAATGCATTCTCTTATATATGCGAGTCGACCATAGGTCGCCTCGCATATATAAGAGAATGCATTGGCCTAAAAAAAATCTTTTTTAACATTTTTTCTTACATTCTTTAACAATTTTATAATTTTTAATGTGTTAAGCCAATGCATTCTCTTATATATGCGAGGCGACCTATGGTCGACTCGCATATATAAGAGAATGCATTGGCACAGGGCCGTTCTGTTGGGTAAAGGGTTAAGCGATTGTAGTTAATTTCGATCAACTAAAGGACCAGCTGAGCTTAGAATGTAACTGACCACTAACAAGTTGTAGTAGACATATCTGGGGAACTTGAGTCAGAAATGGTTTACAAGAGAGGCATATTCTAAATGTGCCAGCATGTCTTATCAGATGGCTTCTCATTGGCTTGTGAGTATGACATATCACTTGATTCCGCCCACCGAGTTGCAATCCAGTATGATTGGCATCTGTGGGGGTTCCACGTCTTCTGCTTCTTCTATTTGGTCGTCATGTTGTCCCTCGACCTCAACGGCTGCCGAATGTTCTTCAGTGGAAGTGTCTTTGGGACCATCTTGACTCTTTGCTGTTGTCACATCCTTCTCCGTGGGAACAGCTTGGACTGGTAATGAAAACATAAATGTTAAAGGATGTACATTGGTCTTGCAGCCAAGTATGTCATACAACTCCTCATAAAACGGACACTTCTTCAAGTTCTTCATTGCAACCTTGGTGCCGGAAACTTTATTAAAATCCTCAGTACGCTTATATGCCGCTGTGAGACTTTTCCACTTATTCTCACATTGCGAGGCCGTGATGTTTGCAAAAATGTTATTTGCAATAAGTCGCCATACATTCTTCTTTCTGATTTTACCGCTGGTAAACATATCTTGATTACATTTATATAAGTCTTATCAAGGATTTTGTGAGATTAGTGGTCCACATCATTTTGGAAGAAATATCTTCTGACGCTGCTTGATCAATAGATTTTGATGCACATGGGATTGGCTCTGTTGGTTGAAGTTGTGGTATAATAATATGACAAGTATTCTCCCGCGGTATCGAATCTGCAGGTTGTTCTGGTGGGTATGAGGGCTCATTCTCGACAATAACCTTATATCAATGAGCAAGTTGATCACCCACGGGTGTATTTGCTGGATAGCCTCCTTTCCCTTATCATTCAATTTTTCAATGACACCCTCGTAGACTGCTATATTTTCAATGTAGACGTACTTTTATTCCATGATGCCCACAACTTATCACACTCTTCCTGATTAAGTATCCACCGAGCACTGCTTCGCTAACATATTTGTGAAATGGCCTTGGTATGAAATCTGTTAGTGCAGGGGCGGATCCAGGATATTGAAATAGGGGGGGGGGGGGCGCCATACAAACATGATGCCACCCTCGGAAAAAGTTTTGTTATTTAGGACCTAAAAGGATGCATTCTTCTTTGTTCTGAGGATATTGAATACCAATGAAAATGAAACGTTGTAATGACGAAATTTGTAATTGTTATACATGCATGTAGGACTCAACTCGATCTCGATGTTGTCGTTCGGAGTATATATGCATGTACATATTCCACATATGTCTATTATGTATGCTACATGTAAATAACATTAGATATATATGTGTCTTCATGCATTCTTAGACTAAGCTCTCGAATTAGGGTTAGGGTTAGAGTTATGGGGTTAGTGTATTCTTACATGAAGGACATACACACAATCGATGTCTGTTTTATTGTAATGATTTCAGAATATGCATCATAAATTTCAATGACTCAAAATCAACGATTGAATTTGCATATACATTTATAATATACGTAATCCCCGTCTGTAACTTCAAAAACCAAATATTGATCCCTGACATCAACTTTCGATTTGAAAATTGCAACACCCTTAAACAGTTTGCTCCCACATTCTTTTGGCACAATAGATTGCTTCACTTTATGTAATTTGCTTTTGTTGATCATGCTCTTTGCCTTGTTCTCAAGTTCCGCTTTGTCGTCATGCACGATCGAATCTCTCATTATTTTCCTCACAGCTTTATTGAGTTTAAGATTGGAAGCACATTTAAGTTGTTGGTCATGTATTTCGCAACCATCGGGTCCAACATTAGCCACAAAATATTTTAACCAGTTCCAGATTATGGAGCCAGAATTATACTAACTCTGTTGCCTAATGCCACGATTTTGCATTTTATTTCTTATTAGGCGTGGGGGGGGGGTCACCGGGGGGGGGGGGGGGGGGGGGGGGTGATAGCCAGATAGGATACTACTAAATTATGGCATACTTGGCTGGTGCTGTTAGGCGGTCATGGATGAAGCAATGTTTCTATTAAAAACAAAGCATGATGGTAGCACTGAGAGTCACTTTTTAAGTTCACAGAATATTATTTTACATGGTATTCATTATTCATGCATTATTTATCACATAAGAATAAGAAATGAGAACAAAAGAGAGCAAATACTTTTGACAGACACCGCCCAGAAAATGACAGCCGCCATCCATTTGGTGTCTGTCATTTTGATAGGCACCATGATAATAATTATATCAAGGCTTTGATATATATACTGTATACACCCGTTAGTAAGCCGGGGGCTCATACACGTTTTTGCTCAAAAAGTGGGTACGGGGCTTACTCACAAGGATCCCCTGTGCAAAAATTCTGTTAGCCTTCAGGTGCCGACCTACCATCATGTTTTATACCAATACCATATTTTGTATGGAATAAAGATAATAATGTGTTTTATTTATATTATTAAGAAGATCAAATCATGATAATAATCAAAAACAGTGATAGACAGTTATGTACATTAATCAAGCTAATTCTTATAAAAACACAACAGGTCACTCCTCTGCATTATCAAAGGATCCTACAAAAACACCAACAAGTCATTACTCCACATCCCAGTGGATTTACTGTGATAGGGGTGTGAACAATAAGTGACACAGGTCTTTGGTGTTTATTGAATTGATACCCCTTTGATTGATCCAACAACTAAGAATAGAATAAGATCTTTTCATCTTTATTATTTAGGAAAAACAACTGGAAAAAAAAATAAAAGATGTGCTTGAGTATATATTTTCTCCTGTTCTACAGGATAGAGACATGATTGTATTCACCATCCAAATGCTCAGAAATGGGGGTGGGCTTATCTACAAGGACCATGTTTTGTTTAGGGTAAAAAACCCAGACTGAGCTTATCTTTGAGGATGGCTTACTGACGGGTGTATACAGTACCGTAGGTAACCAATTTGTCGGAGAAAAAAATTATTTTATTTGCATGTATACAAGAGTGATGGGTCTTTAGTTTGGTGTAAATCTTATTCTCCCCCTGGAAAGGGTGCATTTTGTGTCAAAATCAACGATTGAATATGCATATACATTTATAATATACGTAATCCCCGTCTGTAACTTCAAAAACCAAATATCGATCCCTGACATCAACTTTCGATTTGAAAATTGCAACACCCTTAAACAATTTGCTCCCGGATTCTTTCGGCACAATAGATTGCTTCACTTTATGTAATTTGCTTTTGTTGATCAGGCTCTTCGCCTTGTTCTCAAGTTCCGCTTTGTCGTCATGCACGATCATATCTCTCATTATTTACCTCACAGCTTCATTGAGTTTAAGATTGGAAGCACATTTAAGTTGTTGGTCATGTATTTTGCAACCATCGGGTCCAACATTAGCCACAAAATTATCTGAATTATTTGCGTCAAACTTAGAATCAGACTCCACGGAAGCACACTCAAGTTGTTGGTCATGTATGATTCTATCATCTGGTCCAACATTAGCCTCACAATCCGAATTATTTGCATCAATCTTAGAATCAGACTCCATGGAAGCACTCAATTTGTTGGTCATGTACATGTAGGTTGCAAACATCTGGTCCAACATTATCAAAATTATCTGAATTATTTGCATCAACCTTGGAATCAGACTCCATTGAAGCACACTTACATTGTTGGTCATGTATTTTGCAACCATCTGATTCATCATTAGCCACAACATTATCTGAATTATTTGCATCAAACTTAGAAACAGATTCCACGGAAGTACACTCAAGTTCCACAGTTGCATTTGTTCTGTTTTTTACTTAAAAAATCGAACACCTTCCTTGTTTTCCGGAATATCCGACCGAACAAATATTTATTGATTTGACCCTTAATTTGTCGCCAGCTAACACAAAGTACAAAATGATTCGGTTCCCACCACACATCATGGGAGCATCTCACTTTGCCGATGGCTATTGTTTCCGGGGGTACCTGCACGAGGTGTCAATAATCCCTTACTTCAATCATTTGCCACTTATAGTCTATTTCTCTTTTCTTTTGGGGTTTTAATGGTTTGTCCTTTTTTTTTGTAGATGTTTAGTGATTTGGGAACTTGGGTTTTGGAACCTTAATTTGATGCTGATTCAATGTTGATGTCAGGAAATAATTTGTCATGTTTTATTTATTTATTTATGCAAAATCCTAAAAAACTAGGATCCCTGTTACAGATCTCGGTCCATTCCCAAAAAGGCTGGATTGATCCCTGTGACCGTACTACTAGTGCCAATATCCGCAATGTTCACGTCAGACAGTGCCAGTATCATAATGCCGAGAGAATTGAGGTACGTGATAAATTTGTCTGTATTAAATTAACAGGTAGAAAGATTATAGTCCAGTTTCAAGAATGCATATAAATAACTTATTCCATTTATAGCTTGTCCTAGATCACTCTGAACAAGTTCAGATCCGGTAAGATGGGCCATTTAATTGGGTTCAAAAAACCCATTCAACATCATCTTTAGGCAGAATGATGCTGTCCTGTTTTTTAAAGTTGCGCATGTCTCCGTCAGCCAGCGCACCGGCACGTACAGATTGTAACCTTCGACTAACAGAATATACCTTATGGGTATTTCTTCACCATCTCTTCTTAAGATCTGAAATTTGGTAGATTACATGTATAGTTAGACATTAGAAACATTAGACATAATAGAAACAACCTGCATTTAGGCTCGTTTTGGAAGGTAATGGGAGTTGGGGTTCACTTCACTTTGAAATTTCACCTTGAACATCTGCAGTTCTTTTTTTACTAAGGAAACAAAAGAGTATAAAACAGATCTTTATTGAACTCTATAGTGCTGGAAGAATAACCAAGAAATAACTTGGTTTCCATTCTGTGGAATAACCAAATTGACTTACAAACCATCGGTTGCATGTTCAGTTTCTATTATAATCACAATAATCACCACCTTTATATGTGACATAATGGTTTTCTTTCATGTTCATCTTTCAAAATTCTATCTTGTAATAACAGTCTGGAAGACGCAACTTCACATTTTCAGTTCTATGTCCTTTTCGGCACAGAGACTGCATGTCTCAGGTGATGTCACAATACTGTCACGATGAGTCACTGGCAGAGGAGTGATGGCTGGCCTCTGGGTATCGGGTGATGTCTCAGTCACGATACGTTCACGATGAGTCACTGGCAGAGGAGTGATGGCTGGCCTCTGGGTATCGGGTGATGTCTCAGTCACGATACGTTCACGATGAGTAACTGGCAGAGGAGTGATGGCTGGCCTCTGGGTATCGGGTGATGTCTCAGTCACGATACGTTCACGATGAGTCACTGGCAGAGGAGTGATGGCTGGCCTCTGGGTATCGGGTGATGTCTCAGTCACGATACGTTCACGATGAGTCACTGGCAGAGGAGTGATGGCTGGCCTCTGGGTATCGGGTGATGTCTCAGTCACGATACGTTCACGATGAGTAACTGGCAGAGGAGTGATGGCTGGCCTCTGGGTATCGGGTGATGTCTCAGTCACGATACATTTACGATGAGTCACTGGCAGAGGAGTGATGGCTGGCCTCTGGGTATCGGGTGATGTCTCAGTCACGATACATTTACGATGAGTCATTGGCAGAGGAGTGATGGCTGGCCTCTGGGTATCGGGTGATGTCTCAGTCACGATACATTTACGATGAGTCATTGGCAGAGGAGTGATGGCTGGCCTCTGGGTATCGGGTGATGTCTCAGTCACGATACGTTCACGATGAGTCACTGGCAGAGGAGTGATGGCTGGCCTCTGGGTATCGGGTGATGTCTCAGTCACGATACGTTCACGATGAGTCACTGGCAGAGGAGTGATGGCTGGCCTCTGGGTATCGGGTGATGTCTCAGTCACGATACGTTCACGATGAGTCACTGGCAGAGGAGTGATGGCTGGCCTCTGGGTATCGGGTGATGTCTCAGTCACGATACGTTCACGATGAGTAACTGGCAGAGGAGTGATGGCTGGCCTCTGGGTATCGGGTGATGTCTCAGTCACGATACATTTACGATGAGTCACTGGCAGAGGAGTGATGGCTGGCCTCTGGGTATCGGGTGATGTCTCAGTCACGATACATTTACGATGAGTCATTGGCAGAGGAGTGATGGCTGGCCTCTGGGTATCGGGTGATGTCTCAGTCACGATACATTTACGATGAGTCATTGGCAGAGGAGTGATGGCTGGCCTCTGGGTATCGGGTGATGTCTCAGTCACGATACGTTCACGATGAGTCACTGGCAGAGGAGTGATGGCTGGCCTCTGGGTATCGGGTGATGTCTCAGTCACGATACGTTCACGATGAGTCACTGGCAGAGGAGTGATGGCTGGCCTCTGGGTATCGGGTGATGTCTCAGTCACGATACGTTCACGATGAGTCACTGGCAGAGGAGTGATGGCTGCCCTCTGGGTATCATTCAAAGTTATGCACACGTACAGTCAAAAGGAATAATTACACAGTCATGTACTTAATAGATGGCAATTCAGTTTTTGGTTCATTAAATCGGTTTGTGTATGCTAAGAAATGTGACTGCATGTACACAAATTATCTGTTCATGCAATGCAGCATTAGTTGCAATTATAAACAATTTTGAGATTATTAATAATAAAGAACATGGACCACTGGTCTGTTGCTAGATTGTTGAGCTCTTTCCATCAATGCATCACATTATTATAATCATTAAATTTGAAAAATGATCAAGGAAATAAAGGTTGATAGAAAAATCGGACTTGGCACTGAAAGGGTTAAGGAAACATGCCATTTCGCCATCTTGAGGTCATAATGTAAACTGTTCAAGGTTCTTTTAAAATTATAGTTTATACAGGGTTATTTTGTGCATTTTTTTCTTATACAAGCCAGAGTATGTCGTATTTTGACTAATACAATAGTTACAATACAAAACTGACAATTTTCTCGAAAATAATACAGTATCGGTAGCATGTATAGTGTTAAAATTGAATTCAGTTTACATTTGACTTATCGTGTGACAAAATGGAATGTTTCAGAAGTAGTGAAAATGCTTATCATTATTTTGAAATGATATCCAAGAAATTTGTAATAAATAAATAAATATGCAGTGCCAGTGAATATATGTGTGTATGATCAGATCCTACTACAAAAAAGCTTTTGTTGTACTATTTGACCATATTTTCAATTGTAAATTGTAAATGTGAATTTACCAAGATTTAATTACTGTAATCGACAATATATCTGCAACAAACCCATTTCTCAAATGTTACAGCGAGTTATTTGACTACCGAATTGTACCAAACAAATATTACATTTGTGTTCAGTTCCCTTAACCCTTTACCCAACAGAACGGCCCTGTGCCAATGCATTCTCTTATATATGCGAGTCGACCATAGGTCGCCTCGCATATATAAGAGAATGCATTGGCTTAACACATTAAAAATTATAAAATTGTTAAAGAATGTAAGAAAAAATGGTAAAAAGTGTTAAAAAAAGATTTTTTTTAGGCCAATGCATTCTCTTATATATGCGAGGCGACCTATGGTCGACTCGCATATATAAGAGAATGCATTGGCACAGGGCATAACTATAACCATCACAATGTGGTCAATGAGCCGGTTCCAATGATATCCATATTTGTATGGTTTTATTGAGACAGACCCAAGACATTTTAGGCTGTTGAAGCTTTATTTGGCCGGTCTGTTGGGTAAAGGGTTAAACCCCCTAAAATACAAATAATCAAGGCCATAAACAAATCCTGTCACAAGATATTATTAATTTTAAAAAATTGTTACCACCGTTTTTATGTGTACCCATACCATGTATGGTATACATAATTCCGACATCCGGATCAACCATCCGTCATTCGTCCGTCCCTCCATCTGTCCATCCGTCTGTCCATAGACACTTGCTATCCGATTCATTTACTCAAATATTTTTTATCGAAACGTGTTAAAATTTTATGTGCATGTTTATGATGACACACTTCTCACCTGTATAGTTTTTGGTATCGATCGGTTGATCGGTTTAGAAATTATTAACACTTTGCATCCGCACATAGGCATGAGCTATCCGATGCTGTAACCAAAGTATTTTTTGTCCGATTGTTTCATATTTGATATATAGGTTTATAATGACACACCCCTCACCTGTATAGTTTTTGGTATCGACTAGTTGATCAGTTTAGAAAATAATTAACCCTTCACACACATGCTATCCAATGTAATAAGTTGAACATATTTCTTCTGATCTGCCTCATATTTCTTACCTAGGTTTCCCTTAGCGTGGTCTTCATCTGTATGGTTTTTGATATTAACTAATTAACCCTTTTCACTCTTATGTTTACTTAGAACTCACGCAAGCTGCTATGACTCAAAACATTTTTTTCTGATCTACACCAAATTTGGGACACATGGTCCTCACCCCAAAATACAGGTCAAGTTCAAATTTGGGTTTGATCCGATATATTTTAACAGAGTTGTGGCCCTTTATAATTCAAGTAATGTAGTTACATGTAATACACTGGTACTAGTATATGATTGCATGGAATACAAGAGGGAATGTTATCATTATATTTCTAATAGAGTTGTCCACAGCTCATGAAATGAAATGATTATGACATCTGCTATATAGCTATGGCCAAGTGTTAGATAAGATAAGATAACTTTATTGCAATATAGACATCCAAATGTGGACAGGTTGCAGAAATACATGCACATAAAGACATTGAAACACAAGATAGATACAACAATATGTTATGATATGACACCCTTGGTAGCAGATCGAGTGATATTTTCGCGGATGTGAGCCTTTATGTATTCATGGCTGATAACATGATCTTTTTAAAACATAAGTTAATCTTACGGCATATTAACGAACAGACATTCTGGTCATTGTTACTCATAATAAATATAAATTTGTCAGTTTCCTTCCATTGTAAAAATCCTGTCTTATATAATTCTAACTGTGAGTAGAGATCATTTCTTATCGACTTATATGCGTTACATTTAAGAAATAAATACACGGTGTATCAGTGTGTATGGTCAAGTTGTACCACAAAAAACTGATTGTAGGACGACGCGTAGCAGAGTCCTACAATCAGTTTTTAGCTCAACTTACTTGTAAGTTTGAGCTATTGCCATGGTTTGGCGTCCGTCGTTCGTGTGTCCGTGTGTCCGTCAACAATTTCCTTTGGCGCGGGCTACAGGTTGTACCTTTGGTCTGATCTTCATGAAATTTGTCATGAATGTTGACATTGACATGTAGATGGGAACGAGTCATTTTTGGGTCATTTGGCCAAAAAACATGGCCGCTGGCAGCCATCTTGGATTTCAAGATTCAATCCATTGGCGCGGCCTACAGGTCGTACTGATCATCATGAAATTTGTCACTGATGTTAATAATGACATGTAGATGGGAACGAGTGATTTTGGGGTCGTTCGGCCAAAAAACATGGCTGCCAGCAGCCATCTTGGATTTTACTCTTTGCATGACTAAATCCTTTGGCGCGGGCTACAGGTCGTTGTTTTGGTCGGAAGTTTATGAAATTTGTCATGGATGTTAACACTGTCATGTAGATGGGAACGAGTGATTTTGGAGTTGTTCGGCCAAAAAACATGGCCACCAGCAGCCATCTTGGATTTTACTCTTTGCATGACTAAATCCTTTGGCGCGGGCTACAGGTTGTACCTTTGGTCTAATCTTTATGAAATTTGTCATGAATGTTGACATTGACATGTAGATGGGAACGAATCAATGTGGGGTCATTCGGCCAAAAAACATGGCCGTTGGTGGCCATCTTAGATTTCAAAATTCAATCCATTGGCGCGGGCTACAGGTCGTACTGTTCGTCTGATCATCATGAAATTTGTCATGGATGTTAATATTGACATGTAGATGGGAACGAGTCATTTTGGGGTTGTTCGGCCAATAAACATGGCCACCAGCAGCCATCTTGGATTTTACTCTTTGCATGACTAAATCCTTTGGCGCGGGCTACAGGTCGTAGCTTCGATCGGAACATCATGAAATTTGTCATGGATGTTAACAATGACATGTAGATGGGAACGAGTGATTTTGGGGTCGTTCGGCCGAAAAACATGGCCGCCAGCAGCCATCTTGGATTTTACTCTTTGCATGACTAAATCCTTTGGCCCGGGCTACAGGTCGTACCTTTGGTCTGATCTTTATGAAATTTGTCATGAATGTTGACATTGACATGTAGATGGGAACGAGTCATTTTGGGGTCATTCGGCTTAAAAACATGGCCCCTGGCAGCCATCTTGGATTTCAAGATTCAATCCATTGGCGCGGGCTACAGATCGTACTGTTCGCCTGATCATCATGAAATTTGTCATTGATGTTTATAATGACATGTAGATGGGAACGAGTGATTTTGGTGTCGTTCGGCCAAAAACATGGCCGCCAGCAGCCATCTTGTATTTTACTCTTTGCATGACTAAATCCTTTGGCGCGGGCTACAGGTCGTACCTTTGGTCTGATCTTTATGAAATTTGTCATGAATGTTGACATTGACATGTAGATGGGAACGAGTAATTTTGGGGTCATTCGGCCAAAAAACATGGCCGCTGGCAGCCATCTTGGATTTCAAGATTCAATCCATTGGCGCGGGCTACAGATCGTACTGTTCACCTGATCATCATGAAATTTGTCATTGATGTTAATAATGACATGTAGATGGCAACAAGTGATTTTGGTGTCGTTCGGCCGAAAAACATGGCCGCCAGCAGCCATCTTGGATTTTACTCTTTGCATGACTAAATCCTTTGGCGCGGGCTACAGGTTGTACCTTTGGTCTAATCTTTATGAAATTTGTCATGAATGTTGACATTGACATGTAGATGGGAACGAATCATTGTGGGGTCATTCGGCCAAAAAACATGGCCGCTGGCGGCCATCTTAGATTTCAAAATTCAATCCATTGGCGCGGGCTACAGGTCGTACTGTTCGTCTGATCATCATGAAATTTGTCATGGATGTTAATATTGACATGTAGATGGGAACGAGTCATTTTGGGGTCGTTCGGCCAATAAACATGGCCGCCAGCAGCCATCTTGGATTTTACTCTTTGCATGACTAAATCCTTTGGCGCGGGCTACAGGTCGTAGCTTTGATCGGAACATCATGAAATTTGTCATGGATGTTAACAATGACATGTAGATGGGAACGAGTGATTTTGGAGTTGTTCGGCCGAAAAACATGGCTGCCAGCAGCCATCTTGGATTTTACTCTTTGCATGACTAAATCCTTTGGCCCGGGCTACAGGTCGTACCTTTGGTCTGATCTTTATGAAATTTGTCATGAATGTTGACATTGACATGTAGATGGGAACGAGTCATTTTGGGGTCATTCGGCCTAAAAACATGGCCGCTGGCAGCCATCTTGGATTTCAAGATTCAATCCATTGGCGCGGGCTACAGATCGTACTGTTCGCCTGATCATCATGAAATTTGTCATTGATGTTTATAATGACATGTAGATGGGAACGAGTGATTTTGGTGTCGTTCGGCCAAAAACATGGCCGCCAGCAGCCATCTTGTATTTTACTCTTTGCATGACTAAATCCTTTGGCGCGGGCTACAGGTCGTACCTTTGGTCTGATCTTTATGAAATTTGTCATGAATGTTGACATTGACATGTAGATGGGAACGAGTAATTTTGGGGTCATTCGGCCAAAAAACATGGCCGCTGGCAGCCATCTTGGATTTCAAGATTCAATCCATTGGCGCGGGCTACAGGTCGTACTGTTCGTCTGATCATCATGAAATTTGTCATTGATGTTAATAATGACATGTAGATGGGAACGAGTGATTTTGGGGTCGTTCGGCCAAAAAACATGGCTGCCAGCAGCCATCTTGGATTTTACTCTTTGCATGACTAAATCCTTTGGCGCGGGCTACAGGTCGTTGTGTTGGTCGGAAGTTTATGAAATTTGTCATGGATGTTAACACTGACATGTAGATGGGAACGAGTGATTTTGGAGTCGTTCGGCCAAAAAACATGGCCGCCAGCAGCCATCTTGGATTTTACTCTTTGCATGACTAAATCCTTTGGCGCGGGCTATAGGTTGCCTTTGGTCTAATCTTTATAAAATTTGTCATGAACGTTGACATTGACATGTAAATGGGAACGAATCATTGTCGGGTCATTCGGCCAAAAAACATGGCTGCTGGCGGCCATCTTGGATTTCAAAATTCAATCCATTGGCGCGGGCTACAGGTCGTACTGTTCGTCTGATCATCATGAAATTTGTCATGAATGATAACAATGACATGTAGATGGGATAGAGTCGTTTTGGGGTCATTTGGTCAAAAAACATGGCCGCCAGCAGCCATCTTGGATTTTACTCTTTGCATGACTAAATCCTTTGGTGCGGGCTACAGGTCGTAGCTTTGGTCAAATGGTCATGAAATTTGTCATTAATTATAACAATGACATGTAGATGGGAACGAGTCGTTTTGGGGTCATTCGGTCAAAAAACATTGCCACCAGCATTTTACTTTTTGCATGACTAAATCCTTTGGCGTGGGCTACAGGTCATACCTTTGGTCTGATATTTATTAAATTTGTCATGAATGTTGACATTGACATGTAGATGGGAACGAATCATTGTGGGGTCATTCGGCCAAAAAACATGGCTGCCAGCGGCCATCTTGGATTTCAAAATTCAATCCATTGGCGCGGTCTACAGGTCGTACTGTTCGTCTGATCATCATGAAATTTGTATGTCGTAGCTTTGGTCAGATCTTCATAAAATTTGTCATGGATGTTAACAATTATACGTAGATGGGAACGAGTTCTTTTGGGGTCAATTGGCCAAAAAAAATGGCCACCAGCAGCCATCTTGTATTTTACTCTTTGCATCACTAAATCCTTTGGCGCATGTTAGACATTTCAATTAGCACCTTTCCTATTCCTCCATTTACTGTCAACCATTAAATTATTCCCCTACCTAAGTTGAGCTACAGTGTCATTGACACTTTCATTTGTGGTACACTTGACCATACACACCGATACACTGTGTATTTATTTCTTTTGTAATACGACTGAAAGTTTCTGGTCATAATTCGACTGAATAGTCAACGAAATACTGCGCTTTTTCAGTCTCAGGTGAGAAAACATTTCATGGTGTAATTCTTTGCACGGAGTACTCTGGTAATTTGTTTGCGTAAATAATCGTTGTGATTGGCTAAAAAAGGATGTGTTTTCAGCGGCGCCCGTGCCTTTCATTTAAATTCTACAGGAAACACGATTTGCGGCCATTTCTGTGTTGAACGTTGTTGGGGGCAACATGAATATGATAATCGACTATGGACCATTTTCCTTACACAAAGCGATCTAAATGATCTAGTTTATTAAACTAATCTTATTTCCCTTCTGGTCAACAAACGCTTTCAGTTTCAACTTGATTCCGAAATATCGGAAGATGATCGAGATTCGAATCGACGAATGCACAGCTCGGCCCCATGGAAAATACAATTTTACCGATTTATTTTGTCATTTAATATACGTATTAAGTAACTTTATTTGGTCGTAACATATATCAATATACCATAACATCATCTGGACCATATTCATTGGCAACCAAACTGCTTTCAAGCGACATATTGCTAGAAAATTCGCAAGGTTGTCAAGATGTATAGCAAAATTCAAAGGGTTACGGGTGCGGGTGTACTCCGTTGATGCCCCGTTTGCGCAGAGTTAGAAAAGACGGGAAAAGTCGCGTGCGGCGATCTGAATAAACCGATTTTTTTCGTGGTACAATTGGAAAAAGTCGAATTGTACCAAAAACTGGAACAAGATAGCCATGGTAACTCAGGCCACTGGCCAATCAGGACATGGCTTTTAAGCATAGTTAGGCAGGGTCGTATTACAATCGGTAATAAAGTGAATCTCATTTTCTATAGACTTCCCTTCTTTGCAATATAAGCATATTCTAGCTGCTTCAGATTTAACAGGATAGATTTGTCTTAGTTCTTCAATAGCAAAGTTATGATTACTGATTCTCAAACGTGTAAACATACTTCTTGCCTCATTGTTGATTGTATATTTGAGATAGGGTTCTATATAATATCCATGTTTGACAAGCGCATAGGTCCTCAATTTATTACCACCATCTCCTCTGATTGCGGTGGGTGCCGTAAGTACTTTGGTGAATTCCGATCGGTATGCCTCTTTCAGTTGGCTACATAAGTTTATCGCCATGGGCCGAATCTTCGCATCTTTTGGGCATTTCTTCCGTATTATGTCATCTAATTTTACGTTCCCTTTGATAAGTTTATTATCGGTGTACGCATCATTAAGTAACGTGTGACGCTCGTGCCGTTGTAATTTGACATTGAAAGCGAAGAATTTGATAGTGGCATCTATTGTAATAGGATATCTGACCAGCTTCGCCATCGCTGCGTAATTTGACGCTTTGTTGCCTATTCCAAGAGCCATTTTAAATATTCAACGTGCAGCTTCTCTCCGTCCAAATCTTTTCTATTGAATATATGATGTTCATTTATCCACAGTTCTGAGCCATATAATAGAATAGGCTTTATTAACTGATCAAAAAGTTTAACGAGAATCGGTGGTGATGGTGCATGTTTGCTTTGAAGTGATCGCTTGAGGCTATGCATTGCTCTACATGCTTTATTAATCATTTCCGCTTGTGCCATAGAAAATTTGCCTTTCTTGTGAAATACGATACCTTGGTACGAGTAATGATCCACAGGTTAAATTATATCATGAGCCAAGTTGAACGTGGGAGTTACTGTTCGTTTATTTGTGAATAAGATAGATTTGGTTTTGTCGGTATTTATTTGAAGTGCGTTCGATTCTGCGAAGTGTTGTAAATTATCAAGACATCTTTGCATGCCTCTGAGGGATGTGGATAGCCATACCAGATCGTCCGCGAATAACAGGTGATTAATTGGGTTTTCATTTATTATATCTGGTTTGCATTCTGTATCGAAAATGGATGATATACCGTCTATGTATATTTTGAATAACGTAGGTGAAATTAAACACCCCTGTCTGACACCAATTGTAGAAAGTAGCGGCGGGCCCAAACCATTGCTAGTTTTCAGTTGATATGTACTTTTATGATAAATAGATTTAATTACTCGGAGAATCTGGCCATCTATACCAAGCCGTCTCATTTTATTGAAAAGCGTGCATCTGTCTACTGTATCAAATGCTTTCCTGAAATCGTCGAAAACGCAACTGCACGTATTTACACAGCCCATGCTATTTCCTTTCCAAAAAGGTATGAAGAGTAATATAGGCGACATATGCAGTGCGACAGGGAAAAAATACAGACACTACCACCGGACCGGTATACCTGTCTTAGTACGGGATATAGCAACGGCCATCAAAGATAAATAAGTCAATTGTTTCCAGGTTACGTGGCTAAAAAATTCCAGGTAGGTAGGTAGGAATTTTTTTTATTTTGCATTTAAAAAAAAATAATTTATTTAGAATTTCACGCTAAAATTATGGGTAATATTGACTGCAATATCCATGGGTGAAATAAAATGCTACCATTATGATTGCATCATTGAAATTCCCTCCAAATAATATGTCCTGTGAGGAAATTATTATTGAACAGCTTCACATAGAGTATGCAATTTATTGACAAGGCTTAAAGGGATACTGTACCCAAATGTTGTTGTTGGTTTCTATAGTCTCTGAGTCGGAGAATAAGGTAACAATTTTCCATTATTTGAAAGTCTGTTGAGTACGAAGTAGTGTTACGGATGGCAAATTTACCGGAATTGCAAAAATTCAAATTGTTGTTGTCGAGTAATTTTTGTACAGTTTTCAACCAAATGTATCAAATAAAAGTTATATTATATATGCATACTAGTCCCATGTACTCATTTATGTTATTGTATCATCACTAGTCAGTAAGTGGCTTGAGTATTCTCCCCGTATCAGCATAATGTTTCAAACGATCGTGTGTGCAATGGGTTTACGAATCCAGTATCCCTCAATTATAATTTGATTACGTCTTGTACAAGGAAATTCGTATTTTAATTTACGCCATTTTATGGCTCCAGCCATCAATTCAATTTATATTAAATTATTAACATTTAAATTATTAAATTTTAAGATAGCCTATTAACTTGAGCGTTTACAGAATACATCTTCGACTCAAATTACTTATGTTTCTATATATTATCGATAATAGATCGTTGTTATCACCGGAAATTTATTGAAAATGGCGTACAGTACCCCTTTAAAATGTAGACAGTACCCCTTTAAAATGTAGACTTCTACCATACAAATCAAATTATGCAACAGTACATAACTGTTGCATTCTAAGGTAAATATATGTTGGAATAGTCAATACAAATGTGTCGCATCAGTCAGTTAACTTTTAAAAATTATTTTTCCAGGTATCACAAATTTTTCCAGGTAGGTAGGGTACTAGTAATAGGAAACAAAAACGTTATTTTGTTAGGCTTAAGGTTCGGACCGGTATACTCGTCTTACAGGTTGAAAGGGTTAAGTTTCCTCACTGTGGACATACAATTTACTTATTGTTTTTTATGAAAAACTTAATCTGGTCCCAGGGTCAAGCACTAAGGACAGGAGCCTTCCTCATAGCCTCCAGACATTGAAATTTCCCTGGTAGGCTATTAGAAGTGAAATACTTTCCTAACTGCTGATAGATAGCAGCCTTTTCTTCATCTGTCCATTTTTTCCGGACGTTCGATTTTCTCCTTTTTGATTTTGGTTGTTCTGAGGAAGTGGCATGTGTGACATCTTTCGTCCTTTGTTTTGTAGAAGACGTATGTATTTCTTCTGACATGTATGTCTTGTATATCTTCTGATTGTTCTGCATCATCAAATTCTGTCAATTTATCAAATGGGTAATTATACATTCTGATGACAACTGCGCACCCTGAATGCCCTCTAACAGAGAAATGTGCATTGATTGATCACTTTACTTACTTAACACATATCCACTGAGCTATAAAACAGCCAATGTCAAAAGCTTAGCTTGCAAGAAATCTGACCCAATGTCGGTCACAATGTTGTTTACTGCGCAATACTGATTAGGTTACCTTGCAACGTAATTGGGCTGAATATAGAAAATTTGTTGTGCCCATAAAAAGAACAGTCCAGAATACTCTGGCGATATTTGGGCTATGCCCATCTGCTAGTCAAGAGTTTGATGCCAAGATATTTGAGATCGCGTACCAGCATGCAGTCCAAAAATGGATTCATTTAATACACACATGTGATATAAGCATGTGACAAACATGACAGACAAAGGACAAACACTTCTTCATAATATAAGTATACTAGCTATGTGCCTGCTGACTCCGTTGTAGATTTCATGTCAAGGTCATATGATAGGGGCAGTAAGACTCCGTAAATATTGTACCCACTGTGAGATTACCCTGCATACAAAAAGTGAAGTCTATCCGAAATATTGTTCCCAAGATAAGGCTAAGGTCATTGTGGGTACATGTACCTGTATGGAAGGATAGGGACAGACATGATGAGGTTACTGCCCACCCCAAAATACCCCTATATACCAAACTTAATCTCTATAGGCAATTTAGTTCCTGAGATAACAGTTAAAAGTAACTTGGTCATACACCGTGTCTGTTTCAAGGTTACAGGAACATCGGAAGGGCAAATCATCTTGACAGCATTCCCAAAATACCCTTCCAGTCCCAAAATACTTTAGAAAGCAAATTTGTTTGATATAGGCCCAACAGTTTACGTGTGTACCTGATTAAGAGAAAGCATGTATCATATTCTGACCCAAGTTATAAATTTAAAGGGGTATATGTCAGAAACTATTAGAATTAATATTCTGAGAAATTCGTTTGCTGTTTTAATTAAGGTCTTCAAAATCTAAAAATAATCCAGTAACAATTTAAACCAATATCTTTCAAGTGACTGTATAACAACTAAAGTTATTTATTATACGACTGTATTTCTCTCCCCGTATCTTGCTTAAATATGTTACGATCTGAATTAAAAGATGTTCATTTAGTAACTAATTGAACCGTGTCATGAATATTCTTTTGTTATAGCAATCCGAGTTATTATTATTTGCTGATCGTCGAAGTCTCAAAATATCAATCGACCGTGGGAGAAAATTCTCATTTTTCATTGAACTTTTGGAAACTCTGAATGCCAGTAGACATATAATAAACGCTTTATCAATACAGGGTAGTTATATGTATCACAGTATCATGTCTCGTTGAGGAGATCAGATCACTGTATCAACCTCACTGTACCTCACTGTACCTCACTGTACCTCACTGCCAAAGGCAGCTCGTTTGATACAGATCTGACTTCAACTCGACTTGATATGGCAGACCATATCACTATACTGTACTGATAATGGGTATGTATAACAACTAAAGTTACTTACCAACTTCTGAATCTGTATCCATCTCTATTTCATCCAAAGATTAATTGCCCTGATACTTGTGCATGTTCCCCTTCTCTACCTGTAGAAGCAGTTTACTGACTTTACATAGTTGTAGAGTCTCTTCCGGTAGTCTGTAATATTCTCTGTGAGTGCGTATATCGTGTCCCATAAAGTTCGCTAAAACATCCAACTCATTGTTCTTCAAATTCATTATCTGTGATATAGTTGCCACATGTTTTCTCAATTGAGTAGATGTTAATAGTTCAGGCTTTGTAGCCCCACATTCTTTTGACATTCTTCGTATAACATCACTGAATCTGATTGGGGTCTCTGAACAACCTGCTCTAGCAAAGACATAAGGGTTGTCCTCCTTTATATTTCCTTCCTTTCGACACTTTTCGTCACTGAGAATATCCATTTGCTGTCTGAGTTTTTTTGTGATTAGGACTGCTACGCGTCTCCCTTTTTTGCCCCTCAATTCTACTCTGTCCATTGCCTCAGCAAGTTTTATTTCAAAAGAAGAGAGTGACTTTTTTATTTCACCCTGAAGTTCTGCTTTATTATTAATTCCAGACTTGTAAATATCAACAGGCAACAGCTCCACCTCACCTCCTCTTCTTCTGTTGAACAGGACAAGTTGCCCGAGAGTCACCTCTGCTAATGCCCGGAAGTTAATTTCATCGATATCTGAAGATAGATTTGCTGAATACTCAGAAGCCTTGGACTCCATGTATTTGTGTAATTTTCTCAGATCCTCTGTCAGTGGTACTCGTTTTGGATTGTTAAATTTTCTTCGACTCAGGGTTTCCCTTGCAGGGGCATTAACTTCATATTTCCAGTTACTTCCACAAAGTTCCATAAATGCAGCAGCATTATCTCTTTCCTCAACTTGGCCAGCGATGCTTGCTTTATCTCTCACTATTTGACCACATTGAATTAATGCAGTTCCCAGTTTGACAGCCAAACTTGAAGTTTTGTAAGAAAGGTTTTCCTCATTAAAACATGCAGTGCTCTTCACTGCTTTGACAACATCCCAGAACACCTTGGGTTTGATGCAATCTGCCATGGTCTGAATATTCGTATTTATTCAAGAGGAATCTTGCAAGTTCTCTTATTTTATTTCTCACATATTGGTACTGTCTTTTATTTAATCCACACGACTTAAGAAGTCTTTGGCCGAAATCAACAATAACCGTATCATTTCTTGCTGCAAGCGACACTTCATCAACTGATAATTTGTCCAAGATATTTTCTCGAAAAGCAATTTCGGTGTTGTGTGATACTGGCAAAAGCGAACTACCTGCACGCTGATGGTAGGTTCTTCCCTCGTGTGTTTTCTGGACCTTCTTGATGCAATTTTTTGAATGTCTCCACAATTCACTTTTTGAGAAGAAACCTCTGCAATGTTGACAAGGTAAATAATCCATCCACACATTTTTCCTTGAAGGCCGTCTGACTGGGATAACACTTCCATCATTAGAATCGAGAACAATCATGTTATGCATGAAGTTTCCTCGGTTAAATAAATCCTGGAAAGCTTCATTACATTCTTTACTGCCTTTCCTAAAATTTGTTGCAATGATAACATCTGATTCATTTTTGTGAATGGATTCCAAGTGTCTTCTTAACTTCTAATACCCTTTCCGACAAAACGAACAATAATTTATTCTATTGTAGATTCTTTTTTCACCACATTTTGCAGTTGTATCAACTGCTATCAAACTATTAACGTCTTCTGAACAACAAGATGTGCTATCTGGCTCAGTTATGTCAGTAGCCTGTTCTGTACGTTGATGTGCTTTCTAGCACCGAATGAGTAAGTATATTGTCAGTAGATTTGTACTCACTCATACATGTACTTGTGCTTATAGCTTCATTTTGGCACTTCATCAATTCAGGGAATGGATAGATGTCTGAGAATTCATCCTCTGAACATGGCACCTTATCCTCATCATCTGAACTTTGTTCCCCGCTTGGTTGATACTCAGAACCACTACTTGCCAAATCTTCCTCACTTGGTTGATACTCGGAACCACTACTTGCCAAATCTTCATCATCTGACAAACTGATGTCCGCAACCTGATGGTTCTGAGAAGGTACTACATACTCAATGTTACAAGGAGGTTCCTTGTCCTCGATTTTCTGAGAAGGATCTGCAACCTGTATGTTCTGATAATGTTCCAAGTGAACAATGTTATGAGAAAGTTCAACATTCTGAACAGGCTCCAAGCAACCAATGTTCTGAGAAGGTTCTGCAACTTTTATGTTTAGAGAAGGCTCCGCATCCTTGATATTTCCAGAAGGCTTCAAATCGCCCATGCTTTTCTGAGGTTCTGCATACTTGACGTTCTGAGAAGGTTCTACACATTCTATGTTCTGAGAAGGTTCTGCAACTTTTATGTTTAGAGAAGGCTCCGCAACCTTGATATTTTCAGAAGGCTTCAAATCGCCCATGCTTTTCTGGGGTTCTGCATACTTGACGTTCTGAGAAGGTTCTACACAAGGATTATTATTTTTGAATTAGACTGAAAGATTCCAAATTGAGTCTACAAGCTTGATCGAGTCTTAGGATAGAATCTAAGCTAGAAGTTTAATTGGGCCCTATTATTAATTAAATTTTTTTAAAGTCTGAACAGGGACAACAACTCGTGCAAAAATCATATTGAACCACAGCATGACTTTACATCAGAATATTGTTCATTCATAAAACAAGTTTGTGTTGATTGATCAATCCTATCGAAGTTTCAATTGAATCCAACAAAGCATGGAGCAGAGAAGATAAGTGTCAAATATTCTAATCGTCATGTACGACCTTGATCTTCAATGAGACACAATTTTTTTTTTCGCTACACATCATCTCCTCATGGGGAACAATGATAGTTTCTTTCAACTGAAGCATGTGTTAGTTATGGAGCAGAGACGAAGGCCTCATGGGAACAACCATACCAAGTTTCAAAGAAATCCAAAGCATTTAGGCATTATGAAGTGGACATGAAAATCTGTATGGACAGATGGACAGAAAAGTCAGAACACTACATGCCCCCCCCCCCCCCCCCGAAACAAAAAATTCAGGGTCATAAATCAAAGGATATCATATTAACTTACCAATAACGACATTCCTTGAAACAAAAAAAATATCTAAAAGAATTGGCTGATTGATCATGATCCTCTCTTGCATCTCCTTCTGCACCTGTCAATAATTCACCGCCATAAACAAGGAGGAAGTCTCCTGTCTCAAATGACTGCTTTGCCCTTATTCCTCGCTCTGTAATAAAGTAATAATGTAAGTTGATTATCTGTTTCTGAAATACACTTTTTTTAAACCTGACAGGCAGGTTTTTATATTTCCTTTTTATGCTGTTTTATGACTTAAATTTACTGGCAGGCAGTCGTTTAATTCTAAAAAAAATTAAACAAAAATATATTTTTTTAGATACTTGGCAAGGTCCACATCCCTTCTATGGGAAAGGATCCACGTTCCTTCCAATGGGGAAATTTTGTAGCATAATGATCCAAATTGGGGTGTTTTTATATGCCTTTCAAACTTATGGTAAATGTTCATATTAGTCCAAAAAGTTAATGATTTCTTTCATGGGCGTTGGTGCACAGGATGTCAACCCCAACACTAAATCTTTTTATTTTACTTTCAAAAATTTATATCTTCCAAATTTCAGATTGACAATGCAATCAACAAAATTAAGTGACAGTTCACTATTTTGAAAGTAATGCTAGCTGCAAGGTATTTTTCTATACCTATTGTTTTTCAGTTATACAAGGGTAACGACCGAAGTGTAACAATCAATGACCAGAAAATACATATAGGCGCAACAGATAGTTTGTAAACATGCACCATTCATGCCCAGATCTATGGGCGCACCTGCATGGAGGACTCATGTCTTGGAACATGTGCTCTTTATGACAAAAATCAGGACCACTTAGTCATCAGAGGCTGGGAAGACGCAGACTAGAATGGACAAACTGTTACTTTTGTGGTGTTCGAGACTAGACCCAATGGCAATGGGATCATTAATCATATCTATTTCAAAATGTGGTTTTGTGATATAGATGTTGTTGAAAAATTAAATTAACTTATTCAGACAGACTATGGTTAAACATTTTGAGCCCGGTCACATGCACTTATTAAAAAGTTTCTATTCAAAAGCAGATCAAATAAATGCAGTTATTATGGATGTTGGTATAAATGCAATATCGAACATAGTTGGACAGTCCACTTGATATACCTTTGACTCTGCCCTTGCAAATAACCATAAAAACGATTCATACGTAATAATTCTTGGGACAATATCAAACTGAAAGAGTGAATGTAATTAGAGTATAGCGAAGAAAAGAATGAACAATATGAGTTCATGTTGTATAGGTCTCGAGAAAATAATAATACCCTCCCTCACTGAAAAACAAATGTAAAAAGAACTTGCCTTTTGGGGGAATTTCATCTATGACAAATCCAGCTGGGTCAGTATTGTTTATCAAGCAGTTAATAGCTGCATTGATTGGCTTTATCCTCTTCCCTGGAAAAAATGTATAAATTCAAGCACATAAAAATAGTAGAAACTGCAGATCTGAAGATCTTTAGAGTTGATAGTTCACAAGATAATTTTTCCAAATTTCTGATTATTAAAGTCTCAAGCCACCTCCCATCCATGGTTTTGAGAAAGGATTATGCAATTCTTCGCAAATTTGTTGTTACATCAGTCTAAAGACACTACATCAATTTCACCTATAGAAATAAATGTTTTAATATATCCTGATATTATTAGTTGTGGTAGTTTAGTTGGCAGATATAATGTCATATTGGGTGATGTGTGAACAATGTTGGTGCTTGAGAGTGTATGTTTTCACAAATAATGCTATTTTGCTGAATCTCGAAATCTGTTACGTCAAACACAATAATTGTAACTGGTCAAATTTCCATTGGTATTAAATAAATACAATAATTCAATATGTTTTTAGCTCACCTGAGACGAAGTCTCCGGTGGAGCTATAGTCATCACTCCTCGTCCGTCGTCCGTCCGTCCGTCCGTCTGTCCATCCGTCCGTCAACAATCATCTTCTTCTCCAGTATCATAAGGCCAAATGAGTTCATATTTGGTGTGGATGTTCCCTGCTTGACTCAGACTCAGATTTGTTAAAATAAGGTCCCTGAGTCAAATAGTTGCGAAGCTAGGGCCATAACTCTTTCCCGCCATAGTAATTCTTAAAACAACTTCTTTTCAAGAACAATCAGGCCTATTTAGCTTATATTTGGTATGGAACGTCCTTGAGTGACTGGGGTCAGATTTGTTCAAATGGGGTCACTCGGTCAAATAGGGGCAGAATCAGGGACATAACTCTATTCTCCCTAGTAATTATTAGAATGACTTCTTCTCCAGAATCATCAGGCCGATTTAGCTAATATTTTGTATGGTGGGTCCTTGTGTGACTGGGGATCAGATTTGTTCAAATGGGGTCAGTGTGTCAAATAGGGGCTGTGTCAGGAACATAACTTTAAAAAAAAAAAAAAATTGTTAAATTTAAATCCTTGCTCAATTCAAAAAACAAATCACAATTCAAAATGAACCAATACAAACATATTTTTTTCATTTTAACCCCTGATTTTTTGTATTTTTTTAGACACAAAACACCCCATTCCACCCCTTTCCCTCCTCACCCCTCTACACCCCTGTCCCCACTACCACCCCCCCCCCCCCCCAATCTGCGCCGCCCTGCACCCACTGCAGTCAAGAAAAAATTAATTAGAAAAACTGACACCTTGTAACATCCATAAAGTATGGTATTAGCCCCAGACAGAAAGAGTTAATAACAGTCATCAATTCAGATGTTATCTAGCTGGCTGACAGCTAGGTGTAAACAGTCATGCTCTGTGTGTATCATTAACATATCAAAACAAAATGCTGTATGTCTGACATTTGCAGAATGAGGTCCCCAGAGGGTGAATTTAGTGATGCTACTCTGCACAGTAGGCTAGCATCACCAAATACACTCTCCAGGGACCTCATTCTGCTTAGGCCTCATCTTCAGGGAAGTATACAGGTCTTAAATTGACATTTCTACTTACTTTTTCCCTTCTGTTCATTTTCTATATTCCCTAATTTGCTGTCAGAAGATAAAATTGATAATTGAAGTGCCCAATGGGTGCACATCACCAATTAACTGGACAACTTCAATCTGTTCCTATGTCTCCCATATCAGTTGAGGCCTAAGCATAATGAGGTCCACAGATGGTGAATTTGGTGATGCTAGCCCACCTTACAGGATAGCACTAGTGACCTCATTCTGCAAAAGTCAGACACTATATTCAGGCTTGGCTGTTCCACTATTATATTCTTAACCACCACCTATCCAGTTGTACTCATTATACCCTGATTTGCAAAGAAAACTTGGGGGGGGGGTATATTGGATTGAATTTGTCTGTCAGTATGTCCTCCCGTCCATCCCTCTGTTGGGATGTTTCCATCCGTCCATCAATTTTGTTCTTCTCCACATACATATTAAAGACCGAAATGGTTCATATATTTTGACTCACATTCAGATTTGTTCAAATTAGTTCATCAGGTCATATAGGTGAGAAGCCAGGGCCATAACTCTTTCCCTCCATAGTAATTCTTCAGAAACCATCAGGCCTATTTAGCTTTTGGTATGGAGGGTCCTTTGGTGAGTGGGGTTCAGATTTGTACACGTGAGGTCATTTTTAGGAAACTTTTGAGGAAAATCAGTTTTCTTCAACTCTTAAAATCTACCGTTTGAAATTTCTAGATGAATAGATCTCATAGATGGGGATTCACATTTGTTCAAATAAGGGCAGAGATAATAGATTTGACTCTCAACCACCCACCCTACCTGTATGTATGCTGTTTGATACTGGTATAATAATATATAGATTCCTATTGATTTCTAAGCTGCCTGGGTGGAGGCAATGAGGCTGTAGATTTGATTTTTCAACCAGTAACAGTCCACATTTTCCTACTTCGGGTTAAACTGTTCGACCGAAATCGCCACAAATGTTAACAGGTCTATTTTGCTGATATTTAGTATGAAGGGTTCTTTGGTGTCTGGTATTGAAATTTATTCAGATGTGGTCACCAGGTTAAATAGGGTGGGACCAGGGACATAACTGTATGTCTCTATAGTCATTCTTAAATTGTCTTCTCAAGAGAGGTTGGACTATTTAGCTTACATATAGTATGGATGATCCTTTAGTGACTGATATTCAGATTTGTTAACATCAGGTCAACCTGTTAAGAAATGACGGGGGCTATGGGGAGTTCATTAAAACATCTTCCTTGGAACTACCTAACTGATTAATCTGACATACATGTATGGTGTTTTGGGTCCATGGATAAATGGGCTTCAAACATGTCTAAATGATTTTATAAAAAGGTGCTTGTGAGATTGGAAATTTCCAAAAATTGAGAAAGTTTGAGTTGGTGAGCGACCCCACAGTCTTTGACTGTCTTGTTATATGTATAGGTTATATATTCCGAGACTCACTTCTGGTTCTGCAACTCATGTCTATCTGGGGCTCTTTCATTGTATTATCTTCATGTAATGATGATGTGTAATGGGGTGAGCTCTCTCCATATTCAAATCTGAAGTCCCTGCTACCAACTGAAATCACACTTTTATGGAGAACACAGGCAAATCCTAGATATGTAACTGGGAGGTTGTTCAAACAGGTAGGCTTATACTGGCTGATATTCACAAGAAAGACCTGTAAATTATACAAATATATCAGCTATTCACTAGTGTTGCCATAATTTTTTATTCTCAGAATCAATAAATCGTTCATCATAATAAAATGTACCTTAAAGCGGACCACAGATTTGATGAAGAAATGGTACAGAATTTCAAATAATTCTGAAGTTTGTTCACTGAGGGACAAATACTAGCTAAATAAAATAATGTCTATCGAATCCAGAAGACAAGATTTATTGACAAGAAGATAACTAACTCTCTCATACCTAACAGGGTCTATTATCAACTGGTACATAAAGTAAAAGTTGAGTGTGCGGGATATGTGGTTTGGGGGGCTAACCACAGGATGGTCGAATAGTTGAGTGTGACAACAGATGAAGTGCTAAAATAGCTCGACTGTGAGCGGATTATACTGAGCATGCATCAACATTAAGAGGCCGGGCAAAATGGCACATATGTGATTGTGTTCGTTTTCGTTGCGTTGGGAGGACGCATATGTACATGCACACCAACATTGCGAGGACAATTTTATTTATGAGGACATTGTGTGTACATCGGATGTATATAGAATGAATGAGACGTAGGGATCGAAATAACCAGTAACAAATCGCAATTTGCGACACATAAAGGCACTATTACGATAAGATTACACTCATTCTATCAAATTTAGCGACATTATTTGTCAACATCTCTGTCCGTTCCCGTTCAATCACTAAAATGCATTAGGACTCTCCCATTCTATGGAACCTATCTTTTTTATTTCAAAACTACATTGGAGGAATTATTTACAAGAGGAGAGTGTAAACTTATTAGGAAAATCATTCAATATAATATAGTCCAACACTCTTGTTCATTCGAAAGTATATAGCAATTTGCAATTCATTTTTCAAAACTTATTTTGATCCAAGATGAGACGTCTATCGTATCCAGAAGACAAGATTTATTGACAAGAAGATAACATTATCAACTGGTACATAAAGTAAAAGTTGAGTGTGACAACATATGAAGTGCTAAAATAACTAGAGCGGATTATACTGTGCATGCATCAACATTAAGAGGCCAGGCAAAATGGCACATATGTGATTGTGTTCGTTTTCGGTACTTGCACACCAACATTGAGAGGACAAATTTATTTATGAGGACATTGTGTGTACATTGGATGTCTGTAGAATGAATTAGACGTAGGGATTGAAATAACTGGTAACGAATCGCAATTTGCGATAAAGGCACTATTACGATAAGATTACACTCATTCTATCACAGTTATGTGGTCCGCAACATCTCTGTCCGTTCCCGTTCAAACACTAAAATGCATTAGGACTCTCCCATTCTATAAAACCTATCTTCTTTATTTCAAATCTGCATTGGAGGAATTATTTACCAGAGGGGAGTGTAAATCCTCACACTCGTCACACAAACACTTGTGAATACATCCAGTGATATTTCTAATAACCAACTTATTAGAAAAATCATTCAATATAATATAGTCCAACACTCATGTTCATGTGAAAGTATATAGAAATTCGCGATTCATTTTTCAAAACTTATTTTGATCCAAGATGAGAGGTCTATATATGAGGACTTTCATCAAAATATATCCACAGATTGGACTGTTTGCGTGACATTTTTGTTTAATGTATGAAGGGGTATGGACCAATTAAAGTAGTTCGTGTGAGAATGAGAGACAAACCATATTCCTGACCGATAAATCAACCATAAAATAACTAAAGAATGATTATAATCAATGGTTTTGTTATATTTGGGTGACGACTTATCTGGGACCGACTTCGCGTGGGGCCGTCTTCGTTTGGGGCCGACTTCGCGCGGGGCCGACTTCTCATGTATTCCTTGCATCTTTTGAACCATATTCGTATATCCTAATTTCCATGCATCACAATACTTTTCCTAAAACTAAACTGTTTTAATATAATTTCCTGAATATTACTTGGTTAAAACTGGACAAGAAGCCAACAGTTATTTATTATATTTGCAGTTCAACTTTACTGATGATATGAAGCACCGATGACAGCATATACATGTAGTGTTTAACGTACCAAGGGTCAAGCAAATTTGAAATTATTGTTGTTGTTGTGTTGGACATCCCTCCTTTATTAATGAGGAGCACCCCACGTGTGGGTTAAAATAAATATAAAACCTAGTCTTAGTTGTGAGACAATAAAATGCGAGGTTAAACTGTAATGGTTAAAAAGTAATGGTTAAGAATAAGATTGCATTACTTATGTACACTTGGTTTGTTTGTTTGTTTTTTATTTTCTGTGCGATGTTTATGTACATGTGATTTTGAGCTTCAATTAGCTCTCAGTAGCTCATACAGCTCTATTATTACAGCACCAGGGACCTTGAAATTGAATAAACGATAGAGAGATCACAGAACACAACAACAATGTCAACATTAACAGTCAACAACAATTCAATTTAAAATAATAAAAAAATCTCCAATTTAGTCAGATAATGTTTGTTTGTTTCATTCTGTAGTCACTCTTCACTGACTAAATTGTCACTGGTGAAAAGTATTCTCTGGTGCTTTAAGTTTAATCACATCGTGACACATGTGCTGTTCACGGAGCTGCGACAGACATTTCCAAATCACGAAAAATGAAAATCAAATGGTCAATCCCGTTTTCCGAAACTACCCTGCTCGCCCCTATTAATAGTAATACATGATCGGTTAGATAAACTCATTTAGATTAGAAAGAATATATATATTTAACTTTATTTCTTTAAATATTTATACTAACTATACTTACTTTGATAGAAAATACTTCTGATCTTTTTAAAAATGGCTGCTAAATGCACTAGAAATGAAGCGGAAACAAGAGACCTTTGATTGGACGACTCACAAATCGTCACCGGAAGGACCGCTTTGATTGGTTAAAAATGTTAGTACTCCGTTTTCATTGGCTATCTATACACTCGTGTAATATAGTTTGTTTGTGCGAAGCGACCCGGGATTCGCCAATGGAATATTTTTGTGTATGTGTGGGTTCAGAATACAAACCGAGTTATGGGGACCGTTCCTAAAATTGAAATACACAATCAGAATGTAGTTTTGATACCATTGCAAGGACATCATTGTGAGGACATTGGAATGTCCTCATAAACCAAATTGTACTCACAACGTTGGTGTGTGCAAACATGTGTATGTCCTAGCTCCCAACCCCAGGTAAACACACCCACACATACACACACTAGCACCCTCTCTCTCACTCTCTATGTCTCTCTCACCGAGCACACAAATCGTACTCATTATAATATACACATTATGCTAATGTACTATATCATGTGTAAAATAAAACAAACCCAAGATATTAATACTCTGTGTTGTCACATAAGATTTACGAGTCGAACATATTCTATTCTAAGCTATGAAACAAGGACCATAGATTAAGTGTAGCTTTCATGAAGAATCTAAAGTCTTGTGTTGAGCTAAGAGAAAATACATTCAGTTCAGAAGGAAAGTGACCCAGAAATGTGGCAAGCTGTATGGCTTGTGGCAATGAATCAAGTATTATGAAGGCCTCAATTCCAGATACGTTTATGATATCATACCATATTTCATTCCTGAGAGCTGACAGAGAATTGCAATGTATGATTATATGCTCAATTAAACAAGAATAGTTTGACGCACAAAGGCGACAGACACCAGCGTCCTCGTAAGCACTATGTGCAATTATCCTTGCTAACATGAGAAAGAAAAATTTCTCCTCTGGTTAAAGTTGACAAGTTCTCCATAGCTTGGATGGAGCTAGGTTATACTGTATTGAACCATATTTGGATAAGGACAGTTCAGAGTTAATAGTCGAGAGCCATTTAGTTTCATCATACACTCTTAAAGATAAACGGACGATATTTCTCCAAGAGTGCTTTGATGGGAATATGCTCTCCTCGACAAAATTCTTAAGATGATCTATCATGTTGTATTTAAGAAGAATGTCAAATATCTCATAGATGAAAGAATTTGGATTATGATCTGCGTCCAGCATATAACTGTGTAATCTTAGAAGAAAGATTTGTTTGCTAGTTTTGATGTGACTCAATCTACACAGTGTGGCAAAGAGACTAAGTTTTCGCCTATCAATGTAAGAATTCAGACAGCTGCTTCCAAGTAGACCCTGTGCGATAGCTGTTCTAGTTTGGGTAGGTAAGCCTTGCATATTTTTAAGGCAAAAGCGGTGAGCCTTTTCTAACTGAAGATTAATAGCTTTTGATGTGCCCCAAAGTAGTTCGCTACCATACAGAGCTCTTGGGAGCACTACTGAATTATATATTTTATGACAACTCAGAGGCGTTATCCCACCAGCGTACATGCCAGCATTCGTTAAGGAGAAGTATGTGCCTTTCAGTTTTTGACATATGTCCAGTGAGATTGAAGAATTTAAGTCATATTTATCGAGGCGAATACCTAAATGAGTTGTCGATGTGACCTCATCTATAGGGCAGTTTCCAAGATGCCATGCCCTAGAACTGTTCTCATAATCTCTTTTCGTCTCGTTGAATACGATAATACAAGACTTTGTAGAGTTGTAAATGTACCTCCATTTGTGGCTATAATTTAGACATATATTAACGATGCTGGACAAGCCGGTGCCGGAAAGGGAAAGTAATATCATGTCGTCCGCCTGTAGCGGCGAGGTGCAGTTGATGTTCTCTAAGACCAAGCCTTTGTGAGATTTTTGGAGGTCCGATATTAATTCATCAATGAAAATCATGTAAAACATTGGTGAGAGAATATCACCTTGTCTCGTTCCTTGGAGTATATCAAACCAATTGGAGTATGAGTCATTATGGCGTACACAACATGAGCTGACTGTGGACATGAATGTGCAGAAGTAGTTTAGTTAACTGCGATGTGGTATTTCACTGGTCGACAGAACAGAGACCGACCCACTGATCCCGCAAGTGGTGCGACTTGCCTGTGTCACTGGTGGAGTGAAACTGGCAGAAAGTCCGTCATTTAAAGATGGATTATCTCTTTAACCCTTTACCCAACAGAATGGCCCCGTGCCAATGCATTCTCTTATATATGTGAGTCGACCATAGGTCGCCTCGCATATATAAGAGAATGCATTGGCTTAACCCTTTGGAGAGTATCTGTAACATCATATACATGACGTCATGAGTAAATTTAACGTCAACATCACAGCAATAATTATTAACAAGTTCGGTCAAAAAGGCCCAATAATTTGTTTTAATTTATGTGCATTTTTTTTTAATGTGTGTTATCATAATCAATTGCACTTATACATTTGGAACATTATATTAATCAAAATAACTCCTATAGAAATAATTTATAAATCAGATGATTTGTTGAAGTTATGTCTACGTAAAATAACACTTCCTGAAACGACATATATGTCGTTCTACTCCTCAACCGATAGACGACATATATGTCGTTCTACTCGCCAAAGGGTTAACACATATTAAAAATGATAAAATGTCAAAGAATGTAGAAAAATATTATAAAAATTGTTAAAAAATGTAAGAAAAAATTATAAAATTGTTAAAGAATGTAAGAAAATATGGTAAAAAGTGTTAAAAAAAGAATTTTTAGGCCAATGAATTATCTTATATAAGCGAGGCGACCTATGGTCGACTCGTATATATAAGAGAATGCATTGGCATAGGGCATACCTGTAACCATCACAATGTAGTCAATGAACCGGTTCCAATGATATCCATATTTGTATGGTGTTATTGAGACAGACCTGAGATATTTTAGGCTGTTGAAGCTTTATTTGGGCGTTTTGTTGGGTAAAGGGTTAAATAACAAATTTGAAATAGTTGCATGGTATGAAATAATAAATATGAACTAAAGACTCCTGTCGTCAAATATTTTATTGGGACCGTTTATCTGTCTATTTTTAGAACAGACCATTCGCGTGATAACATACAGCGGTAGAGAGATATCGCTTGTTGCCATTCATCGGTAAGCTCTCCGAGAGCTTTCCGATGAATGGGAACAAGTGATATTTCTGACTGAATCCTGAAAAGTTACCATAATTCTGCTGTGGTTAAGGAGTTGATTATTTAGAGCATTATTATAGTTGGGAAGGGTTGATGTCTGACCTAATATTCAAACCCCGTGCAGAATTGCACCATACAGTAATGCCCTTAGTAATCACAGCGAGAGCTTTCCGATGAATGGCAACAAGCCATATTTCCGACTAAATCCTGAAAAGTTACCCATAATTCTACTTTGGTTAAGAGGTTGATTACTCAGGGCATTACTGTATATGCCCCTCATGTTTGAGATGAATCGCCATCTTCGAGCATCATGGTGAATTGGTGAACTCTCCAGTGATTCTGCACCGAGATCAGACTATTGGGCAACTGGCAAACTTTTCCGCTTTCCTGTTTACATCTGTCACCTGGACATTGTAATCTTCCTAAGACTAGGGGGGGCAATTGTTTCTATATGACCAGATGTTTGTTTTAATTTTTTTTTCTAGGGAACAGGTGCACTATGTATACGAGCTTAACCCCCAAGCTATCTGACGTCTGGCCAATACGATCAACTTTGTTGCTATAGTGAAGTCATCTTCAACTGGATTGTCCAAGGAGTTTCCACCCACTTGCAGAAACACTATGTCACCATCATGTGGTTTCAGGGTTGGTGAGTACCACGCATTTTAAATGTGCAAATGCACAAAACATAGCAGTTTGACTGTTACGAGCATATGCAGGTTTACTTTTTTAAACAAGTTGATACTTTATAAGTTTATTTGGTCCATACATCTTGTAAAAACAACTGACACAATGTTAGAGCAAAAAAATGTGAATTTGGACATAAATGAAGTATCTGCTCGTAGCTGTGAAAAAACTATGTAATATGTCATATCTTAGCTTACTAACTTTTTAGCTCAACTTCACTTTGTAAAGTTTGAGCTATCGCCATGGCTTGGTATCTGTCGTGCGTGTGTGATTCGTCAACAATTTCATTTTTCAACGGGCTACAGGTCGTACCTTTGGTTGAATTATTATGAAATTTGTCATGGATGTTGACATTGATGGGAAACGAGTCATTTTGGGGTCATTCGGCAAAAAAACTTGGCTGCAAGTGGCCATCTTGGATTTCAAAATTCAATCCATTAGCACGGTCCATTAGGTCGTACTGTTCGCCTAATCGTCATGGATGTTAATATTGACATGTTGATGGGAGTCAATTTGGGGTAATTCTGCCAAAAAACATGGCCACCATAAGCCATCTTGGATTTTACTCTTTGTGTAACTAAATCCTTTGGCACGGGCTATAGGTTGCAGCTTTGGTTGGATCATCATGAAATTTGTAATGGATGTTAACACTGACATGTAGATGGGAACGAGTCATTTTTGGGAATAGAATAAATATAAATTTTGTCCAAACATAATTCCCGTATTTCTTTGATTATCAGGATTCATTTTCCCACCCTCCCACCCCAATATTACATGTATGTTAGCAGCTTGAGATTTATGTTTCATCTCTCACTAATCCGTCTCTTGAAATTCCAAAATTTGTATTATGGCTACATATATGTTACAACTATTACTAAGGCAATAGCTAGTTTATTGATGCTAGGTAGGTTTATGGAACATTGCTATATATCAGTAGGTGGGAAGGTGGTTATTGGCCTCCGCCTTCTTGACAATAAAAATATGTACATATCTGTATATAATGTTCACTTGTGTAACTGTAAGAGAGGGAATTTCTTGAATATTGAAATTTGTACATGTTTTGACTTTTGTCTATAATATTGAATATTTTCACCGAGTAAACAATTAATAATGAAATTATTCAGTGTATTTCAAAGGAAATCATAATTAGTTTCTGTTAAACTAGTAGTGGTTTAAAGCACAGTCCCTGGGAATCACTGTTTGTTTTTAGATATAATAATTAATATTATTAACCCTTTACCCAACAGAACGGCCCTGTGCCAATGGATTCTTTTATATATGCAAGTCGACCGTAGGTCGCCTCGCATAAATAAGAAAATGCATTGGCTTAACACATATTGAAAAGGATAAAATTGTCAAAGAATGTAGAAAAATATTATAAAAATTGTTAAAAAATGTAAGAACAAATGATAAAAAGTGTTAAAAAAATAATAATAATTATTTTTAGGCCAATGCATTCTCTTATATATGCGAGGCGACCTATGGTTGACTCGCATATATAAGAGAATGCATTGGCACAGGGCATAACTGTAACCATCACAATGTGGTCAATGAACCGGTTCCAATGATATCCATATTTGTATGGTGTTATTGAGACAGACCAAAGATATTTTAGGCCATTGAAGCTTTATTTGGGCGTTTTTTGGCCGTTTTGTTGGGTAAAGAGTTAAACCCAAGACTGTATATACAGTACAGTCAGTACTATAGGAATACTCTATGTAGTAGAGGCAATATATTTAATTATTATATTTTAATCAAGTTGAAATCACATGGGCAGTATTTTCCACGACTGTGGTTTAAAGATAATTACAGTTTAGCATGATTCCCCTTATCCCAGAATGGGCCACATAAATGATGGCGATGAAAGACCGATGGTCTGTTTGACAGTTTTAGTTCAATTTGAGACAAATTGGTCTAATACCGTATTTAAAGAATGATAGGGGATTTCTAAGAAAATCCACAGAACAGAAGTTATTTTACTAGTAGTATTTATACTCACGTAACACAATGAGTCAGAGAAGTGCAGCACCTGGAATCACGAGGCTGACTAACCAAGATTGACGTTGCTTTTTAACGTCGGTAATCATACAAAGCGTCTAATGAAAGGATATGACTGAAAGTCCTTCTTGTTCACACCAAGTCTTGTTCAGGTTACTTGTACATATCAGAAAAATATGGGTCGGCAGGTATAGGTTAGCATTAAACTTTTCATGACTGCGGCTTTCTGAAATTTTGCGAAAATCCTGTGCCAATGCATTCTCTTATACATGTATACATATATGCGAATTACCCATAGGGCACCTTGCATATTTTTAGAATTAATTTGTCTAGCAATATTTACCTTGATCTTGTAAGCCAATGCTTTCTCTTAAATATGCAAGGCACCGAGACTCGCATATATAATAGAATGCACTGGCACATGATCTTTAATGGTGCACCAGCGCAGCTCCCCCATGAAAGTGTTAATGATATTATGCCAGTGCATTCTCCTAATAGACTCTTATACAACATGTACATGTATATGCGAGTGGTTTCTTTTTTTGCATTGTTTATTTTGTTGACGGGTGGATACTTGTATATATTTATATATATATATAATGTAAGAGGCCCCCACCCCCCCCCCCTTTTCGTATGTCATATTCCATGCCCTGTTATGAGGTATTCGTTAATCCAAAAATACCGGTATTCTTACGCCGACCTTTCAAAAAATGAAGTTTTCATATATTTTTATGTATTCCATATGGCTGTTAACTGGTATTCTGTATTCCACCCTCTGTGTTAAGTGGTATTCCATGGCGGTGGGGGTCTCATGTAAATATGTGTTATGATGGGCATGCTACTAAGATTAGTTCCAATCATTTGACAATGCCTCGAATAAACAATCGATCAATCAATAAGGGTTACCCCCTCCCCATTGGGATAATCTGCAATGTAGCCCTCCCCATGTCGGGGATCGTGATAATCTGCAATGTAGCCCTCCCCATGTCGGGGATCGTGATAATCTGCAATGTAGCCCTCCCCATGTCTGAGATCGTGATAATCTGCAATGTAGCCCTCCCCATGTGTGGGATCGTGATAATCTGCAATGTAACCCTCCCCATGTCTGGGATCGTGATAATCTGCCATGTAGCCCTCCCCATGTCGGGGATCGTGATAATCTGCCATGTAGCCCTCCCCATGTCGGGGATCGTGATAATCTGCAATGTAGCCCTCCTCATGTCGGGGATCGTGATAATCTGCCATGTAGCCCTCCCCATGTCGGGGATCGTGATAATCTGCAATGTAGCCCTCCCCATGTCGGGGATCGTGATAATCTGCAATGTAGCCCTCCTCATGTCTGGGATCGTGATAATCTGCAATGTAGCCCTCCCCATGTCTGGGATCGTGATAATCTGCAATGTAGCCCTCCCCATGTCTGAGATCGTGATAATCTGCAATGTAGCCCTCCCCATGTCTGAGATCGTGATAATCTGCAATGTAGCCCTCCCCATGTCGGGATCGTGATAATCTGCCATGTAGCCCTCCTCATGTCGGGGATCGTGATAATCTGCCATGTAGCCCTCCCCATGTCGGGGATCGTGATAATCTGCAATGTAGCCCTCCCCATGTCTGAGATCGTGATAATCTGCAATGTAGCCCTCCCCATGTCTGAGATCGTGATAATCTGCAATGTAGCCCTCCCCATGTCGGGATCGTGATAATCTGCCATGTAGCCCTCCTCATGTCGGGGATCGTGATAATCTGCCATGTAGCCCTCCCCATGTCGGGGATCGTGATAATCTGCCATGTAGCCCTCCCCATGTCAGGTTCGTAGCCCTCCCCATGTCGGGGATCGTAGCCCTCCCCATGTCAGGGATCGTAGCCCTCCCCATGTCGGGGATCGTGATAATCTGCCATGTAGCCCTCCCCATGTCTGGGATCGTGATAATCTGCCATGTAGCCCTCCCCATGTCTGGGATCGTGATAATCTGCAATGTAGCCCTCCCCATGTCGGGGATCGTGATAATCTGCAATGTAGCCCTCCCCATGTCCGGGATCGTGATAATCTGCAATGTAGCCCTCCCCATGTCGGGGATCGTGATAATCTGCCATGTAGCCCTCCCCATGTCGGGGATCGTGATAATCTGCCATGTAGCCCTCCCCATGTCGGGGATCGTAGCCCTCCCCATGTCAGGGATCGTAGCCCTCCCCATGTCGGGGATCGTAGCCCTCCCCATGTCAGGGATCGTAGCCCTCCCCATGTCGGGGATCGTGATAATCTGCCATGTAGCCCTCCCCATGTCTGGGATCGTGATAATCTGCCATGTAGCCCTCCCCATGTCGGGGATCGTGATAATCTGCCATGTAGCCCTCCCCATGTCGGGGATCGTGATAATCTGCCATGTAGCCCTCCCCATGTCCGGGATCGTGATAATCTGCAATGTAGCCCTCCCCATGTCGGGGATCGTGATAATCTGCCATGTAGCCCTCCCCATGTCGGGGATCGTGATAATCTGCCATGTAGCCCTCCCCATGTCGGGGATCGTAGCCCTCCCCATGTCGGGGATCGTGATAATCTGCCATGTAGCCCTCCCCATGTCGGGGATCGTGATAATCTGCAATGTAGCCCTCCCCATGTCGGGATCGTGATAATCTGCCATGTAGCCCTCCTCATGTCGGGATCGTGATAATCTGCAATGTAGCCCTCCCCATGTCTGGGATCGTGATAATCTGCAATGTAGCCCTCCCCATGTCGGGATCGTGATAATCTGCAATGTAGCCCTCCTCGTGTCTGGGATCGTGATAATCTGCAATGTAGCCCTCCTCATGTCTGGGATCGTGATAATCTGCAATGTAGCCCTCCCCATGTCTGGGATCGTGATAATCTGCAATGTAGCCCTCCCCATGTCGGGATCGTGATAATCTGCCATGTAGCCCTCCCCATGTCGGGGATCGTAGCCCTCCCCATGTCGGGGATCGTAGCCCTCCCCATGTCGGGGATCGTAGCCCTCCCCATGTCGGGGATCGTAGCCTTCCCCATGTCGGGGATCGTAGCCCTCCCCATGTCGGGGATCGTAGCCCTCCCCATGTCGGGGATCGTAGCCCTCCCCATGTCAGGGATCGTAGCCCTCCCCATGTCGGGGATCGTAGCCCTTCTGACTGTCCTTGTACTTGGGAAATCTGCCATGTAGCCCTCCCCATGTCTGGGATCGTGATAATCTGCAATGTAGCCCTCCTCGTGTCTGGGATCGTGATAATCTGCAATGTAGCCCTCCCCATGTCTGGGATCGTGATAATCTGCAATGTAGCCCTCCTCATGTCTGGGATCGTGATAATCTGCAATGTAGCCCTCCTCGTGTCTGGGATCGTGATAATCTGCAATGTAGCCCTCTCCATGTCAGGGATCGTAGCCCTCCCCATGTCGGGGATCGTAGCCCTCCTCATGTCGGGATCGTGATAATCTGCAATGTAGCCCTCCTCATGTCTGGGATCGTGATAATCTGCAATGTAGCCCTCCCCATGTCGGGGATCGTGATAATCTGCCATGTAGCCCTCCTCGTGTCTGGGATCGTGATAATCTGCAATGTAGCCCTCCTCATGTCGGGGATCGTAGCCCTCCCCATGTCGGGGATCGTAGCCCTCCCCATGTCGGGGATCGTAGCCCTCCCCATGTCGGGGATCGTAGCCCTCCCCATGTCAGGGATCGTAGCCCTCCCCATGTCAGGGATCGTAGCCCTCCCCATGTCGGGGATCGTAGCCCTCCCCATGTCGGGGATCGTAGCCCTCCCCATGTCAGGGATCGTAGCCCTCCCCATGTCGGGGATCGTAGCCCTCCCCATGTCGGGGATCGTAGCCCTCCCCATGTCTGAGATCGTGATAATCTGCAATGTAACCCTCCCCATGTCTGGGATCGTGATAATCTGCCATGTAGCCCTCCCCATGTCGGGGATCGTGATAATCTGCCATGTAGCCCTCCCCATGTCGGGGATCGTGATAATCTGCAATGTAGCCCTCCTCATGTCGGGGATCGTGATAATCTGCCATGTAGCCCTCCTCGTGTCTGGGATCGTGATAATCTGCAATGTAGCCCTCCCCATGTCGGGGATCGTGATAATCTGCCATGTAGCCCTCCCCATGTCGGGGATCGTGATAATCTGCAATGTAGCCCTCCCCAAGTCGGGGATCGTGATAATCTGCAATGTAGCCCTCCTCATGTCTGGGATCGTGATAATCTGCAATGTAGCCCTCCCCATGTCTGGGATCGTGATAATCTGCAATGTAGCCCTCCCCATGTCTGGGATCGTGATAATCTGCAATGTAGCCCTCCTCATGTCGGGGATCGTGATAATCTGCCATGTAGCCCTCCCCATGTCTGAGATCGTGATAATCTGCAATGTAGCCCTCCCCATGTCTGAGATCGTGATAATCTGCAATGTAGCCCTCCCCATGTCGGGATCGTGATAATCTGCAATGTAACCCTCCCCATGTCTGAGATCGTGATAATCTGCCATGTAACCCTCCCCATGTCTGAGATCGTGATAATCTGCAATGTAACCCTCCCCATGTCTGAGATCGTGATAATCTGCAATGTAGCCCTCCCCATGTCGGGATCGTGATAATCTGCAATGTAGCCCTCCCCATGTCTGGGATCGTGATAATCTGCCATGTAGCCCTCCTCATGTCGGGGATCGTGATAATCTGCAATGTAGCCCTCCTCATGTCGGGGATCGTGATAATCTGCCATGTAGCCCTCCCCATGTCGGGGATCGTGATAATCTGCCATGTAGCCCTCCCCATGTCGGGATCGTGATAATCTGCCATGTAGCCCTCCCCATGTCGGGGATCGTAGCCCTCCCCATGTCGGGGATCGTAGCCCTCCCCATGTCAGGGATCGTAGCCCTCCCCATGTCGGGGATCGTAGCCCTCCCCATGTCGGGGATCGTAGCCCTCCCCATGTCTGAGATCGTGATAATCTGCAATGTAACCCTCCCCATGTCTGGGATCGTGATAATCTGCCATGTAGCCCTCCCCATGTCGGGGATCGTAGCCCTCCCCATGTCAGGGATCGTAGCCCTCCCCATGTCGGGGATCGTAGCCCTCCCCATGTCGGGGATCGTAGCCCTTCTGACTGTCCTTGTACTTGGGAAATCTGCAATGTAGCCCTCCTCATGTCGGGGATCGTGATAATCTGCCATGTAGCCCTCCTCATGTCGGGGATCGTGATAATCTGCCATGTAGCCCTCCTCATGTCGGGGATCGTGATAATCTGCCATGTAGCCCTCCTCATGTCGGGGATCGTGATAATCTGCCATGTAGCCCTCCTCATGTCGGGGATCGTGATAATCTGCCATGTAGCCCTCCTCATGTCGGGGATCGTGATAATCTGCAATGTAGCCCTCCTCGTGTCTGGGATCGTGATAATCTGCAATGTAGCCCTCCTCATGTCGGGGATCGTGATAATCTGCAATGTAGCCCTCCTCATGTCGGTGATCGTGATAATCTGCCATGTAGCCCTCCTCATGTCTGGGATCGTGATAATCTGCAATGTAGCCCTCCCCATGTCTGGGATCGTGATAATCTGCAATGTAGCCCTCCCCATGTCTGGGATCGTGATAATCTGCAATGTAGCCCTCCTCATGTCGGGGATCGTGATAATCTGCAATGTAGCCCTCCCCATGTCGGGGATCGTGATAATCTGCAATGTAGCCCTCCCCATGTCGGGGATCGTGATAATCTGCAATGTAGCCCTCCCCATGTCTGGGATCGTGATAATCTGCCATGTAGCCCTCCTCATGTCTGGGATCGTGATAATCTGCAATGTAGCCCTCCCCATGTCTGGGATCGTGATAATCTGCAATGTAGCCCTCCCCATGTCTGGGATCGTGATAATCTGCAATGTAGCCCTCCTCATGTCGGGGATCGTGATAATCTGCAATGTAGCCCTCCCCATGTCGGGGATCGTAGCCCTTCTGACTGTCCTTGTGCCTGGGAAATCTGGCACCACCCCTGTAAGGTGGTTGGAAAAAAGGTTTAAACACTTGAATATTCAGTGTCATTTATATTCCCATTCCTCAAGTGACAACACAGGAGATGATAATCTGCAATGTAGCCCTCCCCATGTCGGGATCGTGATAATCTGCCATGTAGCCCTCCTCATGTCGGGGATCGTGATAATCTGCCATGTAGCCCTCCTCATGTCGGGGATCGTGATAATCTGCCATGTAGCCCTCCTCATGTCTGGGATCGTAGCCCTCCCCATGTCGGGGATCGTAGCCCTCCCCATGTCGGGGATCGTAGCCCTCCCCATGTCGGGGATCGTAGCCCTCCCCATGTCAGGGATCGTAGCCCTCCCCATGTCGGGGATCGTAGCCCTTCTGACTGTCCTTGTACTTGGGAAATCTGCAATGTAGCCCTCCCCATGTCTGGGATCGTGATAATCTGCAATGTAGCCCTCCTCATGTCGGGGATCGTGATAATCTGCCATGTAGCCCTCCTCATGTCGGGGATCGTGATAATCTGCCATGTAGCCCTCCTCATGTCGGGGATCGTGATAATCTGCCATGTAGCCCTCCTCATGTCGGGGATCGTGATAATCTGCCATGTAGCCCTCCTCATGTCGGGGATCGTGATAATCTGCAATGTAGCCCTCCTCGTGTCTGGGATCGTGATAATCTGCAATGTAGCCCTCCTCATGTCGGGGATCGTGATAATCTGCAATGTAGCCCTCCTCATGTCGGGGATCGTGATAATCTGCCATGTAGCCCTCCTCATGTCTGGGATCGTGATAATCTGCAATGTAGCCCTCCCCATGTCTGGGATCGTGATAATCTGCAATGTAGCCCTCCCCATGTCTGGGATCGTGATAATCTGCAATGTAGCCCTCCTCATGTCGGGGATCGTGATAATCTGCAATGTAGCCCTCCCCATGTCGGGGATCGTAGCCCTTCTGACTGTCCTTGTGCCTGGGAAATCTGGCACCACCCCTGTAAGGTGGTTGGAAAAAAGGTTTAAACACTTGAATATTCAGTGTCATTTATATTCCCATTCCTCAAGTGACAACACCGGAGATGATAATCTGCAATGTAGCCCTCCCCATGTCGGGATCGTGATAATCTGCCATGTAGCCCTCATGTCGGGGATCGTGATAATCTGCCATGTAGCCCTCCTCATGTCGGGGATCGTGATAATCTGCCATGTAGCCCTCCTCATGTCTGGGATCGTAGCCCTCCCCATGTCGGGGATCGTAGCCCTCCCCATGTCGGGGATCGTAGCCCTCCCCATGTCGGGGATCGTAGCCCTCCCCATGTCGGGGATCGTAGCCCTCCCCATGTCGGGGATCGTAGCCCTCCCCATGTCGGGGATCGTAGCCCTCCCCATGTCGGGGATCGTAGCCCTCCCCATGTCAGGGATCGTAGCCCTCCCCATGTCGGGGATCGTAGCCCTCCCCATGTCAGGGATCGTAGCCCTCCCCATGTCGGGGATCGTAACCCTCCCCATGTCGGGGATCGTAGCCCTCCCCATGTCTGATATCGTGATAATCTGCAATGTAACCCTCCCCATGTCTGGGATCGTGATAATCTGCCATGTAGCCCTCCCCATGTCGGGGATCGTGATAATCTGCCATGTAGCCCTCCCCATGTCGGGGATCGTGATAATCTGCAATGTAGCCCTCCTCATGTCGGGGATCGTGATAATCTGCCATGTAGCCCTCCTCGTGTCTGGGATCGTGATAATCTGCAATGTAGCCCTCCCCATGTCGGGGATCGTGATAATCTGCAATGTAGCCCTCCCCATGTCCGGGATCGTGATAATCTGCAATGTAGCCCTCCCCATGTCGGGGATCGTGATAATCTGCAATGTAGCCCTCCTCATGTCGGGGATCGTGATAATCTGCCATGTAGCCCTCCCCATGTCTGAGATCGTGATAATCTGCAATGTAGCCCTCCCCATGTCTGAGATCGTGATAATCTGCAATGTAGCCCTCCCCATGTCTGAGATCGTGATAATCTGCAATGTAGCCCTCCCCATGTCGGGATCGTGATAATCTGCAATGTAACCCTCCCCATGTCTGAGATCGTGATAATCTGCCATGTAACCCTCCCCATGTCTGAGATCGTGATAATCTGCAATGTAACCCTCCCCATGTCTGAGATCGTGATAATCTGCAATGTAGCCCTCCCCATGTCGGGATCGTGATAATCTGCAATGTAGCCCTCCCCATGTCTGGGATCGTGATAATCTGCCATGTAGCCCTCCTCATGTCGGGGATCGTGATAATCTGCAATGTAGCCCTCCTCATGTCGGGGATCGTGATAATCTGCCATGTAGCCCTCCCCATGTCGGGGATCGTGATAATCTGCCATGTAGCCCTCCCCATGTCGGGATCGTGATAATCTGCCATGTAGCCCTCCCCATGTCGGGGATCGTAGCCCTCCCCATGTCGGGGATCGTAGCCCTCCCCATGTCAGGGATCGTAGCCCTCCCCATGTCGGGGATCGTAGCCCTCCCCATGTCGGGGATCGTAGCCCTCCCCATGTCTGAGATCGTGATAATCTGCAATGTAACCCTCCCCATGTCTGGGATCGTGATAATCTGCAATGTAGCCCTCCCCATGTCGGGATCGTGATAATCTGCAATGTAGCCCTCCCCATGTCTGGGATCGTGATAATCTGCCATGTAGCCCTCCTCATGTCGGGGATCGTGATAATCTGCAATGTAGCCCTCCTCATGTCGGGGATCGTGATAATCTGCCATGTAGCCCTCCCCATGTCGGGGATCGTGATAATCTGCCATGTAGCCCTCCCCATGTCGGGATCGTGATAATCTGCCATGTAGCCCTCCCCATGTCGGGGATCGTAGCCCTCCCCATGTCGGGGATCGTAGCCCTCCCCATGTCAGGGATCGTAGCCCTCCCCATGTCGGGGATCGTAGCCCTCCCCATGTCGGGGATCGTAGCCCTTCTGACTGTCCTTGTACTTGGGAAATCTGCAATGTAGCCCTCCTCATGTCTGGGATCGTGATAATCTGCCATGTAGCCCTCCTCATGTCGGGGATCGTGATAATCTGCCATGTAGCCCTCCTCATGTCGGGGATCGTGATAATCTGCCATGTAGCCCTCCTCATGTCGGGGATCGTGATAATCTGCCATGTAGCCCTCCTCATGTCGGGGATCGTGATAATCTGCCATGTAGCCCTCCTCATGTCGGGGATCGTGATAATCTGCAATGTAGCCCTCCTCGTGTCTGGGATCGTGATAATCTGCAATGTAGCCCTCCTCATGTCGGGGATCGTGATAATCTGCAATGTAGCCCTCCTCATGTCGGTGATCGTGATAATCTGCCATGTAGCCCTCCTCATGTCTGGGATCGTGATAATCTGCAATGTAGCCCTCCCCATGTCTGGGATCGTGATAATCTGCAATGTAGCCCTCCCCATGTCTGGGATCGTGATAATCTGCAATGTAGCCCTCCTCATGTCGGGGATCGTGATAATCTGCAATGTAGCCCTCCCCATGTCGGGGATCGTGATAATCTGCAATGTAGCCCTCCCCATGTCGGGGATCGTGATAATCTGCAATGTAGCCCTCCCCATGTCTGGGATCGTGATAATCTGCCATGTAGCCCTCCTCATGTCTGGGATCGTGATAATCTGCAATGTAGCCCTCCCCATGTCTGGGATCGTGATAATCTGCAATGTAGCCCTCCCCATGTCTGGGATCGTGATAATCTGCAATGTAGCCCTCCTCATGTCGGGGATCGTGATAATCTGCAATGTAGCCCTCCCCATGTCGGGGATCGTAGCCCTTCTGACTGTCCTTGTGCCTGGGAAATCTGGCACCACCCCTGTAAGGTGGTTGGAAAAAAGGTTTAAACACTTGAATATTCAGTGTCATTTATATTCCCATTCCTCAAGTGACAACACAGGAGATGATAATCTGCAATGTAGCCCTCCCCATGTCGGGATCGTGATAATCTGCCATGTAGCCCTCCTCATGTCGGGGATCGTGATAATCTGCCATGTAGCCCTCCTCATGTCGGGGATCGTGATAATCTGCCATGTAGCCCTCCTCATGTCTGGGATCGTAGCCCTCCCCATGTCGGGGATCGTAGCCCTCCCCATGTCGGGGATCGTAGCCCTCCCCATGTCGGGGATCGTAGCCCTCCCCATGTCAGGGATCGTAGCCCTCCCCATGTCGGGGATCGTAGCCCTTCTGACTGTCCTTGTACTTGGGAAATCTGCAATGTAGCCCTCCCCATGTCTGGGATCGTGATAATCTGCAATGTAGCCCTCCTCATGTCGGGGATCGTGATAATCTGCCATGTAGCCCTCCTCATGTCGGGGATCGTGATAATCTGCCATGTAGCCCTCCTCATGTCGGGGATCGTGATAATCTGCCATGTAGCCCTCCTCATGTCGGGGATCGTGATAATCTGCCATGTAGCCCTCCTCATGTCGGGGATCGTGATAATCTGCAATGTAGCCCTCCTCGTGTCTGGGATCGTGATAATCTGCAATGTAGCCCTCCTCATGTCGGGGATCGTGATAATCTGCAATGTAGCCCTCCTCATGTCGGGGATCGTGATAATCTGCCATGTAGCCCTCCTCATGTCTGGGATCGTGATAATCTGCAATGTAGCCCTCCCCATGTCTGGGATCGTGATAATCTGCAATGTAGCCCTCCCCATGTCTGGGATCGTGATAATCTGCAATGTAGCCCTCCTCATGTCGGGGATCGTGATAATCTGCAATGTAGCCCTCCCCATGTCGGGGATCGTAGCCCTTCTGACTGTCCTTGTGCCTGGGAAATCTGGCACCACCCCTGTAAGGTGGTTGGAAAAAAGGTTTAAACACTTGAATATTCAGTGTCATTTATATTCCCATTCCTCAAGTGACAACACCGGAGATGATAATCTGCAATGTAGCCCTCCCCATGTCGGGATCGTGATAATCTGCCATGTAGCCCTCATGTCGGGGATCGTGATAATCTGCCATGTAGCCCTCCTCATGTCGGGGATCGTGATAATCTGCCATGTAGCCCTCCTCATGTCTGGGATCGTAGCCCTCCCCATGTCGGGGATCGTAGCCCTCCCCATGTCGGGGATCGTAGCCCTCCCCATGTCGGGGATCGTAGCCCTCCCCATGTCGGGGATCGTAGCCCTCCCCATGTCGGGGATCGTAGCCCTCCCCATGTCGGGGATCGTAGCCCTCCCCATGTCAGGGATCGTAGCCCTCCCCATGTCGGGGATCGTAGCCCTCCCCATGTCAGGGATCGTAGCCCTCCCCATGTCGGGGATCGTAACCCTCCCCATGTCGGGGATCGTAGCCCTCCCCATGTCTGATATCGTGATAATCTGCAATGTAACCCTCCCCATGTCTGGGATCGTGATAATCTGCCATGTAGCCCTCCCCATGTCGGGGATCGTGATAATCTGCCATGTAGCCCTCCCCATGTCGGGGATCGTGATAATCTGCAATGTAGCCCTCCTCATGTCGGGGATCGTGATAATCTGCCATGTAGCCCTCCTCGTGTCTGGGATCGTGATAATCTGAAATGTAGCCCTCCCCATGTCGGGGATCGTGATAATCTGCAATGTAGCCCTCCCCATGTCCGGGATCGTGATAATCTGCAATGTAGCCCTCCCCATGTCGGGGATCGTGATAATCTGCCATGTAGCCCTCCCCATGTCGGGGATCGTGATAATCTGCCATGTAGCCCTCCCCATGTCGGGGATCGTAGCCCTCCCCATGTCGGGGATCGTGATAATCTGCCATGTAGCCCTCCCCATGTCGGGGATCGTGATAATCTGCAATGTAGCCCTCCCCATGTCGGGATCGTGATAATCTGCAATGTAGCCCTCCCCATGTCGGGATCGTGATAATCTGCAATGTAGCCCTCCTCATGTCGGGGATCGTGATAATCTGCCATGTAGCCCTCCCCATGTCGGGGATCGTGATAATCTGCAATGTAGCCCTCCTCATGTCGGGAATCGTGATAATCTGCCATGTAGCCCTCCCCATGTCTGGGATCGTGATAATCTGCAATGTAGCCCTCCCCATGTCTGGGATCGTGATAATCTGCAATGTAGCCCTCCTCGTGTCTGGGATCGTGATAATCTGCAATGTAGCCCTCCTCATGTCTGGGATCGTGATAATCTGCAATGTAGCCCTCCCCATGTCTGGGATCGAGATAATCTGCAATGTAGCCCTCCCCATGTCGGGATCGTGATAATCTGCCATGTAGCCCTCCCCATGTCGGGGATCGTAGCCCTCCCCATGTCGGGGATCGTAGCCCTCCCCATGTCGGGGATCGTAGCCCTCCCCATGTCGGGGATCGTAGCCCTCCCCATGTCGGGGATCGTAGCCTTCCCCATGTCGGGGATCGTAGCCTTCCCCATGTCGGGGATCGTAGCCCTCCCCATGTCAGGGATCGTAGCCCTCCCCATGTCGGGGATCGTAGCCCTTCTGACTGTCCTTGTACTTGGGAAATCTGCCATGTAGCCCTCCCCATGTCTGGGATCGTGATAATCTGCCATGTAGCCCTCCTCGTGTCTGGGATCGTGATAATCTGCAATGTAGCCCTCCCCATGTCTGGGATCGTGATAATCTGCCATGTAGCCCTCCTCGTGTCTGGGATCGTGATAATCTGCCATGTAGCCCTCATGTCGGGGATCGTGATAATCTGCCATGTAGCCCTCCTCATGTCGGGGATCGTGATAATCTGCCATGTAGCCCTCCTCATGTCTGGGATCGTAGCCCTCCCCATGTCGGGGATCGTAGCCCTCCCCATGTCGGGGATCGTAGCCCTCCCCATGTCGGGGATCGTAGCCCTCCCCATGTCGGGGATCGTAGCCCTCCCCATGTCGGGGATCGTAGCCCTCCCCATGTCGGGGATTGTAACCCTCCCCATGTCAGGGATCGTAGCCCTCCCCATGTCGGGGATCGTAGCCCTCCCCATGTCAGGGATCGTAGCCCTCCCATGTCGGGGATCGTAACCCTCCCCATGTCGGGGATCGTAGCCCTCCCCATGTCTGATATCGTGATAATCTGCAATGTAACCCTCCCCATGTCTGGGATCGTGATAATCTGCCATGTAGCCCTCCCCATGTCGGGGATCGTGATAATCTGCCATGTAGCCCTCCCCATGTCGGGGATCGTGATAATCTGCAATGTAGCCCTCCTCATGTCGGGGATCGTGATAATCTGCCATGTAGCCCTCCTCGTGTCTGGGATCGTGATAATCTGCAATGTAGCCCTCCCCATGTCGGGGATCGTGATAATCTGCAATGTAGCCCTCCCCATGTCGGGGATCGTGATAATCTGCCATGTAGCCCTCCCCATGTCGGGGATCGTAGCCCTCCCCATGTCGGGGATCGTGATAATCTGCCATGTAGCCCTCCCCATGTCGGGGATCGTGATAATCTGCAATGTAGCCCTCCCCATGTCGGGATCGTGATAATCTGCAATGTAGCCCTCCCCATGTCGGGATCGTGATAATCTGCAATGTAGCCCTCCTCATGTCGGGGATCGTGATAATCTGCCATGTAGCCCTCCCCATGCCGGGGATCGTGATAATCTGCAATGTAGCCCTCCTCATGTCGGGAATCGTGATAATCTGCCATGTAGCCCTCCCATGTCTGGGATCGTGATAATCTGCAATGTTAGCCCTCCCCATGTCTGGGATCGTGATAATCTGCAATGTAGCCCTCCTCGTGTCTGGGATCGTGATAATCTGCAATGTAGCCCTCCTCATGTCTGGGATCGTGATAATCTGCAATGTAGCCCTCCCCATGTCTGGGATCGTGATAATCTGCAATGTAGCCCTCCCCATGTCGGGATCGTGATAATCTGCCATGTAGCCCTCCCATGTCGGGGATCGTAGCCCTCCCCATGTCGGGGATCGTAGCCCTCCCCATGTCGGGGATCGTAGCCTTCCCCATGTCGGGGATCGTAGCCCTCCCCATGTCGGGGATCGTAGCCCTCCCCATGTCAGGGATCGTAGCCCTCCCCATGTCGGGGATCGTAGCCCTTCTGACTGTCCTTGTACTTGGGAAATCTGCCATGTAGCCCTCCCCATGTCTGGGATCGTGATAATCTGCCATGTAGCCCTCCTCGTGTCTGGGATCGTGATAATCTGCAATGTAGCCCTCCCCATGTCTGGGATCGTGATAATCTGCCATGTAGCCCTCCTCGTGTCTGGGATCGTGATAATCTGCCATGTAGCCCTCCCCATGTCTGGGATCGTGATAATCTGCCATGTAGCCCTCCTCGTGTCTGGGATCGTGATAATCTGCAATGTAGCCCTCCCCATGTCTGGGATCGTGATAATCTGCAATGTAGCCCTCCTCATGTCTGGGATCGTGATAATCTGCAATGTAGCCCTCCTCGTGTCTGGGATCGTGATAATCTGCAATGTAGCCCTCCCCATGTCAGGGGATCGTAGCCCTCCCCATGTCGGGGATCGTAGCCCTCCTCATGTCGGGATCGTGATAATCTGCAATGTAGCCCTCCTCATGTCTGGGATCGTGATAATCTGCAATGTAGCCCTCCCCATGTCGGGGATCGTGATAATCTGCCATGTAGCCCTCCTCGTGTCTGGGATCGTGATAATCTGCAATGTAGCCCTCCCCATGTCGGGGATCGTAGCCCTCCCCATTGTCGGGGATCGTAGCCCTCCCCATGTCGGGATCGTGATAATCTGCCATGTAGCCCTCCTCGTGTCTGGGATCGTGATAATCTGCAATGTAGCCCTCCCCATGTCGGGGATCGTAGCCCTCCCACATGTCGGGGATCGTAGCCCTCCCCATGTCAGGGATCGTAGCCCTTCCCCATGTCGGGGATCGTAGCCCTCCCCATGTCGGGGATCGTAGCCCTTCTGACTGTCCTTGTACTTGGGAAATCTGCAATGTAGCCCTCCTCATGTCTGGGATCGTGATAATCTGCCATGTAGCCCTCCTCATGTCGGGGATCGTGATAATCTGCCATGTAGCCCTCCCCATGTCGGGGATCGTAGCCCTCCCCATGTCGGGGATCGTAGCCCTCCCCATGTCGGGGATCGTAGCCCTCCCCATGTCAGGGATCGTAGCCCTCCCCATGTCGGGGATCGTAGCCCTCCCCATGTCAGGGATCGTAGCCCTCCCCATGTCGGGGATCGTAACCCTCCCCATGTCGGGGATCGTAGCCCTCCCCATGTCTGATATCGTGATAATCTGCAATGTAACCCTCCCCATGTCTGGGATCGTGATAATCTGCCATGTAGCCCTCCCCATGTCGGGGATCGTGATAATCTGCCATGTAGCCCTCCCCATGTCGGGGATCGTGATAATCTGCAATGTAGCCCTCCTCATGTCGGGGATCGTGATAATCTGCCATGTAGCCCTCCTCGTGTCTGGGATCGTGATAATCTGCAATGTAGCCCTCCCCATGTCGGGGATCGTGATAATCTGCAATGTAGCCCTCCCCATGTCCGGGATCGTGATAATCTGCAATGTAGCCCTCCCCATGTCGGGGATCGTGATAATCTGCCATGTAGCCCTCCCCATGTCGGGGATCGTGATAATCTGCCATGTAGCCCTCCCCATGTCGGGGATCGTAGCCCTCCCCATGTCGGGGATCGTGATAATCTGCCATGTAGCCCTCCCCATGTCGGGGATCGTGATAATCTGCAATGTAGCCCTCCCCATGTCGGGATCGTGATAATCTGCAATGTAGCCCTCCCCATGTCGGGATCGTGATAATCTGCAATGTAGCCCTCCTCATGTCGGGGATCGTGATAATCTGCCATGTAGCCCTCCCCATGTCGGGGATCGTGATAATCTGCAATGTAGCCCTCCTCATGTCGGGAATCGTGATAATCTGCCATGTAGCCCTCCCCATGTCTGGGATCGTGATAATCTGCAATGTAGCCCTCCCCATGTCTGGGATCGTGATAATCTGCAATGTAGCCCTCCTCGTGTCTGGGATCGTGATAATCTGCAATGTAGCCCTCCTCATGTCTGGGATCGTGATAATCTGCAATGTAGCCCTCCCCATGTCTGGGATCGTGATAATCTGCAATGTAGCCCTCCCCATGTCGGGATCGTGATAATCTGCCATGTAGCCCTCCCCATGTCGGGGATCGTAGCCCTCCCCATGTCGGGGATCGTAGCCCTCCCCATGTCGGGGATCGTAGCCCTCCCCATGTCGGGGATCGTAGCCTTCCCCATGTCGGGGATCGTAGCCCTCCCCATGTCGGGGATCGTAGCCCTCCCCATGTCAGGGATCGTAGCCCTCCCCATGTCGGGGATCGTAGCCCTTCTGACTGTCCTTGTACTTGGGAAATCTGCCATGTAGCCCTCCCCATGTCTGGGATCGTGATAATCTGCCATGTAGCCCTCCTCGTGTCTGGGATCGTGATAATCTGCAATGTAGCCCTCCCCATGTCTGGGATCGTGATAATCTGCAATGTAGCCCTCCTCATGTCTGGGATCGTGATAATCTGCAATGTAGCCCTCCTCGTGTCTGGGATCGTGATAATCTGCAATGTAGCCCTCCCCATGTCAGGGATCGTAGCCCTCCCCATGTCGGGGATCGTAGCCCTCCTCATGTCGGGATCGTGATAATCTGCATTGTAGCCCTCCTCGTGTCTGGGATCGTGATAATCTGCAATGTAGCCCTCCTCATGTCTGGGATCGTGATAATCTGCAATGTAGCCCTCCCCATGTCGGGGATCGTGATAATCTGCCATGTAGCCCTCCTCGTGTCTGGGATCGTGATAATCTGCAATGTAGCCCTCCTCATGTCGGGGATCGTAGCCCTCCCCATGTCGGGGATCGTAGCCCTCCCCATGTCAGGGATCGTAGCCCTCCCCATGTCGGGGATCGTAGCCCTCCCCATGTCGGGGATCGTAGCCCTCCCCATGTCAGGGATCGTAGCCCTCCCCATGTCGGGGATCGTAGCCCTCCCCATGTCGGGGATCGTAGCCCTCCCCATGTCTGAGATCGTGATAATCTGCAATGTAACCCTCCCCATGTCTGGGATCGTGATAATCTGCCATGTAGCCCTCCCCATGTCGGGGATCGTGATAATCTGCAATGTAGCCCTCCTCATGTCGGGGATCGTGATAATCTGCAATGTAGCCCTCCTCATGTCGGGGATCGTGATAATCTGCCATGTAGCCCTCCTCGTGTCTGGGATCGTGATAATCTGCAATGTAGCCCTCCCCATGTCGGGGATCGTGATAATCTGCAATGTAGCCCTCCTCATGTCGGGGATCGTGATAATCTGCCATGTAGCCCTCCTCGTGTCTGGGATCGTGATAATCTGCAATGTAGCCCTCCCCATGTCGGGGATCGTGATAATCTGCCATGTAGCCCTCCCCATGTCGGGGATCGTGATAATCTGCAATGTAGCCCTCCCCAAGTCGGGGATCGTGATAATCTGCAATGTAGCCCTCCTCATGTCTGGGATCGTGATAATCTGCAATGTAGCCCTCCCCATGTCTGGGATCGTGATAATCTGCAATGTAGCCCTCCCCATGTCTGGGATCGTGATAATCTGCAATGTAGCCCTCCTCATGTCGGGGATCGTGATAATCTGCCATGTAGCCCTCCCCATGTCTGAGATCGTGATAATCTGCAATGTAGCCCTCCCCATGTCTGAGATCGTGATAATCTGCAATGTAGCCCTCCCCATGTCGGGATCGTGATAATCTGCAATGTAACCCTCCCCATGTCTGAGATCGTGATAATCTGCAATGTAGCCCTCCCCATGTCTGAGATCGTGATAATCTGCAATGTAACCCTCCCCATGTCTGAGATCGTGATAATCTGCAATGTAGCCCTCCCCCATGTCGGGATCGTGATAATCTGCAATGTAGCCCTCCCCATGTCGGGATCGTGATAATCTGCAATGTAACCCTCCCCATGTCTGAGATCGTGATAATCTGCAATGTAGCCCTCCCCATGTCTGAGATCGTGATAATCTGCAATGTAACCCTCCCCATGTCTGAGATCGTGATAATCTGCAATGTAGCCCTCCCCATGTCGGGATCGTGATAATCTGCAATGTAGCCCTCCCCATGTCTGGGATCGTGATAATCTGCCATGTAGCCCTCCTCATGTCGGGGATCGTGATAATCTGCAATGTAGCCCTCCTCATGTCGGGGATCGTGATAATCTGCCATGTAGCCCTCCCCATGTCGGGGATCGTGATAATCTGCCATGTAGCCCTCCCCATGTCGGGATCGTGATAATCTGCCATGTAGCCCTCCCCATGTCGGGGATCGTAGCCCTCCCCATGTCGGGGATCGTAGCCCTCCCCATGTCAGGGATCGTAGCCCTCCCCATGTCGGGGATCGTAGCCCTCCCCATGTCGGGGATCGTAGCCCTCCCCATGTCTGAGATCGTGATAATCTGCAATGTAACCCTCCCCATGTCTGGGATCGTGATAATCTGCCATGTAGCCCTCCCCATGTCGGGGATCGTAGCCCTCCCCATGTCAGGGATCGTAGCCCTCCCCATGTCGGGGATCGTAGCCCTCCCCATGTCGGGGATCGTAGCCCTTCTGACTGTCCTTGTACTTGGGAAATCTGCAATGTAGCCCTCCTCATGTCTGGGATCGTGATAATCTGCCATGTAGCCCTCCTCATGTCGGGGATCGTGATAATCTGCCATGTAGCCCTCCTCATGTCGGGGATCGTGATAATCTGCCATGTAGCCCTCCTCATGTCGGGGATCGTGATAATCTGCCATGTAGCCCTCCTCATGTCGGGGATCGTGATAATCTGCCATGTAGCCCTCCTCATGTCGGGGATCGTGATAATCTGCAATGTAGCCCTCCTCGTGTCTGGGATCGTGATAATCTGCAATGTAGCCCTCCTCATGTCGGGGATCGTGATAATCTGCAATGTAGCCCTCCTCATGTCGGTGATCGTGATAATCTGCCATGTAGCCCTCCTCATGTCTGGGATCGTGATAATCTGCAATGTAGCCCTCCCCATGTCTGGGATCGTGATAATCTGCAATGTAGCCCTCCCCATGTCTGGGATCGTGATAATCTGCAATGTAGCCCTCCTCATGTCGGGGATCGTGATAATCTGCAATGTAGCCCTCCCCATGTCGGGGATCGTGATAATCTGCAATGTAGCCCTCCCCATGTCGGGGATCGTGATAATCTGCAATGTAGCCCTCCCCATGTCTGGGATCGTGATAATCTGCCATGTAGCCCTCCTCATGTCTGGGATCGTGATAATCTGCAATGTAGCCCTCCCCATGTCTGGGATCGTGATAATCTGCAATGTAGCCCTCCCCATGTCTGGGATCGTGATAATCTGCAATGTAGCCCTCCTCATGTCGGGGATCGTGATAATCTGCAATGTAGCCCTCCCCATGTCGGGGATCGTAGCCCTTCTGACTGTCCTTGTGCCTGGGAAATCTGGCACCACCCCTGTAAGGTGGTTGGAAAAAAGGTTTAAACACTTGAATATTCAGTGTCATTTATATTCCCATTCCTCAAGTGACAACACAGGAGATGATAATCTGCAATGTAGCCCTCCCCATGTCGGGATCGTGATAATCTGCCATGTAGCCCTCCTCATGTCGGGGATCGTGATAATCTGCCATGTAGCCCTCCTCATGTCGGGGATCGTGATAATCTGCCATGTAGCCCTCCTCATGTCTGGGATCGTAGCCCTCCCCATGTCGGGGATCGTAGCCCTCCCCATGTTGGGGATCGTAGCCCTCCCCATGTCGGGGATCGTAGCCCTCCCCATGTCAGGGATCGTAGCCCTCCCCATGTCGGGGATCGTAGCCCTTCTGACTGTCCTTGTACTTGGGAAATCTGCAATGTAGCCCTCCCCATGTCTGGGATCGTGATAATCTGCAATGTAGCCCTCCTCATGTCGGGGATCGTGATAATCTGCCATGTAGCCCTCCTCATGTCGGGGATCGTGATAATCTGCCATGTAGCCCTCCTCATGTCGGGGATCGTGATAATCTGCCATGTAGCCCCTCCTCATGTCGGGGATCGTGATAATCTGCCATGTAGCCCTCCTCATGTCGGGGATCGTGATAATCTGCAATGTAGCCCTCCTCGTGTCTGGGATCGTGATAATCTGCAATGTAGCCCTCCTCATGTCGGGGATCGTGATAATCTGCAATGTAGCCCTCCTCATGTCGGGGATCGTGATAATCTGCCATGTAGCCCTCCTCATGTCTGGGATCGTGATAATCTGCAATGTAGCCCTCCCCATGTCTGGGATCGTGATAATCTGCAATGTAGCCCTCCCCATGTCTGGGATCGTGATAATCTGCAATGTAGCCCTCCTCATGTCGGGGATCGTGATAATCTGCAATGTAGCCCTCCCCATGTCGGGGATCGTAGCCCTTCTGACTGTCCTTGTGCCTGGGAAATCTGGCACCACCCCTGTAAGGTGGTTGGAAAAAAGGTTTAAACACTTGAATATTCAGTGTCATTTATATTCCCATTCCTCAAGTGACAACACCGGAGATGATAATCTGCAATGTAGCCCTCCCCATGTCGGGATCGTGATAATCTGCCATGTAGCCCTCATGTCGGGGATCGTGATAATCTGCCATGTAGCCCTCCTCATGTCGGGGATCGTGATAATCTGCCATGTAGCCCTCCTCTTGTCTGGGATCGTAGCCCTCCCCATGTCGGGGATCGTAGCCCTCCCCATGTCGGGGATCGTAGCCCTCCCCATGTCGGGGATCGTAGCCCTCCCCATGTCGGGGATCGTAGCCCTCCCCATGTCGGGGATCGTAGCCCTCCCCATGTCGGGGATCGTAGCCCTCCCCATTTCGGGGATCGTAGCCCTCCCCATGTCGGGGATCGTAGCCCTCCCCATGTCGGGGATCGTAGCCCTCCCCATGTCGGGGATCGTAGCCCTCCCCATGTCGGGGATCGTAGCCCTCCCCATGTCAGGGATCGTAGCCCTCCCCATGTCGGGGATCGTAGCCCTCCCCATGTCAGGGATCGTAGCCCTCCCCATGTCGGGGATCGTAACCCTCCCCATGTCGGGGATCGTAGCCCTCCCCATGTCTGATATCGTGATAATCTGCAATGAAACCCTCCCCATGTCTGGGATCGTGATAATCTGCCATGTAGCCCTCCCCATGTCGGGGATCGTGATAATCTGCCATGTAGCCCTCCCCATGTCGGGGATCGTGATAATCTGCCATGTAGCCCTCCCCATGTCGGGGATCGTGATAATCTGCAATGTAGCCCTCCTCATGTCGGGGATCGTGATAATCTGCCATGTAGCCCTCCTCGTGTCTGGGATCGTGATAATCTGCAATGTAGCCCTCCCCATGTCGGGGATCGTGATAATCTGCAATGTAGCCCTCCCCATGTCCGGGATCGTGATAATCTGCAATGTAGCCCTCCCCATGTCGGGGATCGTGATAATCTGCCATGTAGCCCTCCCCATGTCGGGGATCGTGATAATCTGCCATGTAGCCCTCCCCATGTCGGGGATCGTAGCCCTCCCCATGTCGGGGATCGTGATAATCTGCCATGTAGCCCTCCCCATGTCGGGGATCGTGATAATCTGCAATGTAGCCCTCCCCATGTCGGGATCGTGATAATCTGCAATGTAGCCCTCCCCATGTCGGGATCGTGATAATCTGCAATGTAGCCCTCCTCATGTCGGGGATCGTGATAATCTGCCATGTAGCCCTCCCCATGTCGGGGATCGTGATAATCTGCAATGTAGCCCTCCTCATGTCGGGAATCGTGATAATCTGCCATGTAGCCCTCCCCATGTCTGGGATCGTGATAATCTGCAATGTAGCCCTCCCCATGTCTGGGATCGTGATAATCTGCAATGTAGCCCTCCTCGTGTCTGGGATCGTGATAATCTGCAATGTAGCCCTCCTCATGTCTGGGATCGTGATAATCTGCAATGTAGCCCTCCCCATGTCTGGGATCGTGATAATCTGCAATGTAGCCCTCCCCATGTCGGGATCGTGATAATCTGCCATGTAGCCCTCCCCATGTCGGGGATCGTAGCCCTCCCCATGTCGGGGATCGTAGCCCTCCCCATGTCGGGGATCGTAGCCCTTCTGACTGTCCTTGTACTTGGGAAATCTGCCATGTAGCCCTCCCCATGTCTGGGATCGTGATAATCTGCCATGTAGCCCTCCTCGTGTCTGGGATCGTGATAATCTGCAATGTAGCCCTCCCCATGTCTGGGATCGTGATAATCTGCCATGTAGCCCTCCTCGTGTCTGGGATCGTGATAATCTGCCATGTAGCCCTCATGTCGGGGATCGTGATAATCTGCCATGTAGCCCTCATCATGTCGGGGATCGTGATAATCTGCCATGTAGCCCTCCTCATGTCTGGGATCGTAGCCCTCCCCATGTCGGGGATCGTAGCCCTCCCCATGTCGGGGATCGTAGCCCTCCCCATGTCGGGGATCGTAGCCCTCCCCATGTCGGGGATCGTAGCCCTCCCTATGTCGGGGATCGTAGCCCTCCCCATGTCGGGGATCGTAGCCCTCCCCATGTCAGGGATCGTAGCCCTCCCCATGTCGGGGATCGTAACCCTCCCCATGTCGGGGATCGTAGCCCTCCCCATGTCTGATATCGTGATAATCTGCAATGTAACCCTCCCCATGTCTGGGATCGTGATAATCTGCCATGTAGCCCTCCCCATGTCGGGGATCGTGATAATCTGCCATGTAGCCCTCCCCATGTCGGGGATCGTGATAATCTGCAATGTAGCCCTCCCCATGTCGGGGATCGTGATAATCTGCAATGTAGCCCTCCTCATGTCGGGGATCGTGATAATCTGCCATGTAGCCCTCCTCGTGTCTGGGATCGTGATAATCTGCAATGTAGCCCTCCTCATGTCGGGGATCGTGATAATCTGCAATGTAGCCCTCCCCATGTCGGGGATCGTAGCCCTCCCCATGTCGGGGATCGTAGCCCTCCCCATGTCGGGGATCGTGATAATCTGCAATGTAGCCCTCCCCATGTCGGGGATCGTGATAATCTGCAATGTAGCCCTCCCCATGTCGGGGATCGTAGCCCTCCCCATGTCGGGGATCGTGATAATCTGCCATGTAGCCCTCCCCATGTCGGGGATCGTGATAATCTGCAATGTAGCCCTCCCCATGTCGGGATCGTGATAATCTGCAATGTAGCCCTCCCCATGTCGGGATCGTGATAATCTGCAATGTAGCCCTCCTCATGTCGGGGATCGTGATAATCTGCCATGTAGCCCTCCCCATGTCGGGGATCGTGATAATCTGCAATGTAGCCCTCCTCATGTCGGGAATCGTGATAATCTGCCATGTAGCCCTCCCCATGTCTGGGATCGTGATAATCTGCAATGTAGCCCTCCCCATGTCTGGGATCGTGATAATCTGCAATGTAGCCCTCCTCGTGTCTGGGATCGTGATAATCTGCAATGTAGCCCTCCTCATGTCTGGGATCGTGATAATCTGCAATGTAGCCCTCCCCATGTCTGGGATCGTGATAATCTGCAATGTAGCCCTCCCCATGTCGGGATCGTGATAATCTGCCATGTAGCCCTCCCCATGTCGGGGATCGTAGCCCTCCCCATGTCGGGGATCGTAGCCCTCCCCATGTCGGGGATCGTAGCCTTCCCCATGTCGGGGATCGTAGCCCTCCCCATGTCGGGGATCGTAGCCCTCCCCATGTCAGGGATCGTAGCCCTCCCCATGTCGGGGATCGTAGCCCTTCTGACTGTCCTTGTACTTGGGAAATCTGCCATGTAGCCCTCCCCATGTCTGGGATCGTGATAATCTGCCATGTAGCCCTCCTCGTGTCTGGGATCGTGATAATCTGCAATGTAGCCCTCCCCATGTCTGGGATCGTGATAATCTGCCATGTAGCCCTCCTCGTGTCTGGGATCGTGATAATCTGCCATGTAGCCCTCCCCATGTCTGGGATCGTGATAATCTGCCATGTAGCCCTCCCCATGTCGGGGATCGTGATAATCTGCCATGTAGCCCTCCTCGTGTCTGGGATCGTGATAATCTGCAATGTAGCCATCCCCATGTCTGGGATCGTGATAATCTGCAATGTAGCCCTCCTCATGTCTGGGATCGTGATAATCTGCAATGTAGCCCTCCCCATGTCGGGATCGTGATAATCTGCAATGTAGCCCTCCCCATGTCAGGGATCGTAGCCCTCCCCATGTCGGGGATCGTAGCCCTCCCCATGTCGGGGATCGTAGCCCTCCTCATGTCGGGATCGTGATAATCTGCAATGTAGCCCTCCCCATGTCGGGGATCGTAGCCCTCCCCATGTCGGGGATCGTAGCCCTCCCCATGTCGGGGATCGTAGCCCTCCCCATGTCAGGGATCGTAGCCCTCCCCATGTCGGGGATCGTAGCCCTCCCCATGTCGGGGATCGTAGCCCTTCTGACTGTCCTTGTACTTGGGAAATCTGCAATGTAGCCCTCCTCATGTCGGGGATCGTGATAATCTGCCATGTAGCCCTCCTCATGTCGGGGATCGTGATAATCTGCCATGTAGCCCTCCTCATGTCGGGGATCGTGATAATCTGCCATGTAGCCCTCCCCATGTCGGGGATCGTAGCCCTCCCCATGTCGGGGATCGTAGCCCTCCCCATGTCGGGGATCGTAGCCCTCCCCATGTCAGGGATCGTAGCCCTCCCCATGTCGGGGATCGTGATAATCTGCCATGTAGCCCTCCCCATGTCGGGGATCGTGATAATCTGCAATGTAGCCCCTCCTCATGTCGGGGATCGTGATAATCTGCCATGTAGCCCTCCTCGTGTCTGGGATCGTGATAATCTGCAATGTAGCCCTCCCCATGTCCGGGATCGTGATAATCTGCAATGTAGCCCTCCCCATGTCGGGGATCGTGATAATCTGCCATGTAGCCCTCCCCATGTCGGGGATCGTGATAATCTGCCATGTAGCCCTCCCCATGTCGGGGATCGTAGCCCTCCCCATGTCGGGGATCGTGATAATCTGCCATGTAGCCCTCCCCATGTCGGGGATCGTGATAATCTGCAATGTAGCCCTCCCCATGTCGGGATCGTGATAATCTGCAATGTAGCCCTCCCCATGTCGGGATCGTGATAATCTGCAATGTAGCCCTCCTCATGTCGGGGATCGTGATAATCTGCCATGTAGCCCTCCCCATGTCGGGGATCGTGATAATCTGCAATGTAGCCCTCCTCATGTCGGGAATCGTGATAATCTGCCATGTAGCCCTCCCCATGTCTGGGATCGTGATAATCTGCAATGTAGCCCTCCCCATGTCTGGGATCGTGATAATCTGCAATGTAGCCCTCCTCGTGTCTGGGATCGTGATAATCTGCAATGTAGCCCTCCTCATGTCGGGGATCGTGATAATCTGCAATGTAGCCCTCCCCATGTCGGGATCGTGATAATCTGCCATGTAGCCCTCCCCATGTCGGGGATCGTAGCCCTCCCCATGTCGGGGATCGTAGCCTTCCCCATGTCGGGGATCGTAGCCCTCCCCATGTCGGGGATCGTAGCCCTCCCCATGTCAGGGATCGTAGCCCTCCCCCATGTCGGGGATCGTAGCCCTTCTGACTGTCCTTGTACTTGGGAAATCTGCCATGTAGCCCTCCCCATGTCTGGGATCGTGATAATCTGCCATGTAGCCCTCCCCATGTCGGGGATCGTGATAATCTGCAATGTAGCCCTCCTCATGTCTGGGATCGTGATAATCTGCAATGTAGCCCTCCTCGTGTCTGGGATCGTGATAATCTGCAATGTAGCCCTCCCCATGTCAGGGATCGTAGCCCTCCCCATGTCGGGGATCGTAGCCCTCCTCATGTCGGGATCGTGATAATCTGCAATGTAGCCCTCCTCATGTCTGGGATCGTGATAATCTGCAATGTAGCCCTCCCCATGTCGGGGATCGTGATAATCTGCCATGTAGCCCTCCCCATGCCGGGGATCGTGATAATCTGCAATGTAGCCCTCCTCATGTCTGGGATCGTGATAATCTGCAATGTAGCCCTCCTCGTGTCTGGGATCGTGATAATCTGCCATGTAGCCCCTCCCCATGTCGGGGATCGTGATAATCTGCCATGTAGCCCTCCCCATGCCGGGGATCGTGATAATCTGCAATGTAGCCCCTCCTCGTGTCTGGGATCGTGATAATCTGCCATGTAGCCCTCCCCCATGTCTGGGATCGTGATAATCTGCAATGTAGCCCTCCCCATGTCTGGGATCGTGATAATCTGCAATGTAGCCCTCCTCATGTCTGGGATCGTGATAATCTGCAATGTAGCCCTCCCCATGTCTGGGATCGTGATAATCTGCAATGTAGCCCTCCCCATGTCGGGATCGTGATAATCTGCCATGTAGCCCTCCCCATGTCGGGGATCGTGATAATCTGCAATGTAGCCCTCCTCATGTCTGGGATCGTGATAATCTGCAATGTAGCCCTCCCCATGTCGGGGATCGTAGCCCTCCCCATGTCGGGGATCGTAGCCCTCCCCATGTCGGGGATCGTAGCCCTCCCCATGTCGGGGATCGTAGCCTTCCCCATGTCGGGGATCGTAGCCCTCCCCATGTCGGGGATCGTAGCCCTCCCCATGTCAGGGATCGTAGCCCTCCCCATGTCGGGGATCGTAGCCCTTCTGACTGTCCTTGTACTTGGGAAATCTGCCATGTAGCCCTCCCCATGTCTGGGATCGTGATAATCTGCCATGTAGCCCTCCTCGTGTCTGGGATCGTGATAATCTGCAATGTAGCCCTCCCCATGTCTGGGATCGTGATAATCTGCCATGTAGCCCTCCTCGTGTCTGGGATCGTGATAATCTGCCATGTAGCCCTCCCCATGTCTGGGATCGTGATAATCTGCCATGTAGCCCTCCTCGTGTCTGGGATCGTGATAATCTGCAATGTAGCCCTCCCCATGTCTGGGATCGTGATAATCTGCAATGTAGCCCTCCTCATGTCTGGGATCGTGATAATCTGCAATGTAGCCCTCCCCATGTCGGGATCGTGATAATCTGCAATGTAGCCCTCCCCATGTCAGGGATCGTAGCCCTCCCCATGTCGGGGATCGTAGCCCTCCTCATGTCGGGATCGTGATAATCTGCAATGTAGCCCTCCTCATGTCTGGGATCGTGATAATCTGCAATGTAGCCCTCCCCATGTCGGGGATCGTGATAATCTGCCATGTAGCCCTCCTCGTGTCTGGGATCGTGATAATCTGCAATGTAGCCCTCCCATGTCGGGGATCGTAGCCCTCCCCCATGTCGGGGATCGTAGCCCTCCCCATGTCGGGGATCGTAGCCCTCCCCATGTCGGGGATCGTAGCCCTCCCCATGTCAGGGATCGTAGCCCTCCCCATGTCGGGGATCGTAGCCCTCCCCATGTCGGGGATCGTAGCCCTTCTGACTGTCCTTGTACTTGGGAAATCTGCAATGTAGCCCTCCTCATGTCTGGGATCGTGATAATCTGCCATGTAGCCCTCCTCATGTCGGGGATCGTAGCCCTCCCCATGTCAGGGATCGTAGCCCTCCCCATGTCGGGGATCGTAGCCCTTCTGACTGTCCTTGTACTTGGGAAATCTGCAATGTAGCCCTCCTCATGTCGGGGATCGTGATAATCTGCAATGTAGCCCTCCTCATGTCGGGGATCGTGATAATCTGCCATGTAGCCCTCCCCATGTCGGGGATCGTAGCCCTCCCCATGTCGGGGATCGTAGCCCTCCCCATGTCGGGGATCGTAGCCCTCCCCATGTCAGGGATCGTAGCCCTCCCCATGTCGGGGATCGTGATAATCTGCCATGTAGCCCTCCCCATGTCGGGGATCGTGATAATCTGCAATGTAGCCCTCCTCATGTCGGGGATCGTGATAATCTGCCATGTAGCCCTCCTCGTGTCTGGGATCGTGATAATCTGCAATGTAGCCCTCCCCATGTCGGGGATCGTGATAATCTGCAATGTAGCCCTCCCCATGTCCGGGATCGTGATAATCTGCCATGTAGCCCTCCTCATGTCGGGGATCGTGATAATCTGCCATGTAGCCCTCCCCATGTCGGGGATCGTAGCCCTCCCCATGTCGGGGATCGTAGCCCTCCCCATGTCGGGGATCGTAGCCCTCCCCATGTCGGGGATCGTGATAATCTGCCATGTAGCCCTCCCCATGTCGGGGATCGTGATAATCTGCAATGTAGCCCTCCCCATGTCGGGATCGTGATAATCTGCAATGTAGCCCTCCCCATGTCGGGATCGTGATAATCTGCAATGTAGCCCTCCTCATGTCGGGGATCGTGATAATCTGCCATGTAGCCCTCCCCATGTCGGGGATCGTGATAATCTGCAATGTAGCCCTCCTCATGTCGGGAATCGTGATAATCTGCCATGTAGCCCTCCCCATGTCTGGGATCGTGATAATCTGCAATGTAGCCCTCCCCATGTCTGGGATCGTGATAATCTGCAATGTAGCCCTCCTCGTGTCTGGGATCGTGATAATCTGCAATGTAGCCCTCCTCATGTCGGGGATCGTGATAATCTGCAATGTAGCCCTCCCCATGTCTGGGATCGTGATAATCTGCAATGTAGCCCTCCCCATGTCGGGATCGTGATAATCTGCCATGTAGCCCTCCCCATGTCGGGGATCGTAGCCCTCCCCATGTCGGGGATCGTAGCCCTCCCCATGTCGGGGATCGTAGCCCTCCCCATGTCGGGGATCGTAGCCTTCCCCGTGTCGGGGATCGTAGCCCTCCCCATGTCGGGGATCGTAGCCCTCCCCATGTCAGGGATCGTAGCCCTCCCCATGTCGGGGATCGTAGCCCTTCTGACTGTCCTTGTACTTGGGAAATCTGCCATGTAGCCCTCCCCATGTCTGGGATCGTGATAATCTGCCATGTAGCCCTCCTCGTGTCTGGGATCGTGATAATCTGCAATGTAGCCCTCCCCATGTCTGGGATCGTGATAATCTGCAATGTAGCCCTCCTCATGTCTGGGATCGTGATAATCTGCAATGTAGCCCTCCTCGTGTCTGGGATCGTGATAATCTGCAATGTAGCCCTCCCCATGTCAGGGATCGTAGCCCTCCCCATGTCGGGGATCGTAGCCCTCCTCATGTCGGGGATCGTGATAATCTGCAATGTAGCCCTCCTCGTGTCTGGGATCGTGATAATCTGCAATGTAGCCCTCCCCATGTCTGGGATCGTGATAATCTGCAATGTAGCCCTCCTCATGTCTGGGATCGTGATAATCTGCAATGTAGCCCTCCTCGTGTCTGGGATCGTGATAATCTGCAATGTAGCCCTCCCCATGTCAGGGATCGTAGCCCTCCCCATGTCGGGGATCGTAGCCCTCCTCATGTCGGGATCGTGATAATCTGCAATGTAGCCCTCCTCATGTCTGGGATCGTGATAATCTGCAATGTAGCCCTCCCCATGTCGGGGATCGTGATAATCTGCCATGTAGCCCTCCTCGTGTCTGGGATCGTGATAATCTGCAATGTAGCCCTCCCCATGTCGGGGATCGTAGCCCTCCCCATGTCGGGGATCGTAGCCCTCCCCATGTCGGGGATCGTAGCCCTCCCCATGTCGGGGATCGTAGCCCTCCCCATGTCAGGGATCGTAGCCCTCCCCATGTCGGGGATCGTAGCCCTCCCCATGTCGGGGATCGTAGCCCTCCCCATGTCAGGGATCGTAGCCCTCCCCATGTCGGGGATCGTAGCCCTCCCCATGTCGGGGATCGTAGCCCTCCCCATGTCTGAGATCGTGATAATCTGCAATGTAACCCTCCCCATGTCTGGGATCGTGATAATCTGCCATGTAGCCCTCCCCATGTCGGGGATCGTGATAATCTGCCATGTAGCCCTCCCCATGTCGGGGATCGTGATAATCTGCAATGTAGCCCTCCTCATGTCGGGGATCGTGATAATCTGCCATGTAGCCCTCCTCGTGTCTGGGATCGTGATAATCTGCAATGTAGCCCTCCCCATGTCGGGGATCGTGATAATCTGCCATGTAGCCCTCCCCATGTCGGGGATCGTGATAATCTGCAATGTAGCCCTCCCCAAGTCGGGGATCGTGATAATCTGCAATGTAGCCCTCCTCATGTCTGGGATCGTGATAATCTGCAATGTAGCCCTCCCCATGTCTGGGATCGTGATAATCTGCAATGTAGCCCTCCCCATGTCTGGGATCGTGATAATCTGCAATGTAGCCCTCCTCATGTCGGGGATCGTGATAATCTGCCATGTAGCCCTCCCCATGTCTGAGATCGTGATAATCTGCAATGTAGCCCTCCCCATGTCTGAGATCGTGATAATCTGCAATGTAGCCCTCCCCATGTCGGGATCGTGATAATCTGCAATGTAACCCTCCCCATGTCTGAGATCGTGATAATCTGCAATGTAGCCCTCCCCATGTCTGAGATCGTGATAATCTGCAATGTAACCCTCCCCATGTCTGAGATCGTGATAATCTGCAATGTAGCCCTCCCCATGTCGGGATCGTGATAATCTGCAATGTAGCCCTCCTCATGTCGGGGATCGTAGCCCTCCCCATGTCAGGGATCGTAGCCCTCCCCATGTCGGGGATCGTAGCCCTCCCCATGTCGGGGATCGTAGCCCTCCCCATGTCGGGGATCGTGATAATCTGCCATGTAGCCCTCCTCATGTCGGGGATCGTGATAATCTGCCATGTAGCCCTCCCCATGTCGGGGATCGTGATAATCTGCCATGTAGCCCTCCCCATGTCGGGATCGTGATAATCTGCCATGTAGCCCTCCCCATGTCGGGGATCGTAGCCCTCCCCATGTCGGGGATCGTAGCCCTCCCCATGTCAGGGATCGTAGCCCTCCCCATGTCGGGGATCGTAGCCCTCCCCATGTCCGGGATCGTGATAATCTGCCATGTAGCCCTCCCCATGTCGGGGATCGTGATAATCTGCCATGTAGCCCTCCCCATGTCGGGATCGTGATAATCTGCCATGTAGCCCTCCCCATGTCGGGGATCGTAGCCCTCCCCATGTCAGGGATCGTAGCCCTCCCCATGTCGGGGATCGTAGCCCTCCCCATGTCGGGGATCGTAGCCCTTCTGACTGTCCTTGTACTTGGGAAATCTGCAATGTAGCCCTCCTCATGTCTGGGATCGTGATAATCTGCCATGTAGCCCTCCTCATGTCGGGGATCGTGATAATCTGCCATGTAGCCCTCCTCATGTCGGGGATCGTGATAATCTGCCATGTAGCCCTCCTCATGTCGGGGATCGTGATAATCTGCCATGTAGCCCTCCTCATGTCGGGGATCGTGATAATCTGCCATGTAGCCCTCCTCATGTCGGGGATCGTGATAATCTGCAATGTAGCCCTCCTCGTGTCTGGGATCGTGATAATCTGCAATGTAGCCCTCCTCATGTCGGGGATCGTGATAATCTGCAATGTAGCCCTCCTCATGTCGGTGATCGTGATAATCTGCCATGTAGCCCTCCTCATGTCTGGGATCGTGATAATCTGCAATGTAGCCCTCCCCATGTCTGGGATCGTGATAATCTGCAATGTAGCCCTCCCCATGTCTGGGATCGTGATAATCTGCAATGTAGCCCTCCTCATGTCGGGGATCGTGATAATCTGCAATGTAGCCCTCCCCATGTCGGGGATCGTAGCCCTTCTGACTGTCCTTGTGCCTGGGAAATCTGGCACCACCCCTGTAAGGTGGTTGGAAAAAAGGTTTAAACACTTGAATATTCAGTGTCATTTATATTCCCATTCCTCAAGTGACAACACAGGAGATGATAATCTGCAATGTAGCCCTCCCCATGTCGGGATCGTGATAATCTGCCATGTAGCCCTCCTCATGTCGGGGATCGTGATAATCTGCCATGTAGCCCTCCTCATGTCGGGGATCGTGATAATCTGCCATGTAGCCCTCCTCATGTCTGGGATCGTAGCCCTCCCCATGTCGGGGATCGTAGCCCTCCCCATGTCGGGGATCGTAGCCCTCCCCATGTCGGGGATCGTAGCCCTCCCCATGTCAGGGATCGTAGCCCTCCCCATTTCGGGGATCGTAGCCCTTCTGACTGTCCTTGTACTTGGGAAATCTGCAATGTAGCCCTCCCCATGTCTGGGATCGTGATAATCTGCAATGTAGCCCTCCTCATGTCGGGGATCGTGATAATCTGCCATGTAGCCCTCCTCATGTCGGGGATCGTGATAATCTGCCATGTAGCCCTCCTCATGTCGGGGATCGTGATAATCTGCCATGTAGCCCTCCTCATGTCGGGGATCGTGATAATCTGCCATGTAGCCCTCCTCATGTCGGGGATCGTGATAATCTGCAATGTAGCCCTCCTCGTGTCTGGGATCGTGATAATCTGCAATGTAGCCCTCCTCATGTCGGGGATCGTGATAATCTGCAATGTAGCCCTCCTCATGTCGGGGATCGTGATAATCTGCCATGTAGCCCTCCTCATGTCTGGGATCGTGATAATCTGCAATGTAGCCCTCCCCATGTCTGGGATCGTGATAATCTGCAATGTAGCCCTCCCCATGTCTGGGATCGTGATAATCTGCAATGTAGCCCTCCTCATGTCGGGGATCGTGATAATCTGCAATGTAGCCCTCCCCATGTCGGGGATCGTAGCCCTTCTGACTGTCCTTGTGCCTGGGAAATCTGGCACCACCCCTGTAAGGTGGTTGGAAAAAAGGTTTAAACACTTGAATATTCAGTGTCATTTATATTCCCATTCCTCAAGTGACAACACCGGAGATGATAATCTGCAATGTAGCCCTCCCCATGTCGGGATCGTGATAATCTGCCATGTAGCCCTCCTCATGTCGGGGATCGTGATAATCTGCCATGTAGCCCTCCTCATGTCGGGGATCGTGATAATCTGCCATGTAGCCCTCCTCATGTCTGGGATCGTAGCCCTCCCCATGTCGGGGATCGTAGCCCTCCCCATGTCGGGGATCGTAGCCCTCCCCATGTCGGGGATCGTAGCCCTCCCCATGTCGGGGATCGTAGCCCTCCCCATGTCAGGGATCGTAGCCCTCCCCATGTCGGGGATCGTAGCCCTCCCCATGTCGGGGATCGTAGCCCTCCCCATGTCAGGGATCGTAGCCCTCCCCATGTCGGGGATCGTAACCCTCCCCATGTCGGGGATCGTAGCCCTCCCCATGTCTGATATCGTGATAATCTGCAATGTAACCCTCCCCATGTCTGGGATCGTGATAATCTGCCATGTAGCCCTCCCCATGTCGGGGATCGTGATAATCTGCCATGTAGCCCTCCCCATGTCGGGGATCGTGATAATCTGCAATGTAGCCCTCCTCATGTCGGGGATCGTGATAATCTGCCATGTAGCCCTCCTCGTGTCTGGGATCGTGATAATCTGCAATGTAGCCCTCCCCATGTCGGGGATCGTGATAATCTGCCATGTAGCCCTCCCCATGTCGGGGATCGTGATAATCTGCAATGTAGCCCTCCTCATGTCGGGGATCGTGATAATCTGCCATGTAGCCCTCCCCATGTCTGAGATCGTGATAATCTGCAATGTAGCCCTCCCCATGTCTGAGATCGTGATAATCTGCAATGTAGCCCTCCCCATGTCGGGATCGTGATAATCTGCAATGTAACCCTCCCCATGTCTGAGATCGTGATAATCTGCCATGTAGCCCTCCTCATGTCGGGGATCGTGATAATCTGCAATGTAGCCCTCCTCATGTCGGGGATCGTGATAATCTGCCATGTAGCCCTCCCCATGTCGGGGATCGTGATAATCTGCCATGTAGCCCTCCCCATGTCGGGGATCGTGATAATCTGCCATGTAGCCCTCCCCATGTCGGGGATCGTAGCCCTCCCCATGTCGGGGATCGTAGCCCTCCCCATGTCAGGGATCGTAGCCCTCCCCATGTCGGGGATCGTAGCCCTCCCCATGTCGGGGATCGTAGCCCTCCCCATGTCTGAGATCGTGATAATCTGCAATGTAACCCTCCCCATGTCTGGGATCGTGATAATCTGCCATGTAGCCCTCCCCATGTCGGGGATCGTAGCCCTCCCCAAGTCAGGGATCGTAGCCCTCCCCATGTCGGGGATCGTAGCCCTCCCCATGTCGGGGATCGTAGCCCTTCTGACTGTCCTTGTACTTGGGAAATCTGCAATGTAGCCCTCCTCATGTCTGGGATCGTGATAATCTGCCATGTAGCCCTCCTCATGTCGGGGATCGTGATAATCTGCCATGTAGCCCTCCTCATGTCGGGGATCGTGATAATCTGCCATGTAGCCCTCCTCATGTCGGGGATCGTGATAATCTGCCATGTAGCCCTCCTCATGTCGGGGATCGTGATAATCTGCCATGTAGCCCTCCTCATGTCGGGGATCGTGATAATCTGCAATGTAGCCCTCCTCGTGTCTGGGATCGTGATAATCTGCAATGTAGCCCTCCTCATGTCGGGGATCGTGATAATCTGCAATGTAGCCCTCCTCATGTCGGGGATCGTGATAATCTGCCATGTAGCCCTCCTCATGTCTGGGATCGTGATAATCTGCAATGTAGCCCTCCCCATGTCTGGGATCGTGATAATCTGCAATGTAGCCCTCCCCATGTCTGGGATCGTGATAATCTGCAATGTAGCCCTCCTCATGTCGGGGATCGTGATAATCTGCAATGTAGCCCTCCCCATGTCGGGGATCGTAGCCCTTCTGACTGTCCTTGTGCCTGGGAAATCTGGCACCACCCCTGTAAGGTGGTTGGAAAAAAGGTTTAAACACTTGAATATTCAGTGTCATTTATATTCCCATTCCTCAAGTGACAACACCGGAGATGATAATCTGCAATGTAGCCCTCCCCATGTCGGGATCGTGATAATCTGCCATGTAGCCCTCCTCATGTCGGGGATCGTGATAATCTGCCATGTAGCCCTCCTCATGTCGGGGATCGTGATAATCTGCCATGTAGCCCTCCTCATGTCTGGGATCGTAGCCCTCCCCATGTCGGGGATCGTAGCCCTCCCCATGTCGGGGATCGTAGCCCTCCCATGTCAGGGATCGTAGCCCTCCCCATGTCGGGGATCGTAGCCCTTCTGACTGTCCTTGTACTTGGGAAATCTGCAATGTAGCCCTCCCCATGTCTGGGATCGTGATAATCTGCAATGTAGCCCTCCTCATGTCGGGGATCGTGATAATCTGCCATGTAGCCCTCCTCATGTCGGGGATCGTGATAATCTGCCATGTAGCCCTCCTCATGTCGGGGATCGTGATAATCTGCCATGTAGCCCTCCTCATGTCGGGGATCGTGATAATCTGCCATGTAGCCCTCCTCATGTCGGGGATCGTGATAATCTGCAATGTAGCCCTCCTCGTGTCTGGGATCGTGATAATCTGCAATGTAGCCCTCCTCATGTCGGGGATCGTGATAATCTGCAATGTAGCCCTCCTCATGTCGGGGATCGTGATAATCTGCCATGTAGCCCTCCTCATGTCTGGGATCGTGATAATCTGCAATGTAGCCCTCCCCATGTCTGGGATCGTGATAATCTGCAATGTAGCCCTCCCCATGTCGGGGATCGTGATAATCTGCAATGTAGCCCTCCCCATGTCGGGGATCGTGATAATCTGCAATGTAGCCCTCCCCATGTCGGGGATCGTAGCCCTTCTGACTGTCCTTGTGCCTGGGAAATCTGGCACCACCCATGTAAGGTGGTTGGAAAAAAGGTTTAAACACTTGAATATTCAGTGTCATTTATATTCCCATTCCTCAAGTGACAACACCGGAGATGATAATCTGCAATGTAGCCCTCCCCATGTCGGGATCGTGATAATCTGCCATGTAGCCCTCCTCATGTCGGGGATCGTGATAATCTGCCATGTAGCCCTCCTCATGTCGGGGATCGTGATAATCTGCCATGTAGCCCTCCTCATGTCTGGGATCGTAGCCCTCCCCATGTCGGGGATCGTAGCCCTCCCCATGTCGGGGATCGTAGCCCTCCCCATGTCAGGGATCGTAGCCCTCCCCATGTCGGGGATCGTAGCCCTTCTGACTGTCCTTGTACTTGGGAAATCTGCAATGTAGCCCTCCCCATGTCTGGGATCGTGATAATCTGCAATGTAGCCCTCCTCATGTCGGGGATCGTGATAATCTGCCATGTAGCCCTCCTCATGTCGGGGATCGTGATAATCTGCCATGTAGCCCTCCTCATGTCGGGGATCGTGATAATCTGCCATGTAGCCCTCCTCATGTCGGGGATCGTGATAATCTGCCATGTAGCCCTCCTCATGTCGGGGATCGTGATAATCTGCAATGTAGCCCTCCTCGTGTCTGGGATCGTGATAATCTGCAATGTAGCCCTCCTCATGTCGGGGATCGTGATAATCTGCAATGTAGCCCTCCTCATGTCGGGGATCGTGATAATCTGCCATGTAGCCCTCCTCATGTCTGGGATCGTGATAATCTGCAATGTAGCCCTCCCCATGTCTGGGATCGTGATAATCTGCAATGTAGCCCTCCCCATGTCGGGGATCGTGATAATCTGCAATGTAGCCCTCCCCATGTCGGGGATCGTGATAATCTGCAATGTAGCCCTCCCCATGTCGGGGATCGTAGCCCTTCTGACTGTCCTTGTGCCTGGGAAATCTGGCACCACCCATGTAAGGTGGTTGGAAAAAAGGTTTAAACACTTGAATATTCAGTGTCATTTATATTCCCATTCCTCAAGTGACAACACCGGAGATGATATTAAATCATGTGTTCATGATTGAGATTCTGGAGACAACATACATATATGTTAATTTCATACATGTACACTCCATATTCTGATTTAATTTTCATGTACATGTATGTTTTATTTTAGAGCTGACATGTAGATGTACTGGCCATTATAAGAAGCTTGCAGACTATGTCTTGTTATCAAAATAACTTGATTTGGTGCATGTGGACCAAGTTTGCAATTTCAATATTCAATGGTAAGTGTTCATACTAGTACAATGTTTTCAGAACATTGATATTTTGTTCATGTCCAATGGCTTCAATGCCAATGGCCACATTTGCTTTTTATACCCCCACTTTCGAAGAAAATGGGGGTATACTGGATTGACTCGCAGCGTCCGTCCGTCACGCTTTCTCCCTCCGTTTGTCGAGCCATCCATCTGTCCGTCCGACCTCATACATGTAACTCGAACAACTATGAACCGATTTCAATAATTTTTTGTATGCAATCTCATTTTCGACTTATTTTGACTTAGAAAATTCTATCTGACTTAATAACTTTAACAAATATGAACCGATTTCAATAATTTTTGGTATACATGCGTCTCACAATACACTCTCTACATGATGCAGCTAGGGATTGGCTCAGACTGTTTTTCGTAATATTACACTTCCTTTTCGACTTATTTTGACTTGGAAAATTCTGTCCGACTTAATAACTTTAACAAATATGAACCAATTTTAATATTTGTTTCTGTACAAGCTTCTTGTGACACCATATCGATATTATTAGTCCGAATTTTTCTTTAAAGTTAAAAATCTTTTTTGTTGGGTTTACGGATAATGCGGGTTGATTTTGCCAGGGTGGGGGTATGCTAGCACTCGAGTGCACACTTCTTGTTGGTACATGTACAGCAGAAACAGTGAAATTTGATAAATTATTGGCACAATGTTCAGTTTCATTTAAGTGTCCCCTGTGAACATTCAGATATTTTCATAGTATGGTTTAATACCTGGTTAAATAATATACTGTGTATATCATATACATGTTTGCAGAACTTTGCAATTGAGAATGACATTGTTACAATAGCAGCATTTTCAATAGTCACATCAGAAAAATTATGTCAAATTATATGGGGATATCCTCATCTGGGAAACAGAATCTCTTTAATTCTTCCCTGATTGCATTGCGCTATGGTATGTTAATTGTTTCTATTAGACTTTTTTTATATTTCGTGCTACTAATAGTGAGTTCTAAGTGAATGGTGTTACTGACGTCAAATTCAGTGGTTCGAGAAATAGAAAGTCCATGACAAGTGTTCAGACCAATTATTTATAATTTGAATGAGTTTTCCAGCAACTATAATACAAATAGTAATTTTACACGGTTAGGAATCCAAAATTCAAATTGGGCGTTTCCTTTTAAAGATTTCGGTATTCTAGTAGTCTAAATTAAGAGCGTTTAGAGTACTTCTGTGCTGAAATTTGAATCCTAGTGTAATACTAGCACATGGAATGACTGATTGTGAAACTGATAGTCACTGATGTACATAATAGCTCACTTGGGAAGTTCAGATGATTAGTTCAACAAACAACATTATTTTAGGTGTTTGCTGAAATTATTATATGAACATTGTTTCTACACTTACGTCACCAGTTTCAAACTTAGGAACTTTTTCTATAGGTTTTGAACTTGTGATAAAACAATTCATGTTATATATTTCTTTATTGGCACCTGTTCCTAAAAGATGTATTTCACAGTAGATGAATGTTCCATCTCAATATTGCATGATTTAGTTGATTTTGATGAGCCAATTTTACTTTGCGTCGCTTTCAATCATGGAATTTCTCCCTAGTAATTAATTCAATATTTATGGCAATATTGGCTCTCAAAAGTCATTAAAATCATGCAATATTGAGCTAGAACCAACCCCTACTGAGAAATAGATTATTGAGGAACAAGAATTAACAAAGAATTAGGCCAGTTTTATATGTAGAGCCAGACATGGGTCACGCCAGCCTAATCTGTGTGAACAAGTCCAAGATAGCTTGACTGGAGCACGAGGTTCGCGCTGCCACTTGCCAAAGCCAAAAAAAAATCTCATTTGGCAAAAAAAATCTCATTTGGCAAAAAAAATCTCATTTGGCAAAAAAAAATCTCATTTGGCAAAGACAAATCTCATTTGGCAAAAATTTTGGCAAGTTGGTTTTCAATTCTGTGATGTGAACGATTTAGTCCGAAAACATCGAAAGTGGGAATATATCGCCAACTGTACAAAGGGAAACTCGATCGAGGACAGTACAAAAAGAGACCCGATCGACAACTCTATCAACCAAGCGATCACAAAGTGATATGCAATAATCTTTAATTTTCACAAGACGGACATTCAAAGATGCATGGACATTAAACAGACCATGGTTGAATTATGACAATGTGAAGAAAGCAATGTTTTGTAAAGTGTGCATTGACGCCGGTATTAGTAATTTGTTCGTAACAGGCTGTTGTAATCTGGAGAAAGATTACATCACTCTGCACGAAACAGCAAAAGGTCTTTAGTTTACATTCAATCCCCTAATCCCCCATTGTCTGGCTGGTCACTCATGGGGCTCCTGCACAGTGCATGTTTATGACGACATTGTATTTATGACGGTCGAGGCTTATGAGCACCAAGTGTAAGACAATAGCTTAGTCAGCCAAATGTGAATCACGACAGATATTTTGTGGCTATTTGTCGTCAATACCGATACAGTCAAAATAATATGCACGCTTTTATGACAGATTGTAATTTGATAATGGCGTAACAATATTAAGTTATTAGTTTCCAGATGTCACTTAGATATTTTCCTGTGGAGCATGACGCATAAAACCAACTGGCTCATCATAATTTCTCTGGCATGACCCGACGTGCTACACTAGTGCCGACGTCTGTGACTCGAGGCTGTTTTAGATGGCATGCTAAACACTGGTCGCACTAATATGATTAACCCTTTACCCAACAAACCGGCCAAAAACGCCCAAATAAAGCTTCAACAGCCTAAAATATCTTCGGTCTGTCTCAATAACACCATACAAATATGGATATCATTGGAACCGGTTCATTGACCACATTGTGATGGTTACAGTTATGCCCTGTGCCAATGCATTCTGTTATATATGCGAGTCGACCATAGGTCGCCTCGCATATATAAGAGAATGCATTGGCCTAAACAAAATCTTTTTTAACACTTTTTACCATTTTTTCTTACATTCTTTAACAATTTTATAATTTTTAATGTGTTAAGCCAATGCATTCTCTTATATATGCGAGGCGACCTATGGTCGACTCGCATATATAACAGAATGCATTGGCACAGGGCTGTTCTGTTGGATAAAGGGTTAAGGGACAACCACTCCCCATTCAGGACTCCTTTGGTTGAGAGTTGAAGTTTTGATGTCACTCATCATCTCTGAACCCTAGTGCGACCTGTGTCTGGCACGTATACAACAGCAATGGGTCAGAGACGTGCTGACTCTTGGCCTTAACATTGTCAATATACATTGAAGACAATGGTACACAGTACTACAAAGATATTCATGTATTGACTCAAACAGAATGAACCTTATATTACATGACCATGTCAATCTTATAATATCGGCACTTTGTTATAATTGATGCTTCATAAAATAGACTATTTTTAAAAATAGTATTTTTTATACAATGTACTTTTCTTTTCAGGTTGTGCTAATGGGCAGTAGGGATTCTAATGCCAGAGTGTGTGCGGTATGAATAGGTGACTTGAATGTGATTGTGCAGCTTCTACATACTTCATCATGGAAATAACGATATGTTATTCATCAACTTTATCTACGTCAAAATTGTACTGTGGTATATGCATGTGATACAGTCTGGAATGTTCACTTTTGTGGTGTACAAGTAGTACTGGTAAACATAAAGCTGAACGATCAAGAATATTCAACAATAATCGGTGAAATGTTTCTCCATACCTTTCTCCTACTGACATAATTATGGCAAATGTGCCAAGCTGTTAATCCTGGGGCAGGTCAATACAAGTGGATGTGTGGTCAAACTATTTTGTGTGACTAGTACTGGAGTAATTTTAGCTATCGGTGGGCTGGCCCATTGGATAATATTGAACAGTAGCAGGTGCCAGAGGTGGATAGGCTGTGCTGGTTATTTTAATGTTTCTTGTTGCAATGGGTGAATACATAAAGAATTACAGATGACATGGCGAGACATTTATGGCAGAAAGGCAAATGGCAGCCTAACTCTCATTTCTAGAGAAGTTTGAATAAATGTTGAAATTTTTCCTTTTCATAATAGTTGAGTCTTGTTAGTATTAATCAAAGATGTTTTTCCTTGATAAGTTATATAAGGATTCTGTCATGTGGACTGTTTTTATGGAGATGCAACCGTGAGGTAAGTGGACATAACTTGTGTAAAACCCGAAGGGGTTTTGCATACAAGTTATGACCGCTTACCTCTCAGTTACATCGCCATAAAAATAGTCCACATGACAGTTAATCCTTATATTTATATACATTTAGCGAAAAAGCCACTTTTGTAAATGTATGTAAATCGAAAAGTGTATCGTGACAAAAACAGCCCAAAATACCCAATAGCATCCTTGGCAAAAGTTAATAGGAACAATTTCTCATCATATTGAAACCCGATGATGTATTAAGTCAATCATGCGCGAGTCCAAATGCGCCCAAAATATTACGCGTTCGTCTTTCCAAACCCAATGACGTATCGATGGTGTTATGAGCTTGGTGTTATGAGCCGTTGCGCATTCACCGAGAAATAACTGCAACTAGCCACGTGGGTGCCAACCAATCAGAATGCTGGATTTAGTGATGACAACACTTAGTATGTAAATATACTCAGACGCAAGCTGCAAATAGCCATAGAGGTAAATTTAGTGATGTTAACCTGCACAGTGGGCTAGAATCACCAATTCTCCCTCTGGGGACTTCATTCTGTTTAGGTCTCATCTCCTAGGAAGTATCTTTTGTCTCAAATTAATATTGTTTTTTTTTGTTAATTTTTCCACTCTAGGTCTCTGTATCCCCTAATTTGCAAAAGATAAAATGCATAATCGAGGTGAATAATGGGTGAACATCACCAACTTCAATTGGGAAAATTCAATCTGATACTACAGTTAGGTCTTCCATAGCAGTTGATGCTTAAAGGTACGGTTGGCCTTGGCGGTGGGTATCCTGTGAAAATATTTCCACCAGTCAAAAACCGCCACAAACAGAAAGAACAACAAAATGTAGACAGACTTTGTCCGTATACAAATAAGAAATATCGCATAAACATTATGTTATTGTCATATATTTGACCATTGTTATGTAAACAAAAGCATAAAAAGTTACTTTTCTGGTGTTTGTTTATATTATGATGGTAAACATAAAGAGCGTTATTTGTTGGTGAATTCCTTATACGGAACGAATAAAGAGCGTTTATGCCATTTGTGTGTGATTAGCCAGCAGCATTCTGCTGTCTTCTGTAACACAATCAGGCTCTTGCTTAGGTACAATATAGTAAATCTTTATGATAACATGCTGTTTACGTGATGGTCATGGTATATATGAACGAAACTGTATGCGTTTTAATGTTTTTCTGTTTACGGTGATTGGAACAAATATGAATATTTTCGACAACTAAGGCCTCACGTGCCTTTAAGCAGATAGGACAGTATTACAGTATGGGATAGCTAGCGTCACTAAATTGACCCCTTTGGTGACCTCATTCTGCAAATGACAGACATACTATTTGCAGCCTTACTTAGATGTACCTACATCTATAAACACATTAATGTAGAGTTTCATCTGTCTCCTAACTTGTGTCATGATTCTAGTAGCCCCACACACAGAGAGAAATTACATGTACCATCTGGAAATAATTGACAGCGCTTGAGTGGTATATATACGTTTCAAGGAGTTCATGATTTTAGTAAAAAAAAGGTTAAGATTAGAAAACTTATAACTTTGCTTGTCAATCACCAAAAGACTATAGCCCTATTAAAAAAAATGTATTTGTAGTTATTATGTCTTGTGGCAATTGTCATTCAGTTGCTGAATATGGTGTAGACATAAGTATTATTTTGGTTAATACCTTGCTTGTATTAAATTTAATTCGCGAAGTATTATTTTTCAATCAGTTTTAAATTTGCACATCCTGATTCATGAGCATGGTCAAATAATAATTATATTTTTCAATGCTTATGGCCATCAAATCGATTTACATGTTATTATGTCAAAATGATAACAACAACAATTGACAAACTATAGTTGGAACGACGGAAGAAGGGTAACTCTTCCACGTCCTTTCGTGGAGTTTTCATGCGGGAACGACAAACAATTTATTCAAGTTGAACATTTTCTTAATTTTTGACCCACCCGCCACTCCCATTACATTTTTGTTTAATTATACGCCCTTTTTGAAAAAAGGTCGTATTATGTTATCAGTCTGTCCGTCCGTTAACATGTTTGGTTTCCGATCGATAACTCCAGTTTGGATTTTTTTTATCTGAACTAAAGTTGGTATGTGTATTTCCCAGCTAAAGAAACAGGCCAAGTTCGAATATGGGTTCCGTCCAATTATTTTTACATGAGTTACGGGCCTTTTTCGACTTAGAATTTGATCGTCTGTTAACATTTTTGGTTTCCGACCGATAACTCCAGTTTGGATTATTTGATCTGAACCAAAGTTGGTATGTGTATTTCCCAGCTAAAGATACAGGCCAAGTTCGAATATGGGTTCCGTCCAGTTATTTTTACATGAGTTACGGCCCTTTTTCAACTTAGAATTTGACCAATTTCATAACATTTTGGTTTCCGACCGATAACTTCAGTTTTGATTATTTGAGCTGAACCAAAGCTGGTATGTGTATTTCCCAGCTAAAACTACAGGCCAAGTTTGAATATAGGTTCTGTCTAATTATTTTTAAATGAGTTATGGCCATTTTTCGACTTAGAATTTGACCACATTTTGGCATTGAAATTAGGGGTATATCAGATTTTCTTCAAATGTAAGCTCAAAGTATTATCTTATTTTGCGATAGTACAATTCGAAATGGCTAAAGGGCGTATTTTGCCACGCCCTAGCAATGCTCTTGTTAATATAGGCGGGCATTCCATAGTTTTGACTCACGGATGCCGGCAGCCACTTCACTTTTTCACACCACACATTGCTGTGCCACACTCTGCAGGGTAATTTTTTTTTCGCCTATAGAAGGTGGCATATAATTGGTAGGTGGCTGTCGGTGCCCGTATACATGTTGTATATTAATTATGATCAAATGTTTCTTTATGATTATGCATGGAAGCTTCAAGAATAAATAATTCCACTATATATCTAGTTTTCTCTCAGCTGCAATTATATTCATTATTGCTTATAACTACCCCGCTCGACAAAACAAGAGTCCATTGGCACCGTGGTGTATTTGCCGTTAGGCCACGGTGTCAGTGTTTGTAACTGTGGTTGAGCACCGCAGCCAAACGGCAAGTACACTTTGGCCGAACAGCAAGTACACCATGACCGAACAGCAAGTACACCATGACCGAACAGCAAGTACACCATGACCGAAAGGCAACTACAATGCGGCTGAATGGCATGTAAGCCGTGGTTAGATTTTTTTCAGTTTAATGAACGTACACTGTGGCATCTACACCATGGCCGAATGGCAAATACACTGTGGCCCAACTGTAGTTTAGATTAGATTATTTAATGGCAATGATATATATATCTATACAATTTATACAAAGTTGACAAATGTATACATATTAAAAAAGCAGTGTAAATAATTTTAGATGGAAAAAGCTGTCGACATTAACATATCTCTGTGAGCTCACTATCTAAATGTGTATTTATAATCAAAAATAGATTTAACCAATAAGGTTTTAATATGGTATATATCTATAATTAAATATATCATTACCAGGGATAACACTTGAAGAAGGACCAAAAAATCCCTCTTATTTCCATAGTGGTCCCCAATATTTTTGATTGGTTGAATTACAAAGACTGTCTAGACTTAAAAGGATATGGTAAGTTGGATATAGATCAAAAACCGATATTAGGTACACATATAATATGTATCACATTACTATTAAAATTTGTGTGCTTTATAGGACTATATTTTAATCCTAACAACATGAAAGTATAAGAATACCAGTCTAGAAGCTTCAGCATAAGTTATGAGTCATCATATATGGTATACATGTGCTAATTTGTGCAGTATAGCATACTTTAAATGGTATGCTTGGCTATATAAAAGCTATAATATATGGTAAGATATGGCCGCCAAGTGAGGATCAAAGTAAGCTAATAACATTATTTCCACAAGTCTACGCTTATTGTTTACTCATACCTATGACCAAATACCTATCCATCCCCCGGAGTGTCCGTGGGCTCTGTGAGGTTTTAGCAGCTTTATGAGTTTGATGTGCCAAATACACACATATCGACATATATCAATCATATCGCTACACTAGTGGTCACTTACTTCATCACAGAAACCACTGCCCCCCCCCACCCCCCCCCCCCCCCCCCCCCCCTTGGGACAACATAGACATTTGTAAAATAACTAGTAAAAATGGAAAAAAATGAAAACTCCCCTGCAATATAATACAGCCTTTGATTTCCACACAGCAGTCATACATCAACCTAAAAACAATATACAAGGCTAAGAACAATGTCAGTAGTATATAAAATCACAGTCTCCCTCATCTACTATTCTTTGAAATAGATGCACGCTAATCAGTGTCTTAACCCTTTGAGTGCCAGGAGCCGATATTATCGGCCCTAAACCTACACAAAAAGTCTGTTAAAGAATATAATAAAATATATTAAAATTGTAAAAAACTGTAAAAAAAATGTTAAGCCAATGCATTCTCTTATATATGCGAGGCGACCTATGGTCGACTCGGATATATAAGAGAATGCATTGGCACAGGGTATATGTGTTCCTTGTCTAGATTGTTCAATGCTTTGATTGCATGGTACATGAAAGTTTTCTTGATTTGGGGGTTAGCTAGTCCAAGTCTTCTTGGACTAAAACCAGCTAAGATATTGGGATGGCGATGCTGGCGTTTAGTCCAAGCCCATCCTATATGCTCTCTTATGACACGACTTACGCCCAAGATCTGTGGCGGGAATTTGTGGTGTATTTTACTCGATTTACCTAGCAAATCAATACATGATGCTATATACATCGGAAAGGCTTACATCTTATGGTCATAATGGTGTATAATAATCTAACTTTAATGTTAAATTACACATAGAATATTCCGGTTGATTGCCACAAACATCGATTTGTTTCTCTGTTTGTTTACGTTTTAACCGAAAGCCGAAGTGGTCCGAATAAGTTCGGCATAATCCGCTGTTTGTTCTGGGAATTCTACTTTCCGTTTCTATATATAGCGCGGGTTTTCCGAACAAAAATGGCGAAAACCGATCGCCCGAAAGTCCAGTTTTCTATGTGCTTTCAGAACAATTCCCGCACTAAAAACTTAATGACATAATGGAGGATCAGAACGGTAGTTTTGTTGACAATTTTCGCAAGCAACTTGTCAAAATTGGAGCAAATTAGAACTCTTGTGTCTGACTTGCCATGCGTGTGATGTGCATTTTGACATCTGTGTTGATCAAATAATCGGAGAACCGAATCACACAGTTTCGAAATATAGTTCTTCCGTTTTAGTGGGACTTTTCAAACTTAAGGTTCATTTATTTAGTGTATTACATTTATATCTCCAATGTTTAATTAATCTATTTATTATTTTATTTATTGACACACATAATTACGATTACAATGGAGAATTCATCGTAATTTGCGTTGTTGTCCAAAATCTACGGAATATTTTCAACGGAAAATGCCGAACACAGTTCGCGAGGTCAACCGAGTTCGCATACTTTAAAAAAATTGTAAACATTGAGGTAAATGTCTCTTTTCGCATTAAATTACCGTTTTAAATTCACAACTGATGTGGGTTTCAGATAAAATAGCATGTCTTCTGCGGAAAATATCCGTTTATTGTCGCAATTGTGATATTTTATTTCATATAATTGTGGTTTTATTTGAGCGGGTCACTAACGCTTAAGCCGTGTCATAAGCGAGCATATAGGGCGGTCTTGGACTAAACGCCAGCATCGCCATCCCAATATCTTAGCTGGTTTTAGTCCAAGAAGACTTGGACTAGGGGTTAGCCTCTGGCACAAAGTAATTTCCACTGCTAATTCTTGTATCATGTGAATGCATCTGATTTACCGAATTGAAGTCTTGTAGCAAGTAGGATGGATTAGCACTTGTTCTAGTTGTATGCAGAAGTAGCAGAATTCTATTTTCAACTCTATATTCTACCGGTAACCATTTTACTTATCTAAATTCTTTTACCGTAATTCTGTGACGAGCTTTCAAATCCAAAATAAATCTAATCATTTTGTTTTGTGCTACTTGTAGTTTGTTTTTATAGGTGGCACCAAGACAAAAATACCATGATAAGTTGTCATAATCCATATGACACTGAATGAGAGCAAGTAATTTTATGTGTAACTATATAAGGTAAGTGGGTGTCTGACCAGGTGGCAAAACTGACAAGGTTAGTGACCCCACACCTAGCACACTAGAATGACAGAGAAAAGTCAGAGTAATGCACTGGCAGGTTGACCAAGAGGCCTTTCAGAAAGTCAACTAAGGAAAAAAGTAAAATGGCTAGGAACGCATTTGTCATAAGAATTTTCCACACAATATATACCGGTCGGTGCAATATGTACGGTCTTTATAAAATGGTAGTCTAGTCCCCTGTAAGTTTGGAAACAATTACATATATGTGACACGGAAAAGGATTATACAGCTTATTAATATTAGTAAAACGCTCTTTATATCACCTAGTTATCTCATGTGGTTGATATACGCGCAAAAGTACAGCATCTATATATACATGTATGTATACGTGTTCATACAACCATACGTTGTTAAGTAATATATGATGTGGATGTCAACCCATACCATCAATCTCCAAATTACAAATCGGGAAATGTTACATATAAATAACGCGAATTTAATAAGACGTATGCATATTGGAATGTACTTTCCAACTTTGAAGTGTAGATTATTAGATTAGTATTTGGAACATACAATCATGTCCATAGTGCTATATAAGTATAATATTGTGCATATACGGCATGGATGGTCTAAACCATTGTATTAAAACCTACACTAACTATAGGTAGAACTATAGTTAAACGCTCTCTATATTTTATTGTTAAACGCTCTTTATGTGACCAAGTAAGCTATTATATATGTCAACGCGAAGTATTTATACATATTACACTCATGCAAATTTAATCGTGGAAACGTATTCAATATATGACTATGTGATATATAGGAGGTGGTATAAACCATAGTACTATACCCTACACTGTAGGTATAATATAGTTAAACGCTCTCTATATTATATTGCTAAACGTTCTTTATGTGACCAAGTTAGCTATATATACATTGTAGATATTATATATGTCAACGCGAAGTATCTATACACATTATAACCATGTACATTCAATAACTGAATTGTATTCAGCATATGCCTATGTGATATATCGGTAGTGGTTAAACACTTAACCAAGAACGAATTATGACTTTAGATGTGTCACATGGGGTAATGCATCTTAATGTGAGATGTATGCATGCTGTAAAGAACTTACCAACACCAGTAAATTATCAACATAGAATTATGAAGCATATTATAAATGGGTAGATTCTATACTTAACATACATGTAAGTGTGAATTATATCTCACAACAAATAGTATATGGGTAGAGATTAGTATATATATACATATATATGCACGTATATCATATATCAAGAATATGTTGCTAATTAATAAAACAGTTCGTCCATATTTCAGTTTGTATTAATGAATGTGGTACCTAAAGGTATGGGTGACACGAGAAAAAGAAGGATGTCTGCTATAGGCATGTTAAAGAAGAGGCTATGTTTAATGATGACCAAGGTCCCAATTTATCGCAGACAAATTGCTCCTTGTTCTCGTGACATAAATTTTGGAATGGAAGCTGGATCCTGGAGCGGTTTAAATGAATTTTGAAAAGAGTTTTGGAACGTATCCCGTAAAAAGATTTTATTTAATGCCAAAAATAGAATTTAGAAAAATTTGGAAATATACTCCCAATGAGTTGAAAAGATGTCAAAATGGTTTGATAGCATCATCTTCAGTTGCAGATTGCTGACTATGTAACATACTAAGCGTATGTCACGTGACGTTTCGACTCTTCCAATTGCTGCCTGAAAAATTCTCTCTTAGCCTTTTTTATATCATATCGTACCTTATTTTTCAATTTCTTAAAGGCGGATTATCTCTTTGTAAACATGTATTATATAGTTACCGGGGTATAAAATATTAGATTTGAATCGAAGACTCCTGTCCGGAAATGCTTCTATCGATTAATATTAATTTTATTTCGAATATTTTCTGGTCTAAAAATGTGTGTTTGTTCAGCTAACGAACAATAGTGGTTACTGTTAACAGAGACCAGAAATTATATTGTGCAATTTTGTCACAAATAAACGTTAATTATACTCATTATCGCTTATATCTGTGGAACAAAACAATACAAACAACCAATATGTGACATTTGACATTCGTTGCGTAGCCGTAGGAACAGCCCAGTGCTCTATATCGCAATACTGTCTCATCCAAATGGTCGGTTCTAAAAATAGTAACATAAACGGGCCCGATTTAATATTCGAAATAAAATCAATATTAATTGATAGAAGCTTTTCCGGACATAGGTCTTCAGTTCATATCTATTATTTTATACCCACGCAACTATTTAAAATTTGTTATTTAAAGAGATAATCCATCTTTAAAAGTGGAGTGATTTTGATCTGATCTGTCTCTTTTAAACTCTTTCAAAGCCTTGTCTCTTTGTGAAATTAGCTCTAAGATCTTACTATCCATCCAATCCTCAGTACGATTTTTAATCCTGATTTCCTTTATCGGAGCTACCTGATCCAAAACTGATTTAAATTGATCTTTAAATTTCACCCATGCTAAGTTAACATCAGTAAGATCACAAATCTCATCCCAGTCTACCTCTTTTAATTTTGTGAGAAATCCTCAGAAGAGTAATTTTTAGTTGATCGAATTTTCACAGTTCTATGTGTAAAGAATTTCTCTTTAGTCACTTTGTGGCTACAAAAGGTCGCAAAGTGGTCACTCATACCAATCTCGATTACACCTCTCTGAGAAATCCTTTCTTTATTTGAGACACAGATCAGATCAATTGCAATAGAACTTTGAGGAGTAATCCTAGTAGGATCCTTTATTAGCTTTGAGGAGTAATCCTAGTAAACCTAGTAGGATTCTTTATTAGCTGTGTAAGTGACAAATGTTCACATGTATCATTCATTTTACCATACAATGCATTTACTTTACCATTAGCTTTTTTCAGCACATTTGTATTCTATCACCCAATAGGATTATTTCCTGCGCTGTTCAGCAATCATTTTCATCACAAAATTTGCTGAAAATATCATAAAAAATTGTTCAGGTTAAGGGGGCGATAACAAGCTCCTAGGAGAAGAGGTTTGGTTTTGGGCAACAATATTTCAACCCAGCAGATCTCTAGATCGGAATTTAAGTCTGATCTTTGCTTATGTGTAAATTTCTCATTTATGTATAAGCAAACCCCATCTCCTTTACCACCTCGGTCTCTTCTATATAGAAAATAATTATTCAGGGAAATTTCAGTCAGTTATGCCATCATCTAACCATGTTTTGTCCAGCAAAACAATACAAACAATCAATCTGGGACATTTGACTTTCAGTGCGTAGCCATAGGAACAGCCCAGTGCTCTATATCGCAATATGGTACATGTATCATCCGAATGGTCTGTTCTAAAAATAGACAAATATACAGTCCCAATTAAATATTCAAAATACACATGTAAAATCAATATTAATTGATAGAAGCTTTTCCGGACAGGGGTCTTCAGTTCATATATATTATTGTATTACCCACACAACTATTTAGAATGTGTTATTTAAAGAGATTATCCATCTTTAAAATATAACAAAAACCTTTGGAACACCTACATGCAACCTTCGGAAAAGAGAACATTCGGAATAGTCAACCTTTGGAATAGCGAACCTTCGAAATAAAGACATGGCCTCCAAATTAAGTGCTATACATACCGGTATATCAGGTGACGCAATCGATGCACAATGGGATTCAAAACAAGTGTACATTGGCACCTCGTTGTATTTGCCGTTCAGCTGCGGTGTCAGAGTTTGTAACTGCAGTTGAGCACCGCGGCCGACAGGCATGTACATTGCGGCCAAACGGCAAGTACACCTTGGCCGAAAGGCAACTACAATGCGGCCGAATGGCATGTACACCGCGGTTAGATTTCTGGTTTGTATCATCTTTTTTCAGTTTAATGAACGTATACCGCGGCAACTACACCATGGCTGAATGGCAAGCACACCGCCGGCCCAACTGTAGTTAGCCAGTGGAGCTGCGGTGTAGTTGCATTTCGGCCATGGTGGCAATGCTAACCACACCGCGGTTAAGTGGACACTTGTTTTGTCCAGCAGGGTATGCAACAAAACAATACAAACAATCAATCTGGGCCTGACGACGCATACGAGGATTCAATCAACTGAATAAACGATTTCTCGCAGACTCGCATTGATATGGTCAATCAGCATTGTGGATTCTCTTATGCGTAGTCAGTGTTCCAGACTGAGTAAATGATTTCTCGCACACATCACATTTATACGGGCGATCTCCCGTGTGGATCCTTTTATGTGTAGTCAACCTACTCGAAGTGATAAATGATTTCTTGCACACATCGCATTGATACGGGCGATCACCAGTGTGCAACCTCTTATGTGCAGTGAGGTAATTCTTAGTGGTATATGATTTATCGCACACATCACATTGATACATGTACGGGCGATCTCCAGTGTGGACTATCTTATGTTTCAGCAAACTAATATTGTAACTAAATGATGTCCCACACACATCGCATTGAAATGGACGATCCCCCGTGTGGATCCTGTTATGTGCAGTCAGGTTACTCTTAGTGGTAAATGATTTCTCACACACATCACATTGATAAGGGCGTTCTCCTGTGTGGATCAATTTATGTGTAGTCAGGCTAGTCCAGAAAGTAAATGATTTCTTGCACTCATCGCATTGAAACGGGCGATCACCAGTGTGGATCCTATAATGTGTTGACAGGCCGCTTGAATGAATAAATGATTTCTCGCACACATCACATTGATATGGACACTCACCAGTGTGGACTCTTTTATGTTTGAGCAAACTAATATTGTGACTAAATGATGTCCCACATACGTCGCATTTAAATGGACGATCCCCCGTGTGGACCCTCTTATGTGAAGTCAGGTTACTCTTAGTGGTAAATGATTTCTCGCACACATCGCATTGAAACGGGCGATCACCAGTGTGGATCCTATAATGTGTTTTCAGGCCGTTTGACTGAATAAATGATTTCTCACACACATCGCATTGAAACGGGCGATCCTCAATGTGGATTTTCTTATGTGAAATCAGCAAACTCGACTGAATAAATGATTTCTCGCACTCACCACATTGGTACGGGTGATCACCAGTGTGGACCTTCGTATGTTTCAACAGGCTCTTCGTGGTTTGAAATGATTTCTTGCAAACACCGCAGTGATACGGCCGATTACGGATATCACCGGTGTGGGTCATCTTATGCCTTGCCAGGACACTCGACTGAATAAATGATTTATCACACACATCACATTGATATTGACGATCCCCCGTGTGAATCCTCTTATGTATAGTCAGGTTACTATGGTGGACAAATGATTTCTGACACACATCACATTGGTAAGGACGATCTCCCGTGTGGGTTCTCTTATGTATAGTCAGTTGACCCATGGTGATAAAAGATCTATTGCACACATCACATTGATACGAGCAATCCTCCAATGGGTACGTGTGGATCCTTTTATGTGAAGTCAGGTTACACTTAGTGATAAAAGATTTACCACACATATCACATTGATACGGGCGATCCTCCATATGGATCCTTTTATGTGTAGTCAGGTTACTCAGCTGATTAAATAATTTTTTGCACACATCACATTGGTACGGGTGGTCACCCGTGTGGATCCTCTTGTGTGCATTTAGGTTGCCCAACTGAGCAAATGATTTCTCGCAAACATCACATTGATATGGGCGATCCCCAGTGTGGATCATCTTATGTTTAGTCACGCTATTCAAGTGTGTAAATGATTTCTGGCAAACATCACAAGTGTGAATACTCTTTTGTTTATTCTTTGTCTTATTGTTCAAACTGCTTAACGAATCCACTGTTTGCGACATATTCCCGGGTGTGAGTTGATCATCTCCAGTTTCCATTGTTGGTGGCTCCATAGAGTCCATCTCCCCATACATGTACATAGTGTTAACTGTATCTGTCATTCTGTGGCGTGACCGTGCCTTCAAAAGCAAATAAGCTGGTCTTAACTGTATTCTCGGACTCAAGCTAACAGAAAATACCATGTAAGAGTTAAACAGACGATCGATCAACGAATGCAGTTGTTAAGAAACCACCATACGATATGCACAAAGGAATTGAAAAATGTTTCTATCTCGAAATATGCGTTTGAGAAAGTGGTCGTAAGCAGTGGGTGACGGAATAGAACAATGCCACACTACATAGTTTGCAAAAAAGTAAGCGGGTCCGCAGCCTCGTAAACGAATTCATCACACTTGAAACTTCACAAACTAGTCTGTTGTGATATCACTCCGTTGTGTGAGGCGCCGTGTGGCCCCGGGTCAGAATAGGCATAGACTAAAATAGGATAGACGTCGCATTCATGGTTATCAATCTGTAACGCTGCTGGACGTCCCATATAAAAATTTACCCGGGTAAAACTATATAGGGGTTTATCCGGTTTAATCCATGGTAAACATCGGTTCACCGGGGTAAAATAATATTCTACCCAGGTAAACCCAGGTAAAAAGTCATTATACCGGGGTTAATCCAGGTATATAAAACCTATATCGAGATTTACCCCGAGGCCTTATCCATTTGGTAGGGATTTACCCAGGTGTTTCTCCATCTCATGGTACATGTATACCCAGGTGTTTATCCATCTCATGATATACCGGGGTGTTTTACTGTCCATTATGGGAAAAAAAGTTACCAACAGGAGCGAACTTGAATATGTATTTTCAACCAAGCCTTGGTGCTCAAACCTTAAATTACAACAACATATTTCACATGTATAGTTTGGATTACCATTATATTAATTAATTAATACCAGGTGTAAATCCATAGTTTTTCTTACGAGTCACTTAGCCAGTTTGATGCAAATTAAAGTAAGAACATGTTGTCATATGTATACAAATGTATACACTTTTCCACTTTCCTGTTTACATCTGTCACCTGGACATTGTATTCTTCCTAAGACTAAGGGGGGCAATTGTTTCTGTGTGACCAGATGTATGTTTTGATGTTTATTTTTTTAGGGAACAGGTGCCCTATGTATACGAGCTTAACCCCCAAACTTTCTGACGTCTGGCCAACACGATCAACTTGTTGCTATAGTGAAGTCGTCTTCAACTGGACTGTCCAAGGAGTTTCCACCTACTTCCAAAAACACTGTCACTAAATCATGCGGTTTCCAGGTTGGTGAGTACCATGCATTTCAAATTTGCAAATGCACAAAATCATAATTATTATTATTATTGTTTATTTCAGGCAAGGTATGCCCATATATGGAAATCAAACATACAATTACATATATAGAATTTGGTTCCAATGAACGAATAAATCAGACTTGTAAATAATATCTGATTGACATATAGCATTTAACAACTCGTTACCAGATGTAAAAACTCTCTCTCGAAATGCATACACACCCTTTCGTATCAACATTGCTAAGGAAAACATTCTATCTCTTACAAACATCCCACTCGCACTACATGACCTTTCATACCCAATAAACTTTTTGTAAGCATTGTTGAAACAAACAGTGAGTTTTTTAAAACATTTGCTGGTATAGTTAAGCCAAAGATGAGCACAATATAATGGTGATACATACATTTGGAATAAATATTTCTTAACATCAAGTGAACATCTATAAAACTTTCTTATGAGTATATTTGAACGTGTGCATATAGAACGATACTGGCGCATAATGTCATCATTATCAGAACAATCAACATTGAGTATGTGACCAAGATACTTATAAGAGGACACGAACTTGAGTTCAGTGTCGTTTAATATGAGTTTTGGAAATGTCCGAATGTGCAGGGATTTTGGAATGAACGCCATCCCAACCGTCTTTTGGTTGTTATATACCAAATCAATAGCATTAGCCTCTTGTTCACATATTCTCAATAATCGACGTAGTCCTTCCAGAGATGGAGCCATAATACACATGTCATCTGCATAAGACAAATGATTAATTTTCACATTACCAATCATACAACCCGCATTACTGGTGTTGAGCCTATGGCTTATCTCGTTCGTGTAAATGTTGAATAGGTGAGGACTCAATATATCACCCTGACGAACACCACTAGTTGGCCTGAAAAAAATTGAGTACGATTGTCCCAGCTTACATTGTATCTCTGATTCATGAACCAGTTTCTGAGAATGCTGACAATTGCCGGTGGAATCGATCGTTTCTCCAGAAGATGTAATAGTTTTTCTTGATTTACTCGATTGAAAGCTTTACGTGCATCCAAAAAGCACACGAATACTGGAGTGTTCTTTGAAGTATAGTGCCTTATTACTTCTTTCAGTGTGAATATACAGCCGTCTGTCGAGTGTTGTCTCTTGAATCCAAACTGGTTGTCTGTTGTATACAGCTGCTCTGAAATTCTACTCAATAAGATATTTTCTAAAACTTTCGACATAACGCACGATAACGCCACTGGTCGATAATTATCTTTGTCTGCAACATTCCCTATTTTATTTTTTAGAATTGGCACGATCGTCACTTTCAGCAAGTCAGGTGGAAGATGTCCATGCTTAATTATAGCACCCATAACAGCGATGAGACACTTAAGAATAAATTTATCGCAGTATTTCAGATGTTCCGCCGTTATACCATCCTTGAGTTTGTTCAATGCCTCTATCATCTCGGTTTCAGTGATCTGCACTACTGAATCATCCTGCGAAGAATCAAAGCTGTTACCAATCGAGTGTCCTTGAAGGATGCTCGATGGTTCTTCGTTGCTAGAAAAGATTTGTCTGAAATGATCTCCCCACATTTCTGAAACTTCTACTTCGCCATTAGACCCACCAACCGAAGTTGCGTTACTGCATCTTGTTCCGTTTGAGACACATTTCCAAAAAGAATTCATATCCTTACTATCCAGGTGTTTAGCTAATTCGTTCGCTTTAAGCTGCTCAACATTAGATTTGCATTTCCTTAGAGATGATTTAAACATTGATCGACATCGACACATTCTTTCATAAATGTATCCATGTCTAGGTATACGAGGAACTGACAAAAACATAGCAGTTTGACTGTTACGAGCATATGCAGGTTTATTTTTGAAACAAGTTGATACTTTATTTGTTCGGAAATACTTAGTGGTTTTCTATAACATTGTGATGAAAGTTGCCAATTGGAGGTGCATGGATTACACCAGTCCATACATCTTGTAAAAACACCTGACAGAATGTTAGAGCAAAAAAATGTGAATTTGGACATAAATGAGGTACATGTATCAGCTTGTTTGAAAAATAGTATATCATCTGCTCGTAGCTATAATGTCATATCTTAGTTTATTACTGTGACAGTGCTATTTTATATACCAAAACAGTATATACCTTTACTAGATGCTACACATTTATACTAACTAAGTTATTATACCTAACTCACTAATATACATTTTATAGCCGCATTGTCATTTCATTCATGAACCTTCGTGGTTCATTTCGTTCCATTCCGTGCTATTCCGTTCTTTACAATTTCCCTTCCCAGTTCGATTCCTGATCTCTCTTTTGCTACTTCGATTTTGGTAAATTGACACCCGGTAAAGTTGTGTGTTCCGGATTTTGGTAGTCCGTGGTTTCGTTTTCGTTTCGTCACCGGGTCACATTTTCTATTGGTCAGAACAGGATGTAAAATTTTGTAAAAAAAATAAGCACATGTAGTTTGTTTTGGAAGTATTTTCAAATGTTCTGATCAACTATCTTTTCAAAGCTAATATTTAGCTTTTGTTTAGGTGTAGTTAGGTATATAATATGTCCGTCCAGCCACACATTATGTATTGTATGCTGTCAAGTGTTTCTTTGACTGAAATATTGTCAGAAAGTGACCTTTTGAAGTTCTGTTGATTTGTTGACAATGTTGTATTGATTCATTGAATAGCCCTGTTCTGAATGCACAGGCCTAATGCCAGCTTGTTAAATGCAAGGTAAATTTCATTGCAAATTACAGGAAATTTTCTGAAACCGGAGTTGGTCGAGAATTTTTCAAATTTCTTGACATTCGGTCATCACTTTAGTTGTGACATTGTGATAAATACTAGACCCTGTTGAGTCACTATACACGATATACATCTGTATTGAGACTCTGATGACCCACTATCATTTTCTATCTGAAGCTCATACCTTTTCTATTTACAGGCGATAAAGGACTCCTGGTGCCAGATTCTGATTGTTTCTCTTCTTATGGTGACAATAAAGACAAGATTCCACCAAAAGTTCCGAAATCCACACCTTGCTGTGCTAAATAAAAGACATTTATCATTTGTCAATTTTGCGCAAACACAATTTATTTCCAGTTTACGTTCGTTTGACTTTCTGTTCCAGCATGTCAAATTGTTGTCATGCGCAGTGCCATCGTTCAAATTGCACCGGATATCAGAGATACTATATACCGAGACCAACCAATAACAAACGCTAACTACCGAGAATATAATAAAATATATTAAAATTGTAAAAAAAAAAAAAAAAAAAATGTTAATCCAATGCATTCTCTTATATATGCGAGGCGACCTATGGTCGACTCGCATATATAAGATAATGCATTGGCACAGGGTATATGGGTTGATACAAAAATCAGACCTGGCACTCAAATAGTTAGGTGGGATAATCATCAAATTACTTGTGCCCATTATCTGGATTGTTCCATGCTTTGATTGCATGGTACATGAAAGTTTTCTTGATTTGGGGGTTAGCCTCTGGCACCAAGTCATTTCCACTGCTAAATCTTGTATCATGTGTATGCATTTAATTTTACCAAGAAGTTGATAACTGATTTCAGACGCTTCCGGGTTCCAAATAAGATGGATTCAGTTTTACCAGGGTGAATAGAGAGCTTTGATCTGATAAACCAGTTAATGAGCTTAAGCTCTTTAGTGAGTACCTTCTCAATAATCTTAGGGTCCCAATGGGAATAGATGAGACATGAGTCATCAGCATATAGGAAGAGACGACATGTAACGGCTGTGCTTGCATCATTAGTGTAGATTGAAAACATTAGCGGCCCTAGAATTTATCCCTGAGGGACTCCACATGTAATCTCAGTTTTGCCAGAGTAGGTTCCATTTATATCAACGACCTGAGTTCTATCACAAAGATAGCCTTTGAACCAATTTACTGTGTTATTACCAAATCCACAGGCTTTCAATTTCTCCAACATAATTTACTACTGTGTCAAAATCTTTCTGTAGATCAACCAAAACCATTCCTGTATAGAGACCTTTGCTCATATCCTTTCTGATATTATCAACCACGTTAATCAGGCAAGTCTCTGTTGAGTACCCTGGGCGGAAACCTGATTGATATTCACACAGAAGGTTCTTCTCTTTGATGTATTTAAAAACCTGATTAAAAATTAATCTCTCCATTATTTTGGAAACCACACTCAAAACCGAGACAGGCCTGTAATTGCCAGTTATTGATCTTATCATTCTTTTCATAAATTGGAACCACTCTGGCTGCTTTGAGGTCACAAGGGAGTATCCCCGTAGATATGGTCAAATGTATGATATGTTTAAGTGGCTTCAAGAAGTAATATATACCTTACTTTAAAAATCTGGCTGGTAATTTGTCAAGGCCAATGGCCTTCTTACTGCTCAGCTTAAGGACAATATCTAGGATTTCCTCCTCCGTGCAATCATGACGTTCAAAGTGATTACTATCTCGTTCATTTTCATTTGGTGTTATACCCTTGCTCTGATAAAAGGCCTTGAGAGAATCTTCAGATGACTACTTCCAGAGATGGCAGTTTCTGTACAAGATCTGATGCTACAGTGGAGAAGAAGTCATTACATTTATTAGCCACTCTTGTTTCATCATAGACTAGTTCTGTGTCACCTTCAAATTGGAGACCAACCTCAGAACTAGCAGACTTATCATTTTTGATGGCATTCCTACAGTTAATAAATGTATGGCTTGGGTAAAAAAAAAAATTCAGATTATAAACAGCCCCTACATATGTATTTCATTATTTATAGACCTATTTTGATCCTAGGCTTTTAAAATTTTGCCCAAGCCTTTTTGAATCAAACTTATTAGCTTCCAATTGCTGCCTGAAAAATTCTCTCTTAGCCTTTTTTATATCATATTGTATCTTATTTTTCAATTTCTTAAAAGTGGAGTGATTTTGATCTGATCTGTCTCTTTTAAACTCTTTCAATTATCTCTTTGTGAAATTAGCTCTAAGATCTTACTATCCATCCAAAAGTACGATTTTTAATCCTGATTTCCTTTATCGGAGCTACCTGATCCAAAACTGATATAAATTGATCTTTAAATTTCACCCATGCTAAGTTAACATCAGTAAGAGCACAAATCTCATCCCAGTCTACCCTCTTTTAATTTGTGCGAGAAATCCTCAGAAGAGTAATTTTTAGTTGATCGAATTTTCACAGTTCTATGTGTAAAGAATTTCTCTTTAGTCACTTTGTGGCTACAAAAGGTCACAAAGTGGTCACTCATACCAATCTCGATTACACCTCTCTGAGAAATCCTTTCTTTATTTGAGACACAGATCAGATCAATTGCACTAGAACATTGAGGAGTAATCCTAGTAATCCTAGTAGGATTCTTTATTAGCTGTGTAAGTGACAAATGATCACATGTATCATTCATTTTACCACACAATGCCTTTACTTTACAATTAGCTTTTTTCAGAACATTTGTATTCATATCACCCAATAGGATTATTTCCTGCTCCGTGCAGCAATCATTTTCGTCACAAAATTTGCTGAAATTATCATAAAAATATTTCAGGTTAGGGGGGCGATAACAAGCTCCTGGGAGAAAAGGTTTGGTTTTGGGCAACAATATTTCAACCCAGCAGATCTCTAGATTGGAATTTAAATCTGATCTTTGCTTATGTGTAAATTTCTCATTTATGTATAAGCAAACCCCACCTCCTTTACCATCTCGGTCTCTTCTATATAGAAAATAATTATTCAGGGAAATTTGTATATTTAAAATATTTATTGGATAGTTGTGGGCTTGAAGAAGCCGAAAACAAGAAATGTTCACCGTTAACGCAGATGAAATTTTTGGGTATTCAATTTGATACCGAAAGTCTTTCATTGAGTATAGATTCAGTTCGCCTTTGTGAAATTCTTGATCTTGTTCGATCTTGGTTGAATAAGAAAAAGGCCACGAAGAAGGAACTGGAATCATTATTGGGAAAATTAAATTTTGTTTCATCTTGTGTACGACCTGGGCGATTATTTGTTTCACGACTCTTAATATGGTTACGTACATTCAACATCAATAGGCAGAAAGTTTCTATTCCGGAATTTGTTAAGAAAGATCTGGAGTGGTGGTCAAAATGTCTTTGTCACTATAACGGCATATCAATGATGATGCTTGAAGAATGGTCAGCACCAGATGTGGAATTGGCATGTGATTCCACTTTAACTGGCTGTGGGGCAATTAGTGCCAATGAATGTTTTCACAAGGAATTCCTCAGTTCATTTTGAAGTTGAATTTACACATAAATTGTTTGGAACTTCTTACAATTTTAGTCAGTCTCCAATTGTGGGGTAGTCGGTATACAGGCAAAAGAATTACAATTTATTGTGACAATTCAGCTTCAGTGACAGTATTAAATTCCGGTGCCACTCATGATTCTTTTATGCAATCCTGTCTCAGGGAAATTGTTTTCATAACAGCCACTCATCAATTTGAAGTTAAAGGTATCCATATATCAGGCGAGTCTAACAGGAATCCGGATCTATTATCTAGATGGTCTGATATGAATGCTTATAAATTCAAAGAACTGTTGGGTGACAGCATTTTAAAAACAATTGACATTTCAGATGATCTTTTTAAATTTACAAATAATTGGTAATAATTTTCAGTGAAATCTTTTATTAAATTACAGATAGTGATATGAGAATATTGAAAGCAGATGCTAGACTATCCACAAGAGCAGCCTTTGCTAAAGGCACAATGAAGAATTTAAAGATTCAATTTGAGTCATATTTATTGTTTTGTAGTCATTTTAATCTGGTATGTTTACCAGCAGACTGTAGTAATTCAGTTGTATGCTCAATTTCTTAGTAGATCATTTGAATCTATTGATGCCATAAAGAATTATGTTGCAGGAGTGAAAACATTTCATTTATTAACAGATCATGAATTTCCGTCTGATACATATCAATTGAAGCTAATGTTTAAAGGTATAGCTAGATTGAATCCACATTCAATTAAAAGAGCGTATCCGATAACTCCTGAAATTTTATTGGAATTTTACAACATAATGGATATCAACAAGCCAGTTGATGCTACCTTCTGGTGTCTATTTGTTATAGCATTCTTCACATTTTCAAGAAAGTCTAACTTAGTTCCGGATTCTGTTAAGTCTTATGATTCATCCAAACAATTAACCAGAGGTGATATTGCCATAACAGATAATTTGATGACTATTTCCTTCAAATGGTCAAAAACTAACCAGTTGGGGGAGAGAATTTTACAGATACCATTAGTATCAATTCCAGGCTCACCATTGTGTCCCATTTTTGCCTTTAATAATATGTGTAAGTTGACACCAGCCTCAATAGAGGCACCAGCCTTTTTAATCAGAAAGACAAGAAAACCACATAATTTAAAGGTAGTCACTTATTCTGATTTTCAAAATAGATTGAAGTCACTTATACACATGACTGATAGAAACGCAAAACATTTTTATCCCATTCATTCAGAAGGGGTGGTTGCACAGTAGCCTTTAGATGGGGAGTGCCTTTTGATCTGATTCAAATTCATGGTGACTGGAAGAGTGATGCATATAAAAAATATTTGGAACTGAATGTTGAAGATAGGTCTCAAATGTCAGAAGTCTTGAAACAATATATTTTGAACTTATAGAAATTCATTAGTTACATTATATAGATTCATTGATTATTGTTTCTATATTTATATTTACAGAGAAATCTGTTATTCTCCTTTCTGACTCCATATGCAAGTATGTTAAAGGAGTCAATTGTACTAAGGTGGAGGCACATCGAGGAGCGTCCATCGAAAATATAACCTCGATTATAAAGAAAAACAAGGGGAGTATTAGTTCCAAGTACCTTTTGATTCATGTCGGAACTAAAAATGTTAATTCACATTCTGTGGAAGAGATAAAATCTTTATTTAAAAGATTATTAAAAGCAGTTAAGAATTACACTCATTGTAAATTGATCATTTCCGCTATATTGCCTAGACCAGTTGATTTTTCTTTAACAGAACAAAAAGTTATTGATATTAATCTTGCCTTGGCAAAATTATGTAAGAAGAAAAGCATTAGGTTTGTCAGAACATTCAAATCTTTTATTCATAAAGGGAGCCATAAGCCTTTGAGACATCTTTATGCGGATCGAGATGGAGGTCTTCATTTAAAGTTTGAAGGTACACGAGTGTTAACTAATTTCATTATTCAGGTTATCAAACATTTGACTTAAATTATACATTACATGTTTGGTTTATGTGTTATAAACTCTGATTTTGGCAGTTTATTGATTTTAATTGAACTTGATATTGATGTCTTTTCCCTTTATTCCTTTCAGGAGAGTGTGAACTGCATCTCTTCCCAGACGATCAGAGGCTCTGATGACACCTCTGACTTCTGGGTTCCCCTCCCTTGAAGACATCGGCATTAATTTCTGGAGGCCTACGGCTTGGCGGTTAAAATAAATTTTGATCATGGTAACATATTAAATATGTACATGTATTGTATGTTAATGTGTTATGTGTTGTGTTTGTTTTGATACATGTATATGTATTTAGTGTTTTCTCCCTATCAATGGAGAAAACTTTCAATAAATACTGGTGCCAAAATAGCCTCTTATTTATTGGAATAGTTACCAATGCAATAGTAGGGCATTAAGGTAATTGGGCTATTTTGGTACCAAAATATGTATTTACTAAGCCTGGATATAAATTTAGAATTTTACGTCACTCTACATCACACTGGAACTTCTCATTTTATTGGTTGACATATTTAGAATACACGTCAGTATACACGACCTTTGAACTTCTCAGTTCAGGTACCCATAATTCCTAGCTGGTATATAAGCATTCGCGCCCAAATATTTCCTTACCATTCGAATATTTTTGACAGATCAATTTCCCACCCACCCAGCCCCTTTTATATAGGTTTTAATTTAAATTTTAATAGTCTTAAAATTATCATGAGAAATAAGTTTGTAATCAAATTAATTTGTTCTCTTTTAGAACATATGTTTAAATTAGTTTGTCTTGTATGTATTGCGGTTAAAATCAATTTTGATCATGGTAACATATTAAATATGTACATGTATTGTATGTTAATGTGTTGTGTTTGTTTTGATACATGTATATGTATTTAGTGTTTTCTCCCGATCAATGGAGAAAACTTTCAATAAATACTGGTGCCAAAATAGCCTCTTATTTATTGGAATAGTTACCAATGCAATAGTAGGGCATTATGGTAATTTTACCTGATGCGCAAATTTGAGTTAAGGTGGCTGATGGCGTGCAGGGGCCTCAGAATGACAAGCCTGCTGACTGACAGTTTATAACTGTTCAGTCTGGATGTAAAGTAGTCATTGTAATTTTCCAGTTATCACAAATAGCCGGCCCCATACGAAAATGCCCTGTGTGTAATATGGGCCACATATATCAATGATTAATCGACTAACCGTCGATTATAATGGTCGACTAGTCGATTATGAAAACTCATAGCGGTGGCAACCCGAGTAGTCAAGTTATTCTTAGTGGTAAATGATTTCTCACACACATCACATTGATACAGGCGATCACCAGCGTGGATTCTCTTATGTGTAGTCAAGTTACTGTTAGTGGTAAATGATTTCTCGCACACATCACATTGATACGGGCGATCACCAGTGTGGATTCTCTAATATGTGTAGTCAAGTTACTGTTAGTGGTAAATGATTTCTCGCACACATCACATTGATACAGGCGATCCCCGGTGTGGACCCTTAGATGAAATCGGCAAACATGCCTGAATAAATCATTTCTCGCACACATCACATTGGTATGGGAGTTTCCCTCATGTGGATCCTCGTATGATTCATCGGGTTTCTCTTAGACATAAATGACTTCTCGCAAACACCGCATTGATACAGGTGATCTCCAGTGTGAATCCTCGTATGCGTCGTCAGGCCAATCAACTCGCAGACTCGCATTGATATGGTCAATCCCCATTGTGGATTCTCTTATGCGTAGTCAGTGTTCCGGACTGAGTAAATGATTTCTCGCACACATCACATCGATACGGGCGATCTCCCGTGTGGATCCTCTTATGTGTAGTCAACCTACTAGAAGTGATAAATGATTTCTTGCACACATCGCATTGATACGGGCGATCACCAGTGTGCAACCTTTTATGTGCAGTGAGGTAATTCTTAGTGGTATACGATTTATCGCACACATCACATTGATACATGTACGGTCGATCCCCAGTGTGGACTCTCTTATGTTTCAGCAAACTAATATTGTAACTAAATGATGTCCCACACACATCACATTGAAATGGACGATCCCCTGTGTGGATCCTGTTATGTGCAGTCAGGTTACTCTTAGTGGTAAAAGATTTTTCACACACATCACATTGATAAGGGCATTCTCCTGTGTGGATCCTTTTATGTGTAGTCAGGCTAGTCAAGAAAGTAAATGATTTCTCGCACACATCGCATTGAAACGGGCGATCACCAGTGTGGATCCTATAATGTGTTGTCAGGCCGATTGACTGAGTAAATGATTTCTCACACACATCGCATTGATACCGGTGATCCTCAATGTGGATTTTCTTATGTGAAATCAGCAAACTCGACTGAGTAAATGATTTCTCGCGCTCATCGCATTGATATGGGTGGTCACCAGTGTGGACCTTCGTATGTTTCAACAGACTCTTCGTGGTTTGAAATGATTTCTTGCAAACACCGCACTGATACGGTCTATTACGGATATCACCTGTGTGGATCATCTTATGCCTCGTCAGGACACTCGACTGAATAAATGATTTATCGCACACATCGCATTGATATTGGCGATCCCCCGTGTGAATCCTCTTATGTATAGTCAGGTTACTCTGCTGGGAAAATGATTTCTGACACACATCACATTGGTACGGACGATCTCCCGTGTGGGTTCTCTTATGTATAGTCAAGTGACCCATTGTGGTAAAAGATCTATCGCACACATCACATTGATACGGGCAATCCTCCAATGGGTACGTGTGGATCCTTTGATGTGAAGTCAGGTTACACTTAGTGATAAAAGATTTACCGCACATATCACATTGATACGGGCGATTCTCCATGTGGATCCTTTTATGTTTAGTCAGGTTACTCAGCTTATTAAATAATTTTTTGCACACATCACATTGGTACGGGCGATCACCCGTGTGGATCCTCTTGTGTGCATTTAGGTTACCCAACCGAGCAAATGATTTCTCACAAACATCACATTGATGTGGGCGATCCCCACTGTGGATCATCTTATGTTTAGTCAGGCCAGTCAAGTGTGTAAATGATTTCTGGCAAACATCACATTGATATGGGCGATCACCAGTGTGGATCCTCTTATGGTTAGCCAGACCAGTCAAGCGTGTAAATGATTTCTGGCAAACATCACAAGTGTGAATACTCTTTTGTTTATGCTTTGTCTTATTGTGCAAACTGCTTAACGAATCCACTGCTTGCGGCGTATTCCCGGGTGTGTGTTGATCATCTCCAGTTTCCATTGTTGGTGGCTCCACCTCCCCATACATAGTGTTAACCGTATCGGTCATTATGTGGCGTGACCGTCCTTCAAACGCAAATAAGCTGGTCTTAACTGTATTCTCGGACTCGAGCTAACAGAAAATATCATGTAAGAGTTAAACAGACGATCGATCAACGAATGCAGTTGTTAAGAAACCACCATACGATATGCACAAAGGAATTGAAAAATGTTTCTATCTCGAAATATGCGTTTGAGAAAGTGGTCGTAAGCAGTGGGTGACGGAATAGAACAATGCCACACTACATAGTTTGCGAAAAAGTAAACGGGTCCGCATCCTCGTAAACGAATTCATCACACTTGAAACTTCCCAAACTTGTTGTCTGTTGTGATATCTCTCCTTTGTGTGAGGCGCCGTGTGGGCCCGGGTCAGAATAGGCATAGACTAAAAATAGGATAGACATCGCACTCATGGTTATCAATATGTAACGCTGCTGGACGTCGCCATTGCTTTGGCCATCAAGCGTTAAAGGTACTCAATGCGATCAGAGGGTCCTATATTACTATTTCTTTGGCTTTGGGGGTAAAAAATAATTGATTCGAGTCGAGGAACCTACCAATCAACGCTCAGGGTGATCAGATATCGATATTTGAAGTTTCGTTATTTCTATTCTTCAAAGTTTCTGGCCCAGAACACCGTCAAAACTGCGTTATTATTACCACTTGATTTTAGAGTTATCCATTCTTGTCTGTTTGAAGAGTGTTTTTGGTGTACACATCTCGAGCAGGTTACGACGTTAAGGGCAATTATTAGTACTCATCTCGAGAAAATAACAAATTTCAAAAATCAATATCTAATAACTCTGAGCTTTGTTTGATGGGTTCCTCGACTCGAATCAAATATTTTTTACCCCCAAAGCCAAAGGAATAGTAATATAGGACCCTCTGATCGCATTGCTGTTGTTGTTGAAATCTGTTGAGATGGGGGCCCTCTGATCGGATTGAGTACCTTTAAGTTAGTTCAGAAAAATATGGGGAGATAATTTTACGTTATATTGACATAGGGTTCGTGTGCGGTTATGAAGAAATACTCGTAATAAAGTACTTTATATTAACTTTTAATCATAATGCTTTCAATGTGACATTCATCAATGACACTAAATGCGATTTGGTCCGTGATATGCATTTTCTGGATGGAAACTGCCCGTAATTCGACGTCATTTACTGCGCTGAATCAAACTCTCTTGTGGCAAGTTGTGCGTATTTTGCGTCAAGGTTTATTTACTCTGACTTCTTACTTGTTGTGGGGATTTAGTTTTGTAATTTTCCTCGATCGGCTAATGCAAGTATTGGAGGATCTGATTTCTTACGTGTAGTGGGGATTTAGATTTCCTAGATCAGCTGGTGAACATGTAAGTATTGGAGGTATACTGAAGCACATAATGCAGAGTGATTTTTCTCATAAACGTACACACGTACGTTGGTGAAATTAATCAATGGATATATATATGAGTCTCATGTCCTCCACAGTTGAACCACCAGCCCGATTCAACCGGGAACTTTTTAACTTTTATATATACCGGTATATATATTTATTACACGATCCTACCCTTATTCCATTCAATAAACCCATTCTATAAATTGTGATATTAAAGGTGGATTATCTCTTTGTAAACATGTATTATATAGTTACCGGGGTATAAAGGTGGATTATCTCTTTGTAAACATGTATTATATAGTTACCGGGGTATAAAATATTAGATTTGAATCGAAGACTGCTGTCTGGAAATGCTTCTATCGATTAATATTAATTTTATTTCGAATATTTTCTGGTCTAAAAAGGGGTGTTTGTTCAGCTAACGAACAATAGTGGTTACTGTTAACAGAGACCAGAAATTATACTGTGCAATTTTGTCACAAATAAACTTTAAATATACTCATTATTGCTTATATCTGTGGAACAAAACAACACAAACAACCCATCTGTGACATTTGACATTCGTTGCGTAGCCATAGGAACAGCCCAGTGCTCTATATTGCAATACGGTCTCATCCGAATGGTCGGTTCTAAAAATAGTAACATAAACGGGCCCGATTTAATATTCGAAATAAAATCAATATTAATTGATAGAAGCTTTTCCGGACATAGGTCTTCAGTTCATATCTATTATTTTATACCCACGCAACTATTTAAAATTTGTTATTTAAAGAGATAATCCATCTTTAAAGTGATAGAACTGTTATTTATATATGAAATTATTCTTGCCCAGAATAATCGGATTGCCATGGTGGCGCGCGCACCAGCAAACCCAGGCCTTTATCGTAAATCGGTGTTTAGATATTGCAAGCATTGGTCGAAGGGTCAGAAAGACCAGAATGCATCATCGATCTAAAAATAATGCTGACGGACAGGCATTAATAATATAAAAATGGCGGAACGTTTAAAAAATAGATTTGGAAGCGATCCGGTGGCTGTTAATTGTTCATGCGGGAATGTATGCGCGTGGAGGAAGTCGACCATGCACGTCTCGTTCGTTGCGGACATCGTGTCCCTGTTTGGATACGGGGACATTTTGCAGCAGAGGCTGCAAATGTGGAACAAGCAAAATGAGCTGTCAGAACCAGCCCAAGATTGTCAAGAACTTGAAGTTGAAGAAGAAAGTGTCGATTTTGTCGGCAGAACTTGTGTTGTCAAGTAGCGAAGACGATGCCGATGGTGAAGATGTCGTCGTGAAAAAAAAAGAGGTAAAAAATTGTACCACTCTTCGCTATAAAATTTAAATTGATATCCACACAAATTCCAACGGGCAATATTAAAAAAAATAATTTGGGCCTTAGTCGATCTTGTCGTCTTGAAGTTGAAGGTCTCGTTACATGCAGGCCCAAATAATAGTAGGGGTGGATTTTTTTTTCCCCACATTGAGTTTCCAAAAGTTATTCTCAGATGGGCTAGTTACTATCAACGGAAAATCAAATATATAAGTTCTCTAATTGATTAACAGTATTTTATCTGCACAATACATGTAAGTCCATAATTTTGAGTCGAAGTTGATCGCAAGTGGGCAACTATGGGAGGCCCTTTTCACATTTATTATTTATTTGCGCTTAAGCGCAAATCATTTGCGCTTAAGCATAAAACAATTTGCCCTTAAGCATAAAACAATTTGCCCTTAAGCACAAATCATTTGCACTAAAGCGCAAATATGTGTCTATCAATTTATTTGCTCTTAAAGCGCAAATCATTTGCGGTTAAGCGCAAATACCTAGCACTCCCTTACTTCCCTCTGATTGTGAATGATTGAGTCCATCTCATAGTAAATTATGATGGGCCCATAGTAATAGCCCCATGGATACAGACTCGAAGTTGAAGAAAAAACATATATCCATGTCAGCATCTCTGTCCCTGGTCAGTGGTGTCCCAGGAATTGGTGTCTCACTCCCAGAGCTCTAGTATATTTTATTAAAGGGATATCTCCTGCACAGATATATACCATTTCCATGGCCATAAAAAGGGAATTAAGGGTTACTACTATCTAACTTACCCATAAATTATTGGCATGACCTGGTGTATCAACTAGCAACACAAGAGGAGCATTGGGCTAATTTTAACCTGTTTTAATTAGCCTGAGTACTCAACAGTCAACTGTGAGTGTGTGTTCAACAAGGATAATCCCTAATTACATATTAGCATCCATCTATCCAAAGAATTTATGTCTCCTTCCCAGAACTCTAGTAATTTTTTGTATGATGTTTTTTAATGTATTATTGCACAGATTTGGGCCCTTACTATGGTCATATACTATAGCATGCATGTGGTGTCACTGCATGAGGGCTTGCTTACCTCATATGGTTTACTTATTGACTTAAATCAGAGGAAATAACCCTATTTTCATATTATCAGCATCCCTGTCAAAAAAGATTGGTGTCTCATTCCTGGAGCTTTGGTGTCTCAGTCCTCGAGCTCTAGTTCTTTTTATTGCACAAATCTATAGTATTGCCATGGTCATATAGTTCCACCGAGGGCTTGCTTCCCTCATATGGTGTGCCTGTATACTCGAAAATTGAGGAAAATCAAAGTCGCCCCGACTAATACAGAATAACTAATATATACTGAAGATATTATAATGCTATCACGAGTCGCTCCAACTAAAACAGAAGGTGATACTATTGCGAGTCAGCCATTTTGATAAAGAAGTTGGGCTAGCTCCCTACCCATCCAAACCAATGAAACCAAGAGGTGATATGTCAATAGGAGTTAATGCTAAGTTATGGAGAAACCTATTTATTCACCAGGGGTGTTTAGTTAATTAATTAATTGCACTTAAGCACAATTGATTACGCTCAAGTGTTAAGTGCAATTGATTGTGCTTAAGCAGAAATTAATTATTAAATGTGAATTTGGCCTCCCATACACTTAAGCATAAATCAAATTCCAGATCTCAAAACTCCCCTGGGGCTGAAATGATGGGCGGGGGGGGGGGGGCTTTCATATTTATTATTTACTTGCACTTAAGCATAAATCATTTGCACTCAAGTACAAATATGCGTCTAACAATTAAATACCAAACTTGCTCTCCCTTACTTCCCTCTGATTGTGACTGATTTGAGTCAATCTCATAGTATATTATCATGGGCCCAAAGTAGTAGCCCCATACAGACTCAATAGTTGAAGAAAATTTCTGTCCCTGGTGTCCTAATAAGTGCCTCACTCCCAGAGCTGTAGTATATTTTATTAAAGGGACATCTCCTGCACAGATATATACCATTTCCATGGCCGTAAATAGGCAATTAGGGCTTAAGCGTAAATAAATGATAAATGTGAAAATGCTTGAGAAATGAGGGTAAATAAAATATGATTAAGTGTAGATCAATTATACATAAATGTAAATTAGTTATGCTTATACATAAATAATTACACTCCCATAGAGCTCCCCTCAAGCTGAAATTGATGCAACCACATATATTGTCTGCATACCAGTAGAATCTTTCAATGGCAGATATTATATACCGGGGGGGGGGGGGGAGGGGTGTAATACGAAATTTACAGGAAGGTATTTCGGGGTGGGTGACCCATGCAAATGTTTTACTTTGAGCACTTATTTGACATTTGTAACAGTTTAAAACACATTTTGAGTATTTATAACAACAAAAACACCATATGTATGGTACTGGGACCTCATATGACCCTTAGTGCAGTGGAGATGACATTAATCTATGTCTTTTTGCATATGGGACGGTGGGGTGAAAAAATTCCTTCACCACACTATTACAAAAGAACCTTTCAGAAACGTAAAACTTAAATAAATAAACTTGTCTTGATGTCGCTAAGGCCTAAAAAAAAAATACCTTTGTTTCCGCTAACGAGCTAAAAAAAATTAGGGTAGGTAGGTAGGCTTAACTTTTTTTTTTGTTAACTTTTTTTTTTCCAGTATCTTTATAAATAACTGAATAATATTCAATCTTACATATGCTTATTTACAGATATACTAGTCTATATACTAATATAGTCTTTGATAATCCTAATATTTCCCATATGGTCTGGCGACAACTGGAGTCAGTCCAGCACCACTGCACTGTTCACATATTGGAGTGACTGTCTTGTACCGATCTCTTAAGGATGGCTTCACAACACCACCTTCTCCTCCACATTCAGTGAAGGATCTAGGTATTTTTGGGGGACACCTGTTTTTGGGCAATGATATGCCGAAGGCATAACCTGAAGGCCTGAGCGAAGGAATGCTTGAGAAGGGTGACCCCCTGATGATGGTGGGGGTTTTCCCCCTGGAAATGTTTTGAAAATCCATTGCATTTAGAACTAATCTAAGGCTCTTTGAGTTAGTATTTTGAATTTTACTGAGAGGCCAATTTGATCAAGTTTCTCAAGTATAACTTTGGAACTTTTTTATATATGTATGGATTGGAAATGCTTATAAGTTATTGTCAGATATCTTTTGGTTCAATGGATTATGCTTATCCTGCTTGAAATGAGACTTGCTATTATCACTCTAATTCATAAATAGGCTATTTTATAAAATTCAAGTGAGACACATACCGTACATAATATACTACATGTACATGTAGGACATGTAGTACAGAAATACTACATGTACATGTAGTACAGAAACAATGTACATGTATTAAGGTAGTAATGACTATATATGGTACTAATCTCTATGTTAATTTTTCATTTGGTATTATGAGATCCCACTTGATAACCAGGTTGATTTGATCAAATAGATAACATACCGGTACCTGAACTCAAATTATTTGAAGTTTTCACAGATGAAAGCTAGATAAAGCCAAACATACTTTACAGTATGATTCCAACTGTTAAACTTAAAACTTTTTGTAAACTTAAATTTCTTATGTCAATATATATAAATATATAAATGTTTTGCATCTTGTTATGATATGAATTGGGACCTAAATTTAAAAAAAAAAAAAAAATTTAATTAAATTTTTTTTTTTTGTCAAATTTTTTTTTGGTGCAATGGCAATAAAAACTTTAGGGTCGGGGGTTTAAAATAGGGTCGGTCGGGTTAGCGGAAACAGACATATTTTTTTTAGGCCTAATGCATAGATCATTGTGTGAATGGAAAATGAGCGAGCAACTGACATTAAATGTCACTATCAACGGATAGAAAGTATCTGACTATCAATGGGTAAAAAATATCTGTCATCAGTGCATCAAGCCAATCAGTGAATTATTTGCTTGTCTATCAACTAAGATGATCTCTGGCAAGACCTAACGTACCCAAGTCTGATAGAGTGATGTGACTATGTTTATTTCCATCAAAACAGCTTCTGAAACAGGTTAAACTGTTATTTGAACTAAATGAAATAGATCATTCCCAGTCATATGAGTAATATCAGTACAGCTTTATTCAGTTTTGAACCAAATTTAGTGAAATTTGGGAGGTGGATGTAAACAAATTGGTAGTAAAAAACATATTGGTTTTGCAGGTTTGGTGGTGATGGGTCCCCGAAAATGCCAGATGCAAAAAAGAAATTCATTCCTTCCTGCAAATTTTTGACTACCCCCATCCCCCTGCTCCGCCTACAATCTTTGCATCAGCTTATACCATTATACCTGAGGTAAGATAGCCGAAGAACCCAATCATGCTTCAGGATAAGCTAATTTATTGTGCTGCATAAATCATATATGCTAAGCATAGTCAGTTAATAAATGTTAACACATCCTCCAATAAAGGGGTTTCAGTTTTTAATTTTCCAACAATTGGAAAGATATAGGTACCAGTTGAAAAAAATTTCCAGAGTATATGCAAAGTTAATGCACATTTACTGATATAAGCTAATTATGATAAAACAATTCAATTAAGCTTTAAGCATAAATATATTGCTCTGAAGTATCATTGTATTATGGTAAATCATAATTCAGTTACCCTTAACCACCATTGTTTGTTTTACCTCTCTCACATTGGATAAAATGGTATGACATAAATGGTATCAGTGTGTGGAGCCTTCCCCTATTAGTTGACTCAAAGACTGAGATACTACTATGTCAAAGGTTTCAACTTGAGCGGAATTCTGAAAGAGCATGTCTGAACTATGTGTGAGTGAATTGTGCTTCAGTCTAATTCATGAGAATGGATTACTCTTATTAAGCGAACCATTATTTCGCTTAAGACAGCCAAGGGTATAATAAGTGACGGCATTGCCCACACTGATACCATTTATGTCATACCATTTTATCAGCTAATACTGGTAAATGTTAATTCGGGTCCCACATACTCTATAGGAATACACACACCGCTGCACACTGTGGGTCAAATATAGACAAATTTTGACAAAAATCAGCTCAAATAAGGTTGAAAACAGACATTTCTCTAAATATCAGTCATGTGACAAATGTTCAGGTTGCTACATGTACCAATTATTATTGTTGCAACACATGCCGAAATAAATTTATGAACTAAAAAGATCTTAAATCAGTTTGAAAATAAGCATAAGTCTAGTAGATCTGAAATTTTGAAATGGCTGAAACCCAAACATGGCTGATGAATCTTAAATACATGAAAATATCTAGGGTTATGTTAATTAGCCTTGATAATAGTGCAAGGTTACCTCTAAAGTGCACATAATTTATCTGATCATTGTGCGAGTATAAACAAAAGTTTTACATTTTTCAACATATAATGAATTTCCCTTTCAAAATATAGTCCATATATCAATGTATATGGATTTCTATGTGTTTTTTCCCTTTCAAAATTCATGTGAACTCTATTATTCTGATTTATATGCAACTGTGCATGAATGCACTGGAAGCCCTTGTGGCAGATATTTTTGGCATGTATTTCTGGCATGGGGGATGTCCTAGGCATTGATTGAACCATAATTTGTGTGAATAAATGGTTGCTATGGCTCCCCAATGTTCTCGTCTTGTGGGTAGAGTTTGAAAAATCTTCAAAAATGAGGTCCTGTGACCTGTCCCATCATGTATGGTCATAGAATGGTGCACTGGACCTAAATCATGAATATGTTAGATTAACACAACTGATAGTTGTTTTAAATATTACTTCCTGGTCACAAATGCTTGAAACATATGTTTTGTGTCCATGCTTTAAACCAGCAAGGACCATGACTGGTAAATATAATGTTTAATTAGGTGAATAGCTATTGGACTCACAGAGAGTGATAATTTGATGGATTTAACAAGTCACAGTATCAGTATAATAAGTTGTGAACTTGTGAGGCAGATGTTGGGTTAAATTAGCCAAGTTATACAGTAATGCCCTAAGTAATCGACCTCTCAACCAAAGCAGAAGTATGGGTAACATTTCAGGATTTAGTCAGAAATGTGGCTTGTTGCCATTCATCAGAAAGCTCTCCCCGAGATTCACTACCTTTATACATTTCTATTTTCAGACTATATTAATGATGGAGAACGAGAGATGTGGTTAACTCATCAGGACAAATCATTAGAATGTAATAATGTGAGTACCATAATGATAAGCATAAATGATTATTGTATTTTGCATGCAGATCTTTAGTAACATCAACAATCAGCACTGACTGGTACAATGTACATGTAGCTGTATATGTCGCCATAAATCAATGACTTTTGGGATAAAAACATATTTCTATATAATCTACTTTTGTTGATATATTAAAGAGATTAAACTACTAACTAATACCAATATTAGCGATAATGACTTTTTTTGGTGAAAAAATTTGACTTTTTTATATTAATCCCAGAGACTACAATTATCTGCTGAAGTAAAAATATATGATGTGGTATATAGACTGTTTTTACTTTTGTCACATTCTCAGGGTCAAAGTATCCTGATTATAGAATATATTCTTCAGTCATATTTAAATTTGTGCAGTACATTGTACTATTTTTCGCTAGTGTGCATTTATTATTCACATGTGTATAGCTAAATCATGGTTAGATATTTTAAGTTGAATTTCTTCTAAAATATAAACATATATATTCCAGACTGAAGGAATTTTTGTCAAGATGATCTTTAATATGCACAAGTATTTTCAGCGATAATGAAGAACTGAAATTGTCATCATATACAAAAATATTTGTAAGTTTAGAAGTCGCTCAGAATTTAAAATAGAGCGAAACATAGTACTGCACAAATTCAAATATGAGTAAGGTACATGTATACAATTGATATACAGGGGATCCTAGTAGTTCAGTCAGTATTGGGCATGAATAAGGAATCAGAATTCCTAAATGAAAAGATGTGTACTAGTATTTAAATATCGTACATGTATATGGTACATGTATATTTATTCCAAAAATATATAGCATATTTAATTTGTTGTAGACAATTATATCATCTCAGCCATAGAGCTTTCTCTTCCAGAATCATTCCGATAACCAAGATGGACACAGTTTAAATTGAAAAGCACAGTATGACATCATTTGAACTAACAACCATTGCTTGATCTGCATGTTAATCAGGAATGAGATTTTCTTCATGGCATTGCTGAGAAAGTGCATCGAACATAGCAATATATCTTTTTCAATATCATTGTCATTATTGTGTTACTTCACAAAACTGCTGGTAACATTGTAAGAATGTAATGATTGTACATGTGGCAATTCGCTAAATTCAAGTGTGTTTAATGAACTGCAGTTGTGCAATTACTTGGAGTCTTGTCCTTCCAGCCATATCTACATCTCTCTCTCCATTAGAACCTATAATAGAACGATAACAATATTTTATGTTATAGAAACCAACATCACTATATAAAGGAGACTGGTGCTGCCTAACTCATGGAGTGTGTGACTCACTGGAATTGGCGTCAAGTTTTGGATAGCAGATCTTGAATGTTAGTAACCAGAAAAAGTGAATAGTTTCAGTCGAGGCCAACAAACAGTGCCAAAGACAATAACTTTCAGTTTAGTTTAATTGTTATTCTCATTAAAATTATAAAATAACAATTCTTGTAATATCAATCCACCAGCAATGTTATATATTAGTGAAGAATTGAATATGAGGTCACTCTCCCTCAGACAAATTTTTTTACAACAACAGACATTTTATGAAACTTGTTTTGATAACATGATTATATAAGTGCAGTTATCATCAAAACATGAAAGAAACATATATGCTGTCTCATATATTCATCCCTAGATATTGAATCACATAAAATACATGTGCCACTGCCAAATAAATTGTGTTCTAAACATCGTAATATTTTTGTCCCACAATATATATTTCTAGTGACGGAAATGTCTGTTGAGTGGTGCCTTTTAACTTCTTAACCAACGCAGAATTATGGGTAACTTTTCAGGATTTAGTCGGAAATATGGCTTGTTGCCATTCATCGGAAAGCTCTCCCGAGAGCCATATTTCCGACTAAATCCTGAAAAGTTACCCATAATTCTGCTTTGGTTAAGAGGTCGATTACTGAGGGCATTACTGTATGTCTATTATTCATTTGGAGGGAATTCAGGATACACCAACAGATAGAAAATATCCTAAGGGAACTACTTGTCACTGAGTATTTAGTAAAGAACCTTTGACAAGCTGAGCTGTAGATATAAACTACATCAGTTATAAAAAAAAAATGTTTCAAATGTCCGCTCTCAGAATTCTAATGTACATGTATGTACCTGTCAATATTCTAGTGGTGCAATCCTCAAACCATGCTGACACCCATCGGTCTCAATCATTCTTTCATTCCTTCTATTTATATTCTGTGCATGGACTGGGCTACAAGTGCATGAACAACTGATCTGAAATATAAGAAAAGTTGATTTAATTTTTGGTTTAACATGAAACGGCATCCATTTTTAAATACTTTTCTGTCAGAAAAGAATATCTATAACATCATTGGAATATTGAATAAAGAATGTGCATCATATAAGATGACATATGATATGGTGTGAGATGTGCTGCAATTGGTTTGGAATAAAAATTCATTTTGTCCATTTTGAGTTTTTGACCATCAGCCATGATTTTGGCCGAATAACCAAAAAATGACTCGATCTCATCCATGACAAATTTCACAATGATCTGACAAAAGATGCGACCTGTAACCCTGGCCAAAGGATTTAGTCATGCAAAGAGTAAAATCCAAGATGGCTGCCAGCGGCCATGATTTTTGGCCGAACGACCCCACTAATGTAGCCGAATGACCCCAAAATTACTCATTCCCCATCTCCATGTGAATATTAACATCCGTGACAAATTTCATGATGATCCAACCAAAGGTACGACCTGTAGGCTGTGCCAGAGAATTTAGTCATGCAAACAGTAAAATCTAAGATGGCTGCCAGTGGCCATTTTTTTGGCCGAATGACCCCAAAGTTACTCGTTCGCATCTACATGTCATTGTTAACATCCGTGACAAATTTCATGATAATCAGAAGAACAGTACGACCTGTAGCCCGTGCTAATGGATTGAATATTGAAATCCAAGATGGTCGCTGGCGGCCATGTTTTTTTTCTTCAGAATGACCCCAAAATGAACGGTTCTAGTCTAAATGTTGATATCAACAGCTATGTCAAATTTCATAATGATCCGACCACAAGTAGCACCTGTAGCCTGTATTGTTGACGAATCACACACACACATACGCACACACAGACGACAAAGCCATGGCAATAGCTCAAACTTTACAAAGTAAAGTTCAGCTAATAAAACAAATGGTTGGGTTAGTCTTAACTAACATATATGTGAGCCAGAGAGGCCCATTTCACATTTATTCTTCAGGCGAAAACTATACCTGTGTTTCTGGTAATAAACGGTCATTGAAAAAATATGGGTGGCCCAGGTGGGAAGGTGGTGTTTTCATTTTTAGCTCAACTTTACTTTGTAAAGTTTTAGCTATTGCCATGGCTTGGTATCGTCGTCCGTTTGTGTGTGACTCTTCAACAATTTCCTCTAGCACGGGCTACAGGTCGTACCTTTGGTCATTATAAAATTGGATCATTATAAAATTTGTCATAGCTGTTGGCATTGACATGTAGATCGGAACGAGTCATTTTGGGGTCATTCAGCAAAAAACATGGCCACCAGCAGCCATCTTGGATTTTACTCTTTGCATGACTAAATCCTTTGGCACGGGCTACAGGTCGTAACCCTTTTATGACTGGAGCCATGCTGGTTTAGCATTAATGATCCTGTGCCAGTGCATTCTATTATATATCGAGCCTCGAATATATAAGAGAATGCACTGGCTTACAAGGTCAAGGTAGATATTGTTAAGCCAATGAATTCTCTTAAATATAAGAGAATGCATTAATTCTCTTAAATATAAGAGAATGCATTGGAACAGGGTTTTCACAAAATTTCAAGAAGATGCAGTCATGAAAGGGTTAACCCGAAGAAATTCACCTTGATAGTTGAAGTTTTGGACATCTTACTTCTACAAAGATATTAAACTTAAAATATCATGACAAACCTATGTCTCATATACCGGTACTCGATAATTTCCTAACAGGTCACTGAACAGGTATGGGGGGGGGGGATAAAAGGACCTGAGTATCCAATTACCACCTAGTAGCTACATATGAGAAAAAATAAACTTATGATTTTACTGCTTATTATTGCTTTATATAGTCATGAAATGGTGAGAAATTAACTTTATTGAGTTGATTGTGTTGGTGTTTGGATGGATGGGTGCTACCCAAGTATGAGCAGGCTGATTATAATCCCCCCCCCCCCCACTCACGCAGAAGCTACATCAGGGAAATTTCCAGGGCTGTTTTAATAGCTGTTACAGGTATGGTGCCCAAACTTGAGAAGCCCAAATGACCCCAAATTCCCAGTGGACAGTATTGAATCAACCTGAATTTTCAAGGCAATTCAACAATAAGCGCTGTATTAAAAAATCTGCAGTTGCAATACAGCCTTCATTTGCATGTTGAATTTTTAAATCAGAAATATTATCTGTGTTGGTTCGGTGTAGAAGCCGTATTTTAAAGTTATATTGGGATACCGCTACATATCCTCTGCTGGAAACAGGTGTTCCCAAATTATCTCTGGATTCTTCCCTGAGCTACATTTGAGAATTTTTGGACTATATATAAAGCAAAATAAGTGATAATCAGGACTTGGTATCTCCCCCAATCCCCAACTTAATAAACTTTTTCTCGGATGAAGTATATAAAGCAAAATAAGCGATAGATGTTGTTTTGGTCATATGCAGCTACTAGATGGGCGGCGGAGAAGATTCTCAGTCCTGGGTATCTCCCCAGAGTCCACCCCCTCATAAACCCAGACTCAACCAAATTTTTCTCAGACATAGTTAATTTCTTGCCATATCATCACTATATAAAGCAAAATATGTGATTGTGAGGGTAAAATAAGTGGAAAAATATTATGTGGGTGGGAGATACCAATGTTGGTAGAGGAAAATTGTTCCACTTGTAGTCCACAATTTCCTAACAGGTACACAGGATATATACCCATCCCTGTTAACTGCATATGTTCAGCAGTTCTTATGATATTGGTTGGGGTAATGCATATTTTGGGAGGAGATATAACAAAACAAAAGACACCCATATGTAAGGCCAAGTGATAATCTGACAGATTTGATTTGATCTTAAAGTTGCCTTAAGCGGAATTAATTTATTTGCTCTTTTAAAAGTAAAATTCATCTATTTGAGCTTGAGCATAAATCAGATTGTCTAGAAATAAAAAAAAGAGTGAATTAGACTCTGAGAAAGGAATTACAAATAGGTGGACTAGTATATATTATTAAATACATGTATGATAGTCTCATGTCTTATTTACACTTAAGCGCAAATTATGTGCGCTTAATTGAGCTCAAATAAATGTTTTTTTTACATAGAGCATAATTAAATGATTGGGTCTATGAACACCTTTCATGTATGGTACATATTCCAGATACATATAATTTAAAGGTACGGTTGGCCTTGGCGGTGGGTATCCTGTGAAAATATTTCCACCCTTCGAAAACCGCCACAAAAATAAAGAACATCAAAATGTAGACAGACTTTGTCCATATACAAATAAGAAATATCGCATAAAGAGTATCTTATTGTCAAATGTTTGACCATTGTTATGTAAACAAAAGCATAAAAAGTAACTTTTCTGGTGTTTGTTTATATTATGATGGTAAACATAAAGAGCGTTCTTTGTTGGTGAATTCCTGATATGGAACTAATAAAGAGCGTTTATGCCATTTGTGTGTGTGATTAGCCAGTTCAAGAGTTGCATTAATATTGTGCTGTCTTCTGTAACACAATCAGGCTCTTGCTTAGGTAAAATATTGTAGGTATTTATGATAACATGCTGTTTACGTGATGGTCATGGTATATATGAACGAAACTGTATGCGTTTTAATGTTTTTCTATTTACGGTGATTAGAACAAATATCAATATTTTCGACAACTAAGGCCTCACATGCCTTTAATAGCACTTTGAATGTGCAAATGATTTACACTGTTTACATAATTTGCACTTAAGTGCAAATGAACAGGTCATGGTGAACCAACGATCGACCTTTATTAGACTAATCGCTATAGAATAGACCGATTGGTCATTCATCATATGCAGGCATTGGGGATAAGTCGAGTCACTCTGAACTGTTCTATAGTGGTAATTATATTACATCCAATACTTAAAAAGAGATAATTCTAATTTCTGTTGAAAGACACGGAATAATTATTTACTGAATATATTCAATATAAAGATAGACAGATCAGTTTTATACAGATCAACCAGTGGTTCACCGAGACCTGCAGATGATTGTTGAGCTTCGGTACATTCAATGCGATTATTAATAAACATGCAGGTCTGGGTGAACCACCAATAGATCTTTATATAGACTAATCGATCTAATATAGACTGGTCTTACACCACCTAGATGCATCTGAGATAAGGCATGGACGTATATATACATCGCTGGATAAGGGGAGTCACACTAAACTGTTCCATGATATCGTTCAACTTGGTAACTACTTAAAAACATTTGGATTTCTTTTGAGAGAATGAGATTATAAATAAACGTTTAAAAATCTTCAAACAAACACCATTTAAATATTCAAGAATTGGAGTGAGCACCTCTCGGCTACTGACAGTGACTGACTCGGCGTGTCAGCCATGTTTTATTGGATTTCGATCAATTGGTGTTCACCCAGACCTGATATTTAAATGTGAATTTGGGCTCCCTTTCCCATACAATTTAGTAAGACACAAACTTACGCAACCTTCCAAGTCTGCATGGGGTTGACATCAGCCGATATACTGCAACGTATTCATAGATCAGTTCATGCCAATAATGGAAACTAGTTTGTGACTCGTCTTCCATTCCAGATCATTCCAAGTTCAACCTGCTGGCTGCTGTTAACTGTCTAGGATTACTTGAGTACCGGTACGATTAAACGGACATTGACCGTGGAATGTCGCATTTCCATATCACATAAGCGTTGCTAGTATAATTTCTGCAATATATGCTGTCTTTGTGGTGCGAATTTCTCACAACAAACGTCGTTAACTTGGGAAGTAACATGATGCGGAAGTTACAATTTATGGGTTTTTCCCAACCCGGAGGTAAACAAATCAGACTGTGCTTAAAGTCACGCAGTCGGAGGACATCGCGTGGCGAGGGGACTGAACTCTGTTTTGCAACTTGAGATCGACGTACCACCGGTCATCTGAGTACTATCCCTTTAAGAACTTTTATGTTGAGCTTTCATATGTACATGTATATTTTTGTTTTTAAGATTGGTATAGTTAAAATTGTCGTATTGACAAGAATATTTACAGGTAGTTGTTTTGCCTGTACAGCTCGGCTAGTTTGTCATTTTATATGTGCTTGTCTGCTTCTGTTTTTAAAGTGTTTACTCTGTACACATGAATTGAGTATAAGAAATTTCTTGCCAGTTTTTCAATTTGTTCTTTTTCTATATCGGTAAGGTTCCAGGTTTCTAGTTTTGTGCAGTCTAAGGTTAACTGAGTTAAGAGTTCTGGTTGATCAATAATGTATTTGTCAGTGGTAGTTTTTGAAAGACATAGTTTGAGTTTGTGTATGTAACGATGTCGTTGGTTACTAGTGTTCGTACATTGTGAAATGAAATGTATTCTGTCCTCATCAGCTAGTTTGCAGAGTGGACATATGGCAGAGGTCAGGTTTTGTCTGAATCTTTTTCTATTCATTTGTAGTAAATAAGTGTCTGTCATCAACCATGTTTTTATAATAGCCTTTTTTGTGGCAGCGGGCGAGTATTTTGATGAATCCCATACAAAATGACATTTGCTGCTGGAATTTTCTTGCAGTTTGATCATTGTTAATGTTGTTTTACTGGAGAACTCTTTGTCATTAATATCATGCCAATATTGGTATATAGCTTTTTTACATATTGTTTTCCATTTGTTGGCATCTTCCTTACTGTGGATGGTGCTTATGATATGCAGTGGGTCAGGAAGGGTATATTTGGAAAGTATGTCTCTGACATGTACAAACCAGCTATGGCTGTTGTCATTTTTCATGATAAGTTGTCTTATTGCGAGATCTCGCTCTGCAGAGTTGTGTGTTTTGGCTATATTAATATAGAATGTTGTCATTTTGAGATCTATAGTGCCTTGGATGGGAATAGCACCAATAAGTGCATTTGTAGCAGCATTTGCTGTGCGTGTTGATAAACTCTGCAATTGTCTCATGGTTTTTCGTTGGAAACGTTCGAGTTCATCTATGTCTTTTTTTTTCATATGTAGGATTTCTATACCATGCAGCATTCTAGGAATGACAAAAGTGTTCCACATTTGGTATGCTATTACTGGTGATATACCGTTTGTTCCATGTATCCGTGTACCCATCAAGGAGTATAGGGTTCGTATGCCCATTTTTATTCGTTTTGGGATATCTGGGGTATTCGTTGGATTACGCTCTACACCTAGGTGTTTGGTGGAGCCTACGATATTAACAGGTGTTCCACCTAGGACAGTTTTTATTTCACCATTCATTTTTTGTGTAGATGTTTTCATTTGGACAATTTCGCATTTAGTTGCGTTCATTGCGAATCGATCTTTACATGAGTTGTTGTATACAATACTTGTGAGAGTTTGTAAATCAGCTGTTGTTTTTGCTAAGATGGCTACATCATCTGCACAGGTGGGGGCTGTTATATCAATTGTGCCAATTTTAAACCCAGCTGCATTGTTACTTAGCTGATTTAGCATGTCGTTGTTAAATCTTTTATAGAGCATTGCTCATAATTTAGCCCCTTGTCTTATTCCTTGGTGAAGTAGTATATCTGAGGAGTATGATCCACCCCATTTTACCTTTGTATTCGCCTCATGATGTAATGAATTTACAAGTAGCCATAGGTCGCAGTGGATCCCATCAATGAAAAGTTTTCTCAGTAGGCTTTTGTGCCATACAACGTCAAATGCTTTTTCAGCATCCAGGGTTTCTAATATTAATTTCTCATTTATGTCTTTGCTTTCATTGAATGCTTCAGTTATCATAAGCCCAGCAACTAGGGGTGATGTGCCTTGAGTGAAGCCACGTTGCATTTTATTTTGCGATGGTAATAGTATGTTGTCTAATTTGTCTTGCAGGGTTGCTTCTAGGATTTTACATATTATGGAGCTGATAGTTATGCCCCTGTAATTCCCTGGTTTTGTTAGGTCTTTGTCCTTTTTTGGTACAGGTGTTAGTATGCCGATTTTTATTTCTTTTGGCACTTCTCGTTTTTCATATATAGTGTTTATGATGTTCATGATTATTGGGGCAGTTTCTTCTATGCTATATTTGAGGTGTTCAGCCGTAATTCCAGCATAGTCAGCTGCTTTATTTAGTTTGAGCTTATTGACAATTGTTTTAATTTCATGCAGTGTGACTGGTTCTAAAGATGGTTTATTAGCACGACATATTTGTTCAATAGCTTCAATATCAGCCGAGACTTGTTTGTGGAATGTATCATCAAATCTATCGGCATTTTTTGGTTCTGACAGTTTTTTGAAGTGTTTAAACCACCCATCCATCATCTGTTCGGCACCATATTGGTGTCCATCTATTTCAATATACTCAGTGACTACACTCTTGGTGAGCCTTTGTTTGTTTATAAGTTTATAGAATAGCACTTGATCATTAGATGTATTGGCTTGAGAGATTTCATCATATAGCTGGGTTCTCTCTGCAGCTATTTGTTGCCTTTGTGTACATCTTAACTTCTTTTTAGTGGCCATTTTTGCCACTTTAAGTGGATTATTTGTGTCAGCTGGCATACCTGCCGTTTTCCATTGATAATGGGCCTTTTTACTTTCTTGTATCGCACTGGCTATGCTTGGATTCCATTGTTTTTGACCATTGGAGCTTTTTTATGCCTTTTGGCAGGTGTGGCTTTCTCTGCTGCGCTTATTATCATTTGGCCAAACTTCACAATGGATTCTTCCAGATTATTGTGTATAGTGGTCTGTGTTAGGTGATTGGTTTTGTCTATATGCTGTCTGTAGAGGACTAAATCACATTTTTTCCAGTTTGTTCTTTTTTGTGAGATGTTTTCAAGACTATTTTGTATTTTTACAAAGGGTGCTATTTTCATTTCGACTTTAATGAGCTCATGATCAGATACATTTGATGGAACATCGATAACTTGCATATTTGATAGAATTTAATCATGTTTTGTGGATTCAATAAAATAGTCTATGATGGATTGTGATTTCCCATTATGATGTCTAAATGTGAATTCCGGAACATATCCATTAGGTATGGTAAGCTCATGGTCTATATAGAACTTTTTGAAAAGTTTGTCTTGCTCATTAGGTGGTTGTCTATCTAATGAAGCGTTCATATCCCCTGCTATTATTATTTTATGATCTGAGTATTTTATCATAATAGCATATATTTTTTCCAGTGTCTCATTGTATTCATCTTTGTCTTTTTTATCAGCCGAGTGAGTGTTACTGGGCATGTATGCATTTATTAGGCATATATTTGTTGGGCTGCTTTTGATTGTAATACAGATAATTCTGTTGTCACCATCTTCTTTAGCGTCGATGATTTTATTGAGATTTTTGTGCCATAAGGTTGATACTCCCCCATAGCCCCTGATCCGCATGTTTGGTGGTAGTGGTTCATTCTGATCTACTGACTTACTGAAGTTGTTAAAGTTTTCGGCTAGTTCTTTTATTCGAGCAATTTGATATTGGAAAAGCCAGTGTTCTTGGATACATATGATGTCGTATGTTTCGATTGCATGTTGTAATACCACTTTGTTTGTATTTATATTTTGGATGTTAATTGAAGCTATATTGAGTTTTTGTGTCTCAGTTATATTTTCGATTCTTAACGGAGAATGTTGATTTATTACTGATGTTGTCTCCCATGAATATAGGTCACAGTTTCTAGGTTCATGTTCCGCTTCGGCACTCGACTGCTTAGTCGAGGGTAGCATGATACTATGTTTGGTGGAGGTTGTGTTGCTATATTGCTTGTCATTTGTGTTATGACATGATGTAGTATAAGCTGATGGTTTCGCTTTTCTATTTTGTTTTTTCTCACAATTTTCTGATCTGTCATAATTTTCTGTGGTATGGGCTGGTAATGATTTGTTTGTATGGCCCTTTGGTTCGACCCCCTGCCATGCTTTAAAAAATGATGTTCAGGTTCTCGCTGGCAGTTTTCAGTTTATCTGATGCGGTTATTACTCGCTTTTGTTGTTGAAAGTTGTGATTATTCTGCATGTTATCGTTCCGAATATTTTCTACACGATAGTCTGATGTTGCTACCGGTATATGGTTGATTAAGTTGGTGTTTTCAATATAGCAGCGTTGAGACACAGTATTTTGGTTAACACAGTTGTTTTGGTTTACCCGGATTTTGTTTGGGTTTGTTGCTTCTGTTTGTGTGTACTGGCTCAGGTTTTGCTTTGCATGATGTACTTCGTAACGTCTACGAATTGTTTCGATATTTCTTTCTGCTTCTGTTAGACGTAGTTTAATCTGATCGTGTTCTAGCTGTTGTAATCGTTGCATGATGTTTAGATGGTTATTCGTATTTGATGGTGGATACGTATCATTGGCTTGATGTATTGTGTTATTAGCCACTTCATTTCTTGTTCTCATTATTTTAATTGTTTTTGCTTGTTCATTTATAGTACCCTCAAGCCTTGCTATTTCAGCTTGTAGGGCTGCCTTTTGCATTTCACAGTTATCTTTATAGCCTGTGTTACTACTATTCTTTTGTTTGGTTTTAGTAATTTTTTATTTTATTATGGTTTTATTTTTATTATTACAAAAGAAATAAATACACGGTGTATCGGTGTGTATGGTCAAGTTGTACCACAAAAAACTGATTGTAGGACGACGCGTAGCGTCGTCCTACAATCAGTTTTTTGTGGTACAACTTGACCACACACACCTCTACACCGTGTATTTATTTCTTAAACAATGAGCTTAACCAAATCTTGTTCATTGAGGCTCGCATGAATATGAAAAGTTGGCTACAAATGTGATCACCATAGAAAAGCTGGCTACATTTGTGATCGATTTAAAAAGCTGGCTACGAATGTGATCGATACCTTGTGACAATGACCCCATCAGCCACAGTGGCACCCTGTTTGCCGTGGGGTGCATCCCGTGAGTTGTGGTGAAGCTAGGAGTCCTGGAGGTACTAGGGCGGTTGTATCACGTGAGGCATCGACCTGCGGATACGACTTAGATCATGGTCCTCAATCAATCGGCTAGTCACGCCTCTCCACATTGTTTCAGATTAAATTTTGTTTTATATGTTGTATTAGTCCAGTGCATTTATGAGAAAATATGGCTGAACCTCAAAATAATTGCAACACAAAAGATTTTGTTTTATTTTGATTGGAACCATCATAGAGTATACTCAGCTAAAAATCAACAAAAATCTGAACATGCGATATGGCCTTTTTGAGGCAAAAAGTGGCGAAAAATTGGTGAAAATGGAGATTAACATATATTTTTTAATAACTCTAGATGTAAACATACAATTGTTATATTTTCACAATGGTAAACTGTGGTCAAGTTGTATCCAAGATTTTTTGTCATTTTATTCTATAAATATTTATAAAAATTTCGAAATTTGGGTCAAAAAGTTGAAAAATTGCCGAAATTCATTGAAAACTGGAAGTCTACAATAACTCTTGACTCAGTGCAGTTGTAACATTGTCATAACTGGGCTTGTAACTATTGTTATATAGTTTTGTCCCCACATCCGGTTGTAACTAGCAATCTGATTGGCTACAACACCACGTTAAATCACCATGCCCCCCCCTGACAGCGGGGTATAAGAGAACGTGCGCCAAAACATTCAGCCATTATCTGATCCCGCTTCGATCTCAGATTTTGGTTGTCGAGCAGGCTCTGTTGACAGAACGGAGGGCGCAGTACTTCGCTGGAATCTCTGCCGTCTCCTACTAATGGATCACCAGAGCGGGAGACTTGGACTTCGGATCGAGACCAGCGAGGGAAGATGCCCTTCAGGAAGTCAACGGGATGGTGCCAGGAGAAGATAGGAGCTGCTGAATAAAAGTTACCAGGACATCCGGACGACTTCCAGCTGGCCTTCTTCTCCTTGGATTTGACCACACCATCACGCCAGCCATCCTTGTGGAGCAGCCGGACTCCGGATAACAGCTACCAGGAGTCCACCACCGTCACCGACGAGGCAACAACACCTGATGGGGCACTGCAGCTACCATCGACCAACAGTGTTCCAGGGGGCTAAACACCCCCTCGTCTGGATTCCAGCGACGGAAAGAAGAATTTGTCTAAAAAAAAAATGCTTCTTCCTTTTTTTTTTTAATGTATTTTTAATAAAAGCTGAACATGAGGGGTTAAGGAAACGGCCATTCGGCCCTTTCGAAGATCCCGGGGTTAGCCCCCCAAAACACCTTATAAAAAAAATCGGGGGTACTTGAATGACCCTTGAACCAGCTTGAACTGGCAGTTTCCACCAATCGCGACGTTGCTCTCGCACGCCGAATTTGATGTCACCTGACGCCGGATCCTTGGGTTAGCTGGTTTAACCATCTATTATATATTTTGGAAGATATGTGTGTGCAATAGTCAATGATTGGTTTAACCATCTCATATATATTTTGAAGACCTCTGTTTGTTTGTCTGTCTGTCTGTCTGTCTGTCTGTATGTCTGTCATTAATACAAATCTACGATTCTCGACAGATCTGGACGAAACTTGGTACGTGTGTGTAGTTTGACCAGGCGGTCGTCGTTGTCGTATTGGCGAGCCCGTGCGGCGCCCACTTCGCGCATGCGCAGACGAGATCTCGGAAACGAGTGGAGCTATCGACTTGAAATTTGGTATGTGAATGTATCTTGCCCCGGATACGAATTTTATCGGGTCGCCGAGCCCGTGCGACGCCAGCTTCGCGCATGCGCAGACGAGATCTCGGAAACGGGTGGAGCTATCGACTTGAAATTTGGTATGTGAATGTATCTTGCCCCGGATACGAATTTTCTCGGGTCGCCGAGCCCGTGCGACGCCAGCTTCGCGCATGCGCAGACCAGATCTCGGAAACGGGTAGAGCTATCGACTTGAAATTTGGTTTTTGAATAGCCCTGACAACGTCGGGCTGGGTAGAGCTATCGACTTGAAATTTGGTTTTTGAATAGCCCGGACAACGTCGGGCTAATCGGCTAGTCTATTATATATTTTGGAAGATCTGTGTGTGTGACATTGCCCATTGGGTCTTTTTTCAGGTTACCCTGTTTTTATTACGCCCATTTTTGACGTTTTATTCCGTCTGGGCGAGTCTTTGATGACTTCACTCTTTTCCTTTGGCCAGGTTTTTTTGCAATAGCGGCTGTTATTGGTATCAACAGACGTCCGTGGCAAATCTATCCAAATTTGATGCCTTACTTTAAATTTTTCCGCACATGGCGCTTAATGTCTGTAAATTACAGGCGTCTGCGAGGTGATTTAATAGAGACATACAAATACTTACATAATCAATATAACGTCAACATAAATGAATTGTTCCAGAAAGCAACATATTCTAATACGAAAGGACATAATCTCAAGCTGCAAATGAAAAACGTGAATAAGAACTTTGGGAAGTACTTCTTCACTCAACGCATTGTAGTTCATTGGAACAAGCTTCCCAAACACATTGTCAACGCCACTTCTCTGACAGAATTCAAATCCCAGATAGACTATCAACTATATAGTCTGAAGTACATATATGATGACTGAGTTATTGTGACATAATGTATGTAACCAATTTTTTGTATATCGGAACCAAAAGTCGAATGACTTGTTCCGAAACATTTGATGATGATGATATGAAAACTCATAGTGGTGGCAACCCTAGTAGTCAAGTTATTCTTAGTGGTAAATGATTTCTCACACACATCACATTGATACGGGCGATCACCAGCGTGGATTCTCTAATGTGTAGTCAAGTTACTGTTAGTGGTAAGTGATTTCTCGCACACATCACATTGATACGGGCGATCAACAGTGTGGACTCTCTTATGTGTAGTCAAGTTACTGTTACTGGTAAATGATTTCTCGCACACATCACATTGATACAGGCGATACCCGGTGTGGACTCTTAGATGAAATCGGCAAACTTGCCTGAATATATGATTTCTCACACACATCACATTGGTATGGGAGTTTCCCTCTTGTGGATCCTCGTATGATTCATCAGGTTTCTCTTAGACATAAATGATTTCTCGCAAACACTGCATTGATACAGGTGATCTCCAGTGTGAATCCTCGTACGCGTCGCCAGACCAATCAACTGAATAAATGATTTCTCGCACACATCGCATTGATATGGTCAATCCCCATTGTGGATTCTCTTATGCGTAGTCAGTGTTCCGGACTTGGTAAATGATTTCTCGCACACATCACATTGATACGGGCGATCTCCCGTGTGGATCCTCTTATGTGTTGTCAACCTACTCGAAGTGATAACTGATTTCTTGCACACATCGCATTGATACGGGCGATCACCAGTGTGCAACCTCTTATGTGCAGTGAGATAATTCTTAGTGGTATATGATTTATCGCACACATCACATTGATATGGGCACTCACCAGTGTGGACTCTCTTATGTTTAAGCAAACTAATATTGTGACTAAATGATGTCCCACATACGTCGCATTTAAATGGACGATCCCCCGTGTGGACCCTCTTATGTGAAGTCAGATTACTCTTAGTGGTAAATGATTTATCGCACATATCGCATTGAAACGGGCGATCACCAGTGTGGATCCTATAATGTGTTGTCAGGCCGCTTGACTGAATAAATGATTTCTCACACACATCGCATTGATACCGGCGATCCTCAATGTGGATTTTCTTATGTGAAATCAGCAAACTCGACTGAATAAATGATTTCTCGCACTCATCACATTGATATGGGTGGTCACCAGTGTGGACCTTCGTATGTTTCAAAAGGCTCTTCGTGGTGTAAAATGATTTCTTGCAAACACCGCACTGATACGGTCGATTACGGATATCACCGGTGTGGGTCATCTTATGCCTTGCCAGGACACTCGACTGAATAAATGATTTATCGCACACATCACATTGATATTTACGATCCCCCGTGTGAATCCTCTTATGTATAGTCAGGCTACTCTGGTGATTAAATGATTTCTGACACACATCACATTGGTACGGACGATCTCCCGTGTGGATTCTCTTATGTATAGTCAGGTTACTCTGTTGGAAAAATGATTTCTGACACACATCACATTGGTACGGACGATCTCCCGTGTGGATTCTCTTATGTAAAGTCAAGTGACCCATGGTAATAAAAGATGTATCGCACACATCACATTGATACAGGCAATCCTCCAATGGGTACGTGTGATTCTTTTTATGTGAAGTCAGGTTACACTTAGTGATAAAAGATTTATCGCACATATCACATTGATACGGGCGATTCTCCGTGTGGATCCTTTTATGTGTAGTCAGGTTACTCAGCTGATTAAATATTTTTTTGCACACATCACATTGGTACGGGCGATCACCCGTGTGGATCCTCTTGTGTGCATTTAGGTTACCCAACTTAGCAAATGATTTCTCGCAAACATGACATTGATGTGGGCGATCCCCACTGTGGATCATCTTATGCTTAGTCAGGCTATTCAAGTGTGTAAATGATTTCTGGCAAACATCACAAGTGTGAATACTCTTTTGTTTATGCTTTGTCTTATTGTGCAAACTGCTTAACGAATCCACTGTTTGCGACATATTCCCGGGTGTGAGTTGATCATCTCCAGTTTCCATTGTTGGTGGCTCCATAGAGTCCATCTCCCCATACATGTACATAGTGTTACTGTTAACTGTATCTGTCATTATGTGGCGTGACCGTGCCTTCAAAAGCAAATAAGCTGGTCTTAACTGTATTCTCGGACTCGAGCTAACAGAAAATATCACGTAAGAGTTAAACAGATGATCGATCAACGAATGCAGTTGTTAAGAAACCACCATACGATATGCACAAAGGAATTGAAAAATGTTTCTATCTCGAAATATGCGTTTGAGAAAGTGGTCGTAAGCAGTGGGTGACGGAATAGAACAATGCCACACTACATAGTTTGCAAAAAAGTAAGCGGGTCCGCAGCTTGACGCCACATCCGTCCAATCTCGCTACTCTCATCAAGGACGGCGTCGGACAATCGCCATTTCGACCGGTCACATGATCTCCGGTCATGTGACCCATACCCGGAAGAGATTGCACGTCGGCAGACATTTTTGTTCAACAGCGAAACTTCTCTCGTCGTTTTTCATCAAATGTTAAGTAAACTGAGTAATGTTTTCAAATAACTTTGGTGCAGTCATCGACTAATGATATAATATGACCGCGCGGATTGGTTCTTAGGTTCCCAATACGATTGAATTTCATTTACCAGCCGCTTGAATCGGCGCACATGGCTTTCTGCGTTTTCGACGTATTAGCCCCCACGACCTATTCAGCGATGGGAATGGCAAACTTTTAACCTTAAAACCCAGACTTCCCTTGTCCCATGTCTTCCTGAGACAATTCCGCACCCAAGGGTACCGTGGTTCCATATCTTCATGATTTTACATATGATTTTTTTCATTCTGAACTTTTCACTTTTTATTCCATCACCTATAGGTCCCATTTGGCAATGGTCATTGGACACTTTCAAGTCCAAAATATACATGACACTGATTTAGTGTATTCCTTTGTGAATTCCCCACCCAACGGTGTGCCACTTTACACAACTTGACTATTATACGTTAAATTTTTTTCATTCTGAATGAGGCACTTTTCTTGGTCGCCCTAAATCCAATTTTGCGATGCCAATTTGAGACTTTCTGGTAAAAATATCAATAATGCTGATTTTATGCCTTCGTGTGTGACTTCCCCATCCAGTGGTGTGCCTCTTTCCACAATTTTGTGATTGTACATTACATTTTTTTCATTCTAAATGGTTTAATTTTCTAGGTGACACCTAGATCATGCCATGATTCTCTACTCTGGCTAATGCTGTAGCGTTAGCCAAAGTACATATTCATGGCATGATCTAGGTAACGCCGAATACAATTTTGCGATGCCAATTTGAGACTTTCTGGTTAAAATTATCAATAACGCTGATGTTATGCCTTCGTGTGTGACTTCCCCATCCAGCGGTGTGCCTCTTTCCACAATTTTGTGATTGTATGTTACATTTTTTTCATTCTAAATGGTGCACTTTTCTCCGTAACACCTAGATCATGCCATGATTCTCTACTCTGGCTAACACCGTAGCGTTAGCCAAAGTACAGGTTCATGGTATGATCTAGGTAACACCAAATACAATATCGCTGATTTTATGCCTTCCTTTATGAATTCCCAACAGTATGCCACTTTGCACAACTTCGCCATACTACATTATGATTTTTTTCGTTTTTAATGGAGCACATTTCTTAGATTATGCCATGATGAATCTCTACTATTGTACTCTGGCTGACACCGTCAGAGTAGAGATTCATGGCATGATCTATCTTTTATCAAACTACTTCAGAATATATACAGTATGTAGTATTAATGTGATTGCATCCAGTGAGCATGTTCTGGTATCCCTGCCCCAGTCCTGCTTGGCATTATTTAATAGGAAGCGCATGGTTGAATTTACAGTGGTATGATAGATCACTTCTATCCTCAAGCAACTTATGCCATTCAATGGCATTTTTTTCTAATGTGAAGGGGTACTCTCAGGTGCCTAATAATAGTGACAGCACGATTATTAATTTGGAGAAAATTCCCAATAATCACTAATATTTACATTGGGACATTATTAAAATCAGCCTAAATCCCTACCAATCACTATTATTAGGCCATCACGATTATTATGCACCTGAGAGTTTGTCTTGAGACCCCACCACCGTTCAATTCACACCAGGTTCTCAGCTTCCATTATTTTCCAATGTTTGAACACATAGGCATGTCCCTGATGAATGTCTTATTGTGTGGATACCAGTAATATATTGAGAGCAATCACTTCATTGAACTGGTGACATGAAATAATTCATGATAGGTAGGGATGTTGTACAAACACAAATTAGACCCTGCCTCAATCGAATTTTTTTCATGGCACCAGTTCAAGTGACTATTCTCTGATTAATCATTATAAACATCTTAATTTACGAGAAATCCTAATATCACTGCCATTATACCCATGACGCATAAATTTTGTTTTCGAATATAAATACATACATGTAACATGCTAGTTAAAGTGACATAATTCATAAGTGCAATTATAGTTTATAATCACTCGAGAAATCAAAGTAAATCACAGATACGAATGTAATAAAGTCATTTTAAAATTTAAAAGTATACCAGTAGTACCAGTACATGTAGTGTGCATATGCATGGCTACATGTGTGTTGTCTGGGTGAAATAAATCACCCAGACTGACATCTCCCTGAATGAATGGCAATGCCATAATTGTTAGCATCACTTACATTGAATACAGCAGCACAAATGCGTGTTGGTATGTACATGTATTATACCTTAAAGACATATTATGGACTTGTTCAAGTTCGTGAAGCTGATAAGTTGGTTATGCCAACCTGGAGAATGTAGCATTCTACTAACATCGTCGAAAATTTCAAAGCAATCGACAATACCATTCAAGAGAAAACGTTGTCAAAACAACGCTCAATAGTAAATATTTACATATGAATATGGGACGCAACAATTGTCAACAAACTAACACAAATGAATTCGCAATCCAGAGTCAGGGCATTAAATTAATATATCAGAATGACGATGCGTGTTTGCAATTTGGATTAATATTCTTTTTCTTTGAGCATGAATATTCTCCATTTCTATTGGATTACCCTACGGGAGTGTTTCACATCACTTTAATCCATTGCATGTACATTATTGTATTCGTCTGTTTCAATTAGGGCCCTGCGGACCAATTCGATGTGATTCAGAATCTTTCATCTGATTTGATTCAATATCGCGTGTTCTGATTCAAATTGTATGGAATCATTGGCACCAGTTGCATTCCAATTACTTCCAACAGACTGAATTGCTTTCTCTCTCAGGATTATGAAACCAACAAAAGACCACACAAACAAATAACACTCACCCCTGATCACGAGTCATGCTAGGCTGCTATGTTGGTAGGTCCTGCTGAATTGCTATGATGCTGGTAGGTCAAACTGATGCTGTCGCACAAATATACAGGCTATTTTTTATAAAGTTGTCATTTTCACAGTGTTTGGTTAATCCGAGCGATTTGTGAAGACAGCTCTGATGTTTGCAAATTTTATGTACCAACATTGAGTCCTTCACATTTGACTAAAACAATTAATGCTTATCATTTATGATGAGAGCTTGGTGTAAAATGTTTACTGTGGAGGTTTACGAGCATATGTTTACCTCTGCACAATACAAATAATTAATAACACCACACATATACATGTATGGCATTAGGACAACAGTAGCTCGAAAGACGAGTGTGACTCGCCACACAGTAGCATTTCAACCAGGCTCTACTCATAATTCACTTTATAATATTGATTTTGATTTGAGAATGGAAAACATGTCATTGAGTTGTCCAAAAATTTATATTAGTACACACATCTTTCAAAATATGTGAATGCATTATGACCATGAGTCTAAATCAGTATAGACGCTCCAATGAGATACAAAATTTGTGGCAATAATAAAAAAGAGTAAAGTCCACAGCTGATTTCAATGAAAACAATGTAAGGCCCAATCGCAAAATTGTGGAAAGAGGCACACCGTTGGATGGGTTAGTCACACACAAAAAACATAAAATCAGTGCTATTTTCTACCAGAAAGTCTCAAACTGGCATCGAAAAATTGTATTTCGGTGTTACCTAGATCATGCCATGAACCTGTACTTTGGCTAATACTACGGCGTTAGCCAGAGTAGAGAATCATGGCATGATCTAGGTGTCACCGAGAAAACTGTACCATTTAGAATGAAAAAAATGTAACGTACAATCACAAAATTGTGGAAAGAGGCACACCGCTGGCTGGGAAGTCACACACGAAGGCGTAAAATCAACTTTATTGATAATTTTAACCAGAAAGTCTCAAATTGGCATCGCAAAATTGTATTCGGCGTTACCTAGATCATGTCATGAACCTGTACTTTAGCGTTAGCCAGAGTAGATAATCATGGCATGATCTAGGTGTCACCGAGAAAATTGAAAAATGGGGAAGTCACAAGCGAAGGCATAAAATCAGCGTTATTGATAATTTTAACCAGAAAGTCTCAAATTGGAATCGCTAAATTGTATTCAGCGTTACCTAGATCATGCCATGAACCTGTACTTTGGCTAATGATATGGCGTTGGTCAAAGTAGAGAATCATGGCATGATCTGGGTGTCACCGAGAAAACTGTACCATTTAGAATGACAAAAATGTAATGTACAATCACAAAATTGTGGAAAGATGCACACCGCTGGCTGGGGAAGTCACACACGAAGGCATAAAATCAGCATTATTGATATTTTTACCAGAAAGTCTCAAATTGGCATCGCAAAATTGGATTTAGGGCGACCAAGTGCCTCATTCAGAATGAAAGTGTCCAATGACCATTGCCAAATGGGGCCTAGGTGATGGAATAAAAAGTGAAAAGTTCAGAATGAAAAAAATCATATGTAAAATCATGAAGGTATGGAACCACGGTACCCTTGGGTGCGGAATTGACTCAGGAAGGCATGGGACAAGGGAAGTCTGGGTCTTCAGGTTAAAAGTTTGCCATTCCCATCGCTGAATAGGTCGTGGGGGCTAATACGTCGAAAACGCAGAAAGCCATGTGCGCCGATTCAAGCGGCTGGTAAATGAAATTAAATCGTATTGGGAACCTAAGAACCAATCCGCGCGGTCATATTATATCATTAGTCGATGACTGCATCAAAGTTATTTGAAAACATTACTCAGTTTACTTACATTTGATGAAAAACGACGAGAGAAGTTTCGCTGTTGAACAAAAATGTCTGCCGACGTGCAATCTCTTCCGGGTATGGGTCACATGACCGGAGATCATGTGACCGGTCGAAATGGCGATTGTCCGAGGCCGTCCTTGATGAGAGTAGCGAGATTGGACGGATGTGGCGTCAAGTCCGCAGCCTCGTAAACGAATTCATCACAGTTGAAACTTCCACAAACTTGTCTGTTGTGATATCACTCTTTTGTGTGAGGCGCCGTGTGGCCCCGGGTCAGAATAGGCATAGACTAAAAATAGGATAGACGTCGCACTCATGGTTATCAATCTGTAACGCTGCTGGACGTCCCATATAAATATTTACCCGGGTAAAAATAGGGGTTTATCCGGTTTAATCCATGGTAAACATCGGTTCACCCGGGTAAAATAATATTCTACCCAGGTAAACCCCAATTAAAAATTCATTATACCGGGGTTAATCCAGGTATATAAAACGTATATCGAGATTTACCCGGATGTCTTATCCATTTGGTAGGGATTTACCCAGGTGTTTCTCCATCTCATGGTATACCCAGGTGTTTATCCATCTCATGATATACCGGGGTGTTTTACTATCCATTATGGGAAAAAAGTTACCAACAGGAGCGAACTTGAATATGTATTTTCGACCAAGCCTTGGTGCTCAAACCGTAAATTACAACAACATATTTCACAGGTATAGTTTGGATTACCATTACATTCATTAATTAATTAATACCAGGTGTAAATCCATAGTTTTTCTTACGAGTCACTTAGCCAGTGAGACATGTTGTCATATGTATACAAATGTATACTGGCGAAATCTCCAGTGATTCCACACTGAGATCAGACTATTGGGCAACTGGTACACTTTTCCGCTTTCCTGTTTACATCTGTCACCTGGACATTGTATTCTTCCTAAGACTAAGGGGGGGCAATTGTTTCTGTGTGACCAGATGTATGTCTTAATGGTTTTTTCTTCTTCTAGGGAACAGGTGCCCTATGTATACAAGCTTAACCCCCAAGCTATCTGACGCCTGGCCAACATGATCAACTTGTTGCTATAGTGAAGTCGTCTTCAACTGGACTGTCCAAGGAGTTTCCACCTACTTGCAAAAACACTATGTCACTAAATCATGCGGTTTCCAGGTTGGTGAGTACCATGCATTTCAAATTTGCAAATGCACAAAATCATAATATACGAGGAACTGACAAAAACATAGCAGTTAGACTGTTACGAGCATATGCAGGTTTATTTTTGAAACAAGTTGATACTTTATTTGTTCGGAAATGCTTAGTGGTTTTCTATAACATTGTGATGAAAGTTGCCAGTTGGAGGTGCATGGATTACACCAGTCCATACATCTTGTAAAAACACCTGACAGAATGTTAGAGCAAAAAAATGTGAATTTGGACATAAATGAGGTATCAGCTTGAAAAATAGTATATCATCTGCTCGTAGCTATAATGTCATATCTTAGTTTATTACTGTGACAGTGCTATTTTATATACCAAAACAGTATATACCTTTATTAGGTGCTACACATTTATACTAACTAAGTTATTATACCTAACTCACTAATATACATTTTATAGCCGCATTGTCATTTCATTCCGCGTACTTGGTTCATTTCGTTCCATTCCGTGCTATTTCGTTCTTTACATTTTCCCTTCCCAGTTCGATTCCTGATCTCTATTTTGCTATTTCGATTTTGGTAAATTGAAACCCGGTAAAGTTGTGTGTTCCGGATTTTAGTAGTCCGTGGTTTCGTTTTCGTTTCGTCACCGGGTCACATTTTCTATTGGTCAGAACAGGATGTAAAATTTTGTAAACAAATAAGCACATGTAGTTTGTTTTGGAAGTATTTTCAAATGTTCTGATCAACTATCTTTTCAAAGGTAATATTTAGCTTTTGTTTAGGTGTAGTTAGGTATATAATATGTCCGTCCAGCCACACATTATGTATTGTATGCTGTCAAGTGTTTCTTTGACTGAAATATTGTCAGAAAGTGACCTTTTGTATTTCTGTTGATTTGTTGACAATGTTGTATTGATTCATTGAATAGCCCTGTTCTGAATGCATAGGCATAATGTCAGCTTGTTAAAAATGCAAGGTAAATTTCATTGCAAATTACTGGAGATTTTCTGAAACCGGAGTTGGTCGAGAATTTTTCAAATTTCTTGACATTCGGTCATCACTTTTGTTGTGACATTGTGATAAATACCTTTTGCCTCCAACATTATGCAATGCAATTCTGATTTCGCATTAATAAGTTAGTAGTTTTCAGACCTGGTGTTGGACAAATTGTCCCAACTAGTTCTGGTAGTACAAGCAGGTGTTGTCATCTTGGTTTGTTGATAGTCGTGACATGGTAAGTTGGTGTCAGAGTCTGCAGTCATCCGAGTCTCAGGTTAATGGTGAGTCAACCCTGACCCCTCCCCTGCCACACCCTCTTTCCCACTAAATTTTTTTTTGTGAGCCAAGTACGCATCGCGCTTGCTTTCATCTCATTTCATCAGATAGGTGCATGAGTTAATTCGCTGCGACACTAATTAGGTGGAAGTTTACTTAACCAAACTAATTAGTAGCAGTTGTCGGCAAGAAAACTTATAAATTTTCAGCCAGTCCACACTTAGCATGCAAGCGGAAGTGAAATTTGTGTTCAAATTTTCAGACGACGGTGAATATATAGTGCGACAATAGGTGATTGTAAAATCTTTATTGATTTTCAGAAATCTTTATTGATTTTCAGTGATGCTGAATTGTGATTTGACAATTTTGTAGTTGACGGTAGAGTAAATAGCTCGAAAATAGGTGATTCAAGAAAATAGGTGAGCAAGTTCAGAAAATAATGTTTCGAATCAACTTTCAATTGACGGTGAACTTTAATGTTCATATGTGTTGTTGCGTCAACACGTGATTGATTATATTTCAGTTTTGTCGCCGGACGGTACAATTAACTTGAAATTAGGTGATTTGTTGGTGACATCATGGAAAATTAATTCATTTTTCCATTGTTGAGTTTGTAGTTTGTGATTGATCAGGTTAGATCTGACTTTGAAATTTTTTCAGTTGACGTCAGATAGCGAGCGAAATAGGTGACTTGAATATTTAATCGCAGATTAATGTTGAATTTTGATGCGACTTGTAGGTATTCGCTTGTTAGTTAAATTGTAGGTGACTTATAGTTGTCTGAGTTATGGTGAACTTGATAAATATTTTTTCCTTACGTAGTTGGACTTGAGAAATTTTCTTGAAATAAATTTTTCCGCAGAATTTGTTTTTCTCGCAGGTTTAATTACAAAGTGAATTTTGTTTTTCAGTTATTTCTGAGTTGGTTTGCAGAAAATACTTAGGTTTTTCTGTATAAATTTCTGCGCGTCGGGTTTTTCAGATATTGCGTTTAGTTTATATATTTTCATTTGACATTTTCAGCGTTCAACAAGGATTTTTACTTTGACCTTTACACTTAGTGATTTTTTCCCACAATTCTCTTGTAGGTTCCGACTTGAATTATTTTTTATTCCAGTTAGTTAAAGCAACACTTGTTTTTTTTCCAGAGATATTTCTTAGATTTGTAGGTCGATCGTGGTCGAAATAAATTCAAATTTTCCGTAGATATTTGCAAGTTAGCGGAAGATGGCGTCACAGATTTCAGAGGAAGTTATGTTGAAAATACAGGCTGAGATATTGGAATTGACAGTTCGGATAGAAGAGTTGAAGAGAAATAGTGAAAATAATTACAGCAATGATAATTATTACAGTGATGCTATTTATAACAGTGGTTATAACTCTTACTCCAGACGGTGTGCGCAGAGATATCGGAATAGGAATCGCAGAAGGCAGTATATGGAGAGAAGCAATAATGTTCATTATTTTCAGAATGAGTCAAATAATGTTTCACAGGAGAGAAATGATTATATTAATCACACAAATGACAGATTACAAGGAGAGTATGTATCTGGTAGATACACCGGATGTTGGAAATGTGGTGATTTGACGCATAAAGCGTTTGGTTGTAGGAAAGGTGGATACTATCGTTACTATGATAGAGATAAAAAAAATTGTTCACAGGATAGATCCCGGAGATTTATTTACAAATCTCAATTTGTTAATGATTCCAGTAAGGAACAGTGTATAAGTGGAAATGCTACAAAGTCAGATATTATTGTTTCAGGCTCTTGTTGATACAGGTTGGACTAGCTCCACAATTTGCGAGCAATTTTACAGCACTTTCTTGAAACATATTCCTTTGCAGCCTTTGTCTGTTATACTTAATATAGAGTGTGCTGATGGCAAGAAACTCCCTTATCTTGGATATATTCAGTGTCCTATTACAGTTCCTTCTTAGGACAAGATTCCAATAAAGAGTTCATTTTTCTTGTAGTGCCAAACAGTTCTTATAATATGTCAGTGCCAGTTTTGCTAGGAACTAACATTCTTTCAGAACTCATGCAGTTGTGCAAAGATACACATGGTCACAGGTTTTTACAGAATGCAAACTTGTCATCATCTTGGTTCATGGCATTCAGATGCATGATTTCTAGGGAGAAAGAACTTGCTAAACACAATTTTTTTCTAGGTCATGTAAAGTCTGCTGAGAATACTCATGTTATTCTCCATCCTAATACTAAGAAAGTTGTTACTGGTTTTATTGATCATAAAATTCCTTACCAACCCACATGTGCTATTTTGCAGCCTCTTCCAGATGATGAGCGGTTCAACTTTTTAGAGATAGGTCCATATATTGTGAAATATGATTTCAAGAGCACTGATACTGTTGATGTTCACTTGTCAAATATTTCTTCTAGGACTATCAGTATAGCACCTAACTCTGTTATTTGTCAGGTACAGCCAGTCTCTGTTGAGCAATATATTGAAACCTCCCCAGGTTCAGAGACTACCTCTTCATTTCTTGATAAAATTACTATTGATGTTTCTTCTCTTGATGATGCAAAGGATATATCTGTTGCATTGAATCTTATCAAAGAATTTTCAGATGTTTTTTCACAGCATGATCTTGACTTAGGTTTTTACAGTTCAGTTAAGCATAGGATCGACATGTATGATTCTACGCCTTTCCAGGATCTTCCCAGACGTATACCTCCAAGCATGATTGATGAAGTGAGAAATCATCTTCACCCAGTTGTTAGCTGCCGGCATTATACACCGATTTCACAGTCCATATTCTTCTAATGTTGTTTTAGTTAGGAAGAAGGGTTCAAATGACCTTTGCATGTGTACAGACTTCAGAATTTTAAATAAACGCACTATTCCATATAATTATGCACTCCCTAGGCCTGAAGATCTTTTTGATTACTTAGCAGGTGCCAAGTACTACCCAGTTCTCGACCTCAAATCTGGTTTTCATCAATTGGAGATTGCAGAGGAGCACAAGGAGAGAACAGCTTTTACTGTTGGAGGTCTAGGATTATATGAATAATAGATTAGCATTTGGTTTGAACAATAGTCCTTCTAGCTTTCAGAGGATGATGGAAGACTGCCTCGATGGTCTTAACAGGAATATATGTAATATTTATGGTGATGACGTCATTGTATTGTCGAAATCTGTTCCAGAAATGTTGGAGCGACTTAGACTTGTTTTTGACAGGCTCAGAGAATGTGGTTTGAAACTGGCCCCAGCAAAGTGTAAATTTTTCATGTGCCGTGTCTCATATGTAGGCCATGTAGTTTCAGAGAAAGGTATCGAGACGGATCCTGCGAAAGTTGACAAAATTGTCAACTGGCCAGTTCCCAAGAACTCTGATCAATTGCGATCATTTCTTGGCTTTGCAGGTTACTACAGAAAATATTGTCCTAATTTTTCCAGGATTGCTAAGCCCTTGACAGTTTTACTCCCCCTACAAACACAAAGAAGCCAAAGAACAAGGTTAAATCCTCTTTTACAGGGAAATGGAAATGGTAGCATGAGCAGCAGTCTGCATTTGATACTTTGAAAGATCGTCTTTCAAATCCCCCCATTTTAGGTTACCCCGATTACAGCAGGCCCTTTGAAGTCCATACTGATGCGTCCCGTCATGGTTTAGGTTGTGTCCTTTACCAAGAGGTGGATGGTGTGAAGAAAGTTATTGCGTATGGCAACCGAGGAAACACAGCAGCAGAAAAGAATTAACCGGCACATAAGTTAGAATTTTTAGCTTTAAAGTGGGCAGTTACAGAAAAGTTTTATGACTATTTATATGGTAATTATTTTGTAGTGTATATTGATAACAATCCCTTAACTTATGTTTTAACTTCAGCCAAATTAGATGCTACTGGACAGAGATGGTTATCGGCCCTAGGTTCTTTTAAATTTGATATTGTTTATAGACCCGGTAAATCTAATACCGATGCAGATGCCTTATCCAGGTTGGATACACCTTTTTTCAGATATGATTACAAATGATTCAGTTCAAGTTATTTGTAATTCATTACAGGTTCAGCAACCTTTTGTTAAAAGTTTATGTTGCAGCACTGACGTTTTATATTCTGTTCAAGATGGTGTAGGTCATGGTCTTGATGAAATGAACTATAAGGATTGGAGAAGATTGCAGGAAAGAGATGATGTATTGTTCGTATGGTTATCAGCCGTGAGAAGAAATAGTTGCCCAAAGAGAAAGTTCCTTCCCCCTTCTAGGCTTCATTCAGCATTTTAAAGACATTTTTCTAAGCTTAGTTTGCAGTGCGGAGTTCTTTATAGAGAGTCCACTTTTAATGGTAAAACCACCACTCAGCTTGTTTTAACACATTTACAGATTTCTTTTGTTCTAAAATCATTACATAATGATATAGGACATCCAGGTCGTGACAGAACAGTTTCACTTGTGAAAGAAAGATTTTATTTTCCAGGTATCGACAGTGCTGTCGATGATTGGATAAAGCATTGTCATAGATGTTTACGAGTTAAAACTAATCCGAATTTCAGAGCCCCTTTAGTATCTATTACTACTTCTCAACCTCTTGAACTTGTTTGTATTGATTTTCTTACTCTTGATTGTTCTAAAAGTGGTTACCAATATGTTCTTGTTATGACAGATCATTTTACTAAATATGCACAGGCTTATCCTACAAGGAAGATGACTGCAAAGACTACTGCTGATGTATTGCTTAACAATTTCTTTATTCATTATGGTTATCCTCAACGTATTCATAGTGATCAAGGTGCTAATTTTGAATCTCAACTTATTTCTGAACTTTGTCAGCTTTGCAGAATCAAGAAGTCCCGAACTACTCCTTATCATCCGATGGGGAATGGCGTTACAGCGATTTAATCGCACACTTATTAGTATGTTAGGTACTCTTAATCCTGATCAGAAACATGATTGGAAATATCACATAGGTCCTCTTGTGCATGCTTACAATTGTACTAGGCATGAAACTACTGGTTTCGCCCCTTTTCAGTTGATGTTCGGAAGAGAACCACGGTTACCTCTTGATATTTTATTTGGTCTGAATAAACCTGATTCTGAACAAACTTCTTACTGTGATTATGTTTCAGATCTTAGACAAAAACTTTCTGATTCTTACAGATTAGCATCCAAATCTTATGTCTGGTGCTCAGAGTGGAAATGCCAAATATTATAATCGAAAGCTTCGTGGTGCAACTATACATGTAGGCGACAGAGTCTTAGTAAAGACATTAGCTTTCGAAGGCAGACATAAATTGGCAGATAAATATGATTCTGAAGTTTATACTCTTAAATCTCAACCCATTTCTGACATTCCTGTTTTTAATTTAGAAGATGACAATGGAAAGCAAAGAACTTTACATAGGAACCACTTGTTGCCTATTGGTTCTTTACCCTTTGACTTTCCAGATGATGACACAGCCCTTAAATCTCCTCTAGAACAGAGAGATGCTGATGCCCCAATTGTAGATCCTCTTATACCACCTGTACGGCCACCAGAGCCTAAGGTGCGGAAACGTCGTATTCCATGTACTGGCAGTGATACTTCACGAAGTTTGTGATAACCATATAAATCGTTCAGACCATATAGATGGTTCAGATGAAGAGTCAGTAATTTGTTTTGTTCCACAGGGCGTTGCAGGTATAAAATCTGCTCCTAATGCAGTGGACAGTTCAGCTCCATCTCGTCGGGGTGACGACTTTCCTTCTAGATCGTAAGCTGTTGGTTTTTCTTCTTCCTGTGGTGATGACCGCACTCCAATAGATGAGTTCGGGGAAGTTAGAACTGATGTCGGTGATGACAGTAATGTTAATATTTCAGCTACACAGGATTCGACAGGTCAACTTGAACTTCGTTCCACAGGTGATAGCAATGATGAGGCTGATGAGAATAATGACGATGAAGTTGTTGATATTGTCCGTGTACCTTTAGCATATATTGCAGAAGATACTGTTGTTGTTGATGGCAATGTTGATGGTTCGAAAGCGAATGTTTCAGGTGATAATGGTGCCTCGAGTTGTCAGAGTGGAGATAGAGAAAGTATTTCTCTTTCAGATTCCAGACCGAAGCCAGTATCAAGGAAATCTAGCAGAGCAAAGAAGCCTCCATCATGGATGGGTGACTATGTACCTAATACCATGCAGCCCATTCCAGGTGGACAAGATTAGTACAAGAATCAGCTTTTGCATAAGCAAGATCAGATTTGCACCAAGGTTTCTCCAGATGTTTTTCAGTCTATTTTGAAAACTATCTTGGATGAATAAGATTTTCATTTTCAGTTTAGTTCACTTATATTCAGTGATTCCATGTTACTGATATGTCAGTTTCAATGATGTGTGTATACATGGGACATAGGCATTGTCCTGTTGTGTTAGTAATGCATACCATGTTCTTGTTTTTAATAATGATTCTTTTATATATATATATCTTTATTTCAGACAATTTTGTCTATATTATTTGAGTTTACATAAGTTATTAAGGTATATACAACATGTCAATTACAAATTTACAACAGTGGACTTATGTATACAATAATTCGTTCCAATATATTATCAGATCAGAAGTGTATAGTATATCTGACCTCATTATTGCAGATAAAACACAGTTATTCGACTTGCTCACCCTTTCACGAAAACCATACACAAACTTTCGTCTCAACATTGGCATAGACAACACTCTATCATTCACAAACATACCACTAGCACTGCATCTTCTGTCATAACCCATACATAGTCTATACGCATTATTGTAACATACATTTAGCTTATTTAAAGTAATTTTCTTGAAATTCGACCACAGCTGGCAACAATATAGAGGAGAAATGTATCTCTGAAAAAGAAATGATTTAACAGCTTGCGAACATTTTGAAAATGTTCTTAACAATATATTAGCTCTCAGACAAATAGCCCGATATTGACGTTGTATGTCGCCGTCGTCAGATAGGTCGTCTTTTATAACGTGTCCAAGATAATTGGCACTAGCAACGAAGGTAAGATCGTTACCATTGAGATTCAGTTTTGGAAGAATGCCAATAGGCATGGAATTAGGAATGAAGGCTATGGCGACAGTTTTGGAGGTGTTGTAACTAAGGTTTAATCTGTCAGCCTCATTAGTGCACACACGCAATAGGCGACGAAGACCAATCACAGATGGAGATATCAAACACATGTCATCGGCGTATGCCAGGTGGTTCAATAGTTTTGAGCCAATCATGCATCCAATGTTGGTTCTATTCAAATTCCTGCTCAAATTGTCCGTATATACATTGAATAAGAGAGGGCTTAGTACACTTCTCTGTCTTACACCGCTGGTAGGGTGGAAGCCAGATGAATATACAGAACCCCAGCGAACATAAAACAGTTGTTTTTTGAACCACACGGACAGCAGACTAATAATCTGCTTGGGAACATCTCGACTTTCAAGCGTTTCAAATAACACGCTGTGGTCAACTCTGTCAAACGCTTTACTGGCATCCATAAAGCAAACAAATACAGGTGTATTCCTAGATGTATAGTATCGTATACATTCCTTTAGTGCAAAAATGCATCCATCAGTCGAGTGTCCTGGTTTGAAACCGAACTGATTGTCTGTTGTTAGAAGTTTTTCTGAACATTTATAAAGTATTGCGTTTTCTAAAATTTTAGACAAAACACACGATAGGGCTATTGGCCTGTAGTTCTCTTTATCGGAAATGTTTTTTGATTTGTTTTTAACAATTGGAATTAATGTCACTTCGAGCAATTTGTCCGGAAGATGTCCGTGTATTATCATTGCATTGAACAGATGACACATATATTTACAAATAATTTCATGACAGTATTTGATGTGTTCAGGAGAAATTCCGTCAGGACCGCCTGACTTACCCTTTTCCAGTTTATTGATGGCAATACGAATGTCGTCCTCAGAAAATATTATAGTTGTGTTACCCTTTTCACTATCACATGTATAGTTTACTGTATCGGATTCATGAATATCTCTGCACTGATAACTCATTATACCATGAAAGTGACTTTTCCACATATCAGCTATTTCGGAATCACCGGATATTCCACCAATAGTAGATGCGTTTCCACATGCGTTACGCCCGGACACTTTTTTCCAGAAATCCCCAAACTGTTTACACTCGTAGTCATGCGCAAGATTATCTGCTTTCAACTGTTCGGTTATAGCCTTGCATTTACGAAGAACACATTTAAATTTCGACCTACACCGACACATGGTTTCATATACATATCCATACCGGGGTTTCCCTTGGCTCACCCAGAATAGAAAACTATTCCTTGCTTCTCCGTGTAGCTTTTTGACATGGGAATTCCAACCAGGTACCTGGTACGATGCATTGTGCCCAATTTTATGAGTCGTGAAACATTGTTCCGCTGATACCTTCAGGGAAGTTATAATTTGTTCGTATGCTGTGTCAATTTTATTAGTGAGTTCAGAATTGGGAAGACTTTCTTCCACGCTCAGAATATCTATATCAATTGCACGAATGAGTTCACCACTCAAGCAACGGAACTGATCGATTTGAGAGGATGAAATATTTCTCCACTTTATCCTAGATACGCCGGGAAATAATTTCGCATTACTGTCGGTTTTCATCAGGTTTGAGAACATAAACTCCACAAATAGCGGGAAATGGTCTGAAGTCATATAGTCATAACATATATACATAGATGATATGGCGGCGTCTGCATTGTCTGTACAAACGCAATGATCAATCCATGAGATTGTGCCATGGGCAGAGCTGATGAATGTGAATGAGTCAGAGGAAGATCCAAAGTAGTTAACATCTGAGATGAGTAGAGAGTTTTTACAAAAATTGGATAGCTCGGTCATATTACCGCTGTTCCTGATTACGTCTGCATTAAAGTCACCAACCACAAAACATTAGGTGTTCCGGAATCTTCTATTATAGACCCTATCATTCCAAGATAATGATTATATTCTTCGGAATTGCCAAATTCGTCCACTGGCAAATATACACAGAGAATCAGGAGGGAAGTATTACTACCAGTTATTTTCAGTCCGATGATTCTAGGGTCACCGTATGTCAAGAATTCAGTTGAGTTAAACATAGACTTTCTCCACATTATCGCAGTTCCACCATAAGGACGTCCGATTAAAATTGTATCTTCGCATTGAACAGCAGATACACCTTCTGCTTCGAAGTCAGAATGTATTGAACGGAGGATAGGAAGCTCGTGTTTTAGCAACCAGTGTTCCTGTAGGAGCACAATGTCAGATTTGTTACACATGTCATTGACAGTTACAATCGATGACTTAACTGCTTTACAGTTATAAGATGCCAATCTTATTGGATCAACCATTGTGAGGGTTATTGTTAGGAAGATCCCAGCTATTCGGCATAAATCGCGAGTCATATTGGCTCCATTGACGTTTGGGCTCGAAGAATCGTCTAACTAAAATATTAGCCGGCCATACTGATGGGTCGAGAAGTTTTTGCATCATCTCCCTATCAATCACGTCGATGCGGAAAGAGGAGTACGAATCATATTTTGTTACCAATTTCTCACATTTGATCACAATAGTATTAAATTTCTTGTTTACGAATGATTTGATGTCACTTTCCTCTGTACCCGGTGCTAATCGCGACACGAAAACTGAACCTTGGGGTCGTGACTTGACACCTTTCAAGCTTGTTTCAGTCGAAGTACCAATTATAGGTGGTTTCTTTTCGGTCGACGATTATAATTAACCGTCGTAAAACCTCCACTTTGACACGAACCAGCATCAGAAAAAGTTTGCCTTTTTGCCTGACTCTGCACAGCTTTTAGATAAGGAGGAACTCCTTGAGTAGGCTGATCGATCTTGTGAACAAAGTTCGGTGTTTGTCGTTGATTACTGACACTCACGTCGCTGTTAGCTTGCACAGTAGACGCATTCAATAAACCACTATCCTTCAGTGAATTGTTGTGAGAAGTGTTAACGGCTCCACCCTTATTACCAATGGGACGTTCGTCGTGTGAATTATTAGAGTGAGAATTAGGATTCACAATTTTTGTGTTGACAATGTTTCCAATCACAGTAGATAAATCGCTTTTAAGCGCCGTAATGATTTCGTCTTTAAATTTTGTCAAGCTGATCTCATTAGCACGAACTGAGTCGGTATTGCACACATTGTCCTTCATGTCCTTAAGTTGACTTTTCATGTTCGAAATTTCATGAGCTAAACTGGAAATGTCAATATAATCAAAGTCAATTGGTGGGAGTTTGGATAGATCCCGAGCAACAAAGAGTGGCATTTCATCAGTATCCGATTCATGGAGCAAAGTTATAACATCCTTCAAATTATTGGCGTTTTTGTCTTGCCCCTTCCTTTTAATGAGTCTATTTTTGCTGTCCGCCAGGTCATATAGCGTTAATTTAGCTGTCTCAATACAGTGTTTTATCAACAGATCGGTAGTAAGTTTGGGTAATTTATTGGTCAGGAAGCACAACAGCTCATCAATAATAATAGATTGTTTGTTACCGTCAGTGTGGTCATTGTTCTTTTTCTCTCTACCTTTGTCATTTTTCGGCACCTCGGGCTGTTTGTTTACCTCCGGTCGTGTCTGACTGCATTTCTTTTCGCATGTTATGCACAGATATTGGTCACCTATCGTGAATCGCACATTATTACCACTTCCACACAGCTCACACCCTGGCATTTTGTGTAGTTTGCGAAGTAACAATCACGTATTCCACTGATTTAGTCCATTATTTTGTATGAAAAATTTGTTAAGAATTAAACTAGCGGCCATCTTGGCGCATGCGCATAATATATGTGATGTATTATATATTATGTATTGATATTATGTATTGTTAGGTATCACTTGTCATCTTCGTACGATCAGAGATATTTCCAGTTATTCCAGCTGACGATCCAGTGTAGAGCTATGACTCATATGAGGTACCAGTTTTGAAGGAATTCTATTTTTTTTGTTATATACTCTGTGAGGTGATAAAGTGTTCCTTTCTATATATGATTATGATTTTAACATATTTGTGTTGATTGTTGTGAATTCATGATTGAAGTTCTCTGGTGGACCAGCCAGTGTGAATCATTGATGATTTCATTTCCGCGGTATCGTGTGATATATTCACGTTGTTTACTGTCTATGCCAGATAGTGAAGAGTTAGTTCAGTAGATTACGTTGCAGTTATATAATGCTGATTTTGATTTCAGTTTTGAATATAGGTCGGTGTCAAGGTTATCTCTGTGTATGAGAATCTTATAGATGATTATTTTCCATTATCAGTTGCAGAGTTTGAAAGTCATGTCTATTAGCGACATTTCCTTTCAGTATTGGTCTAAATGACTAGAAATTCACTTTGTCAACAGAGGGGAGAGTGTGACAGTGCTATTTTATATACCAAAACAGTATATACCTTTATTAGATGCTACACATGTATACTAACTAAGTTATTATACCTAACTCACTAATATACATTTTATAGCCGCATTGTCATTTCATTCCGCGTACTTGGTTCATTTCGTTCCATTCCGTGCTATTCCGTTCTTTACATTTTCCCTTCCCAGTTCGATTCCTGATCTCTATTTTGCTATTGCGTATTTCTATCTACGCCAAATTGTTACCTGCTTAAATCTATTCCCTCTCTAGTCCAGAGCCCAATATTATACCAAACTGTTGGTCAGCCAATCACAGGTAACGTCTTTTCGCGCCTTTTGTCAGTTCGTATTTGGTCGTCAAGCAATGCGCATCGTTCGTCTCGTTTGACATTTAGTGTCGTCGCACTTGAAATTCTTCAAATGGTTGAAGAATGTTAAAGTTAAGAAGTATAAGATGAATACTACATTATGACATCTGACCTATTCTTTTCCAGTGTGGTATGTGATATTCTGTTATATGTTTTACCCGTTATTATAACGTTTTTAATAATGCTATCGTCTTCATTTGAAAGTTTAGAGTTATGTCACATTTGCAATATATATTTGCCCAATAGTTTAGAGATGTGGAAATCGCACACTGTGTTCGTAATCTCCCTTTTATACTAGCATGTAGGTTTTATTTCTAACTGTTCGTCACAGTTAGGATTGTGTCTAATAGTTGTTTATATCGACAATAGGGAAGTTGGTTTATTGACACAATCACATTTCACATATTTATTAATATCCATACTGGATATTTATTCGGCAGCAACTATAACCTAGTTATTTGTTCGCCAGGGTCCTTGTCGGTTATTTCGTTGGTCATCTGGATCTCTGGTTTGATGTCTGATGTTTGATGCTCGATGTGATGTTGCTGTCAAGCTAGCCTATAGATATGTTGTGATGTCGTCTTCATGTTGTGATGCTTGTTGGATGTGTTCCGTTTAATATATCAGGATGAATAAATATACAGAAGACTTTTAAGGTAGGCTTAGTGTTTCCATAGACCCTGCCAGATGTTTAGACTCAGAGCTTCATAAATGTTTTGTGATATAGCGACATGGTTCACATAAGACCCACCCCTGTGCTCTACCACATTACCATCAGCCATCTTGGATTTTACTCTTTGCATGACTAAATCCTTTGGCAAGGGCTACAGGTTGTACCTTTGACCAGATCATTATGACATTTGTCATGGATGTTGACATTGAAATGTAGATGGGAATGAGTCATTTTTGGGTCATTCGGCAAAAAAATATGGCCACCAGTGGCCATCTTGGATTTCCATTAGCACGGGCTACAAGTCATACTGTTTGTCTGATCGTCATGAAATTTGTCATGGATGTTAATATTATATATCTATTATATATTTTGAAAGATCTGTGTGTGTGTGTGTGTATCTGTGTGTGTGTGTGTAATCGATGGACTCGAAAATGGCCCAGCCGATTTCGATGAAACTTGGTATGTGGGGGTATTTTCGGCCGGGGACGAACATAGGCATATTAATTTGTCCGTGCGACGTGACCTTGACATTGAAATCGGGTCATTTCAAGGTCAAACGCTCGAATATCACGGGATTTCGACGAAACTTGGTATGTGGGGGTACTTTCTTATGGCGAGTCTCATAAGCATATTCATTTGCCCGTGCGACGTGACCTTGACCTTGAAATCGGGTAACTTCAAGGTCAAATCGCCAATTTTGATGGGATTTCGACGAAATTTGATACGTGGGGTTACTTTTGTCCACTGATTGTTTTGGACGGGTACAATCGTGACCCCGACCAGACCTTGACCTTCAAAATTATCAATTCAAGGTCAAATCGGGTAAAACCGGATGGATTTCGACGGGCACGTTTGTCGGGTACTTTTGTCCGGGCAGTGTTTTTGGACTGGTCAAATCGTCACCCCACTTGACCTTGACCTTCAAAATGGCCAATTCAAGGTCAAAGCCCGGACGAAGTCGGGTCACCTTCTAGTATACATATATATATATATGGAAATGAGTCATTTTGGGGTCGTTTGGCCAAAAAACATGGCCAAAAAAAATGGCCACCATCAGCCATTTGGCAAGGGCTACACGCTGTACCTTTGGCCAGATCATTATGAAATTTGTCATGGATGTTGACATTGACATGTAGATGGGAACGAGTAATTTTGGGGTCATTTGACAAAAAAACATGTCCACCTTGGATTTCAAAATTAAATCTATTAGCACAGGCTACAGGTCGTACTGTTCATCTGATCGTCATGAAATTTGTCATGGATGTTAATATTGATATGTAGATGGGAAACGAGTCAATTTGGGATCGTTCGGCCAAAAACAATTGTACGACTAAATCCTTTGGCGCGGGCTACAGGTCGCAGCTTTGGTCAGATCTTCGTGAAATTTGTCATGGATGTTAACGATGGCATGTAGATGGGAACGAGTCCTTGTGGGGTCATTCGGCCAAAAAACATGGCCGCCAGCGGCCATTTTGGATTTCAAAATTAAATCCATTGGCGCTGGCTACAGGTCGTACTATTCGTGTAATCATCACGAAATTTGTCATGGATGTTATTATTGACATGTAGATGGGAACGGGGTAATTTTGGGGTCGTTTGGCTAAAAAACATGGCCGCCAGCAGACATCTTGGATTTTACTCTTTGCATAACTAAATCCTTTGGCGCGGGCTACAGGTCATAGCTTTGGTTGGATCTTTATGAAATTTGTCATGGATGTTAACAATGACATGTAGATAGGAACGAGTCATTTTGGGGTAAATCGGAAAAAAACATGGCTGCCAGCAACCATCTTGGATTTTACTCTTTGCGTGACTAAATCCTTTGGCACAGGATACTCCCCACATCCCTGATCCGATCATTATGAAACTTATCATGAATGTTGATGTTAATGTACATCTTGTCTTACTTAGACAATTCAATTAGCACCTTTCTTATTCCTCCATTTACTGCCAGCCATTAAATTATTCCCCTACCTAAGTTGAGCTACAGTGTCATTGACACTTTCATTTACTTAGTTATTTTTTATGTTGACCTACATGTGTAACCCTTTCGTGGTGGGAGCTGCCTTAGTGTAGCATTAAACTATTCATGACTACAGCTTCCTGAATTTTTGCGAAAACCCTGTGCCAAAGTGTTTTTGGACTGGTCAAATCGTCACCCCACTTGACCTTGACCTTCAAAATGGCCAATTCAAGGTCAAAGCCCGGACGAAGTCGGGTCACCTTCTAGTATACATATATATATATATGAAAATGAGTCATTTTGGGGTCGTTTGGCCAAAAAACATGGCCAAAAAAAATGGCCACCATCAGCCATTTGGCAAGGGCTACACGCTGTACCTTTGGCCAGATCATTATGAAATTTGTCATGGATGTTGACATTGACATGTAGATGGGAACGAGTAATTTTGGGGTCATTTGACAAAAAAACATGTCCACCTTGGATTTCAAAATTAAATCTATTAGCACAGGCTACAGGTCGTACTGTTCATCTGATCGTCATGAAATTTGTCATGGATGTTAATAATGATATGTAGATGGGAAACGAGTCAATTTGGGATCGTTCGGCCAAAAACAATTGTACGACTAAATCCTTTGGCGCGGGCTACAGGTCGCAGCTTTGGTCAGATCTTCGTGAAATTTGTCATGGATGTTAACGATGGCATGTAGATGGGAACGAGTCCTTGTGGGGTCATTCGGCCAAAAAACATGGCCGCCAGCGGCCATTTTGGATTTCAAAATTAAATCCATTGGCGCTGGCTACAGGTCGTACTATTCGTGTAATCATCACGAAATTTGTCATGGATGTTATTATTGACATGTAGATGGGAACGGGGTAATTTTGGGGTCGTTTGGCTAAAAAACATGGCCGCCAGCAGACATCTTGGATTTTACTCTTTGCATAACTAAATCCTTTGGCGCGGGCTACAGGTCATAGCTTTGGTTGGATCTTTATGAAATTTGTCATGGATGTTAACAATGACATGTAGATAGGAACGAGTCATTTTGGGGTAAATCGGAAAAAAAACATGGCTGCCAGCAACCATCTTGGATTTTACTCTTTGCGTGACTAAATCCTTTGGCACAGGATACTCCCCACATCCCTGATCCGATCATTATGAAACTTATCATGAATGTTGATGTTAATGTACATCTTGTCTTACTTAGACAATTCAATTAGCACCTTTCTTATTCCTCCATTTACTGCCAGCCATTAAATTATTCCCCTACCTAAGTTGAGCTACAGTGTCATTGACACTTTCATTTACTTAGTTATTTTTTATGTTGACCTACATGTGTAACCCTTTCGTGGTGGGAGCTGCCTTAGTGTAGCATTAAACTATTCATGACTACAGCTTCCTGAATTTTTGCGAAAACCCTGTGCCAATGCATTCTCTTATACATGTATACATATATGCAAACAACCCATAGGGCGGGTTGCATATTTTTAGAATGAATTGGTCTAACACAATATTTACCAACAATGGTTTCTCTTAAATATGCGAGGCACCGAGACTAGCATATATAAGAGAGTGTACTGGCACATGATCTTCAATGCTGCACCAGCGCAGCTCCCTCGTGAAAGTGGGTAACTTTTATTATGTTTGCAAAATATATTAAAAGAATTAATCTTCCCGGAGTAACGACCAATCCCTATATTTGCCTTATGTCAAGTTTAAATTTGTTCACCTTATTTTGTACTTCATTGGAGCGCTTAATTGTCCCTTGACCTCTTGTGTAACAGTCAAGTTGCTCCATTCGACGAACGGGCGTGTGATTCGTTGGTAACGCGAGACTACCTTATACTGTACACAGAATCAGTTGTATCAGTGCAGCATTCGGCAAAGCTCGGTATTCACCGTAAAACGATAACCATGGTTCTGATAAAGTTTGAACGACTGTCATTTTACAACAACAACTTAAAATGGCGACCAACGACGAAGTCTTAAATATTTTTACAACATCGATTAGATTCGATTTACAACAATGATGACGATGATTTAGAAGACTCGTCATTGGTCTTTTTATTGCCACCTTTGTATGTTCAAATTCTTTTATGAACGCAGACTGAAAAAGTGATATATAGGACAATATTAGCATTTTGGTTGCCGGCATCTCGAAATTTCACAGGTCAGGCACATCCTGAATTGCACTATTATAGCGATATTCCTCTATAATAGTGATATTTGACTATAACATATTCATGTTTCCTTTATTTGCGTAGGGAATAGAAGACGGCGCATACCAGTGCACAGCCAAATGTCACGATCATAAGTCATAACAATATCGCAGCGAATATGAACAGTCTTCCGACAAAATTCGTTGTGCAATCTCTTGCGCCAGCTTTGATATTCAATAATATTATACTATTACTAATATATCCAGTTCTAAATGACAATAGCAAGATGACTCAATCGCTCCTTCGTAACAATATTTCGACTAATTACATGCTATTAAATTGAGTTGCTTATCGTGTGTCGTCATGATTGATTAATAATAATGCTCCTGGACAAACTATATGCATGGTATCGAGTTAGTGCGATCTGATTTTGAATAATATTGGTGGGAAATATGCTTTTGGATTATCCCACTTTTATCAAATTAACAAAACGGTAATGGTCAAATACCACTATAATAGTGGAATATCACTATAATAGTGGAATTAAGGATGTGCCTGACCTGATCTGCTGATCATGGCTTACCCCATTAGCCATATTACCAGGTCTGAGTCAGACTAGTTGACCAGTTGACATTTTAATTGTGTTTCTAGGCCTTTCACAATTTGGAGACAACTTCTCAATAAAAAAAATTAAGATTTTTAGATAATCTGATATAAATTGAAATTAGGTTTGGATGAATACAAATTCACCATTTGCTAATGCAACATTAGTCATCGCGAGTTCAAATTGACAAAACATTATGTCGCACATTTTGTTGCAAGTGAAGTTTTGTGAGGTTGTGTCGCCTTCGGAATGCAAGAAAACATGTGACATTTTACATAATTTGTCATGCAATAAACTTACAAGTGACAAAATGTTGATGTTTCATTGCGTTCGAACCTAATTTGTCGCTTTCGGTGCGCCACAAAAAATGTGATAATGTCAGATGTTTTGTTGTTCACGTTGAAAGCGACAAATTTGTGTTGTACATTATGTTGCTCTCAGCACATGACAAATTAGACCGATATGTACAGATAAAAAACATGCAGCATTTTCGCATGTTTGCTGGTCACAGTAAAGCAATGAAACAATAATTATGTAGTCGTTTTTGGTATGCGACATTTAAAATGTTTTTTTTACATGCTGTAACAATAAATATTAGTGTCGTCGAAATAATAATTATGTCACACATAGTAGTAGGGTGATAACATTTAAACAAAGAAAACCATAAAGAAGTTATTTCCATGAATTTTGTACCGTATCCAATATTATGGCACTCTGGAAACATATTTCTAATTTATCACATACATGTAATTAATTCACAAAACCAGCTTCATAATTATTGGTAAGACACACGTGTAATATTAGTGCGTGCGATGATGTCACATCATAATTTAAATGACTTGTGATCGCTGAAGTTTATGATTGTTTTTTTTCAATAAAAACTTTGCATTTATTTAATCATGTAAATTCGATTTGAGCCTCGGTAAACCTTTGCTCAAATCAAATTTAATGAACTCGGTTAATAAATTCCATATACCGGTATTAAATAGAAACTCAACTGAGATCCTTTATAAATGAACTATTTCCAGTATATGTCATTGGCTGGACCATTGGCATTTGTTTATCAGCGACTTGAGCGTCCTGAGTGTTCCTTGCTTCATATCATTAATTTGAAAGATTGAAATTATCCAATATCTATCTTGAAATGAAACTCTTAAAACATTTTAGCAAAGAAAAACTGGAGGACAATGTCAAAGAACTGGAATCAAGAAATGTTCAATTATTTTGTGGTATGTTGTTTGTTACAGTACTTTTACTTGAAGTTGTGATATTTTCATTAATTGTTAAAATATTTTTAACCATGTCATTAATTATAGTGTTTCACAATTTAAAATTTGAGATTTGACTTGGTGCATTTTTAACACCTTCATGACTGGTGCAGCATTAAATATATTGTGCCAGTCTCCCATATATCCCATAGGGAGCCTCACATACATGTACCTCTTTATAAGTACTATGATACTTTAATAGAACAAAATATTATTTGTTTTTTTCCTGTTGCACACACTTCTGTAATTATAAGGCTAATGATCGTAACTTCAAATTGCACACTTTTCAGATATTCACCCCAGGCCTCAGGCTAGAGGTTCAGAACAGGGAGACTTGAAGTCTCCCTCCAGGAAATTTAGGGAGACTTCAGGAAATTTAGGGAGACTTAGTCTGAAATTTTAACTAAATTGAAGACTTTATTATTTTTAAACTGTTGACTTTATCTGAAGAAATTAATTGTTGACTTCATAACTTTTAATATCTGAAACTGGATTATTATTATAAATTTTAATTTTTTGGAAATGGCTTTTGGCAGCTGCTGTATTGTGGGTGTCCGTTAAAATAAACAATAAGGACTAACTAATTTCACCCATAGTGGTAAAACCATAAATATATCTCAAGAACAATATTAAATTGCTAAAATAAAATGTAAGGGAGCACTGGCTTATGAGTTATGTGTGTTCATTCTTTGATATTGCCTTATTCCTTTGATATGTGCAGCCCTGTTAAATTGGAGAAAATTGCACAATATTTGCACTTAGCAGGCTTGAATAGATATATTTTCTTGGTCTCAAGTTCAAATGTATAGATTTGAAAAGAAATCTTATACATGTACCATACTGAAATGAAACTCTTCAAACTTTTTAGCTCAGAAGAAACTAGAGGAAAAGAAACAGCAAGATGAACAGAAACAGCAAGATAAACAGCAAGAAATTGGTAACTGTTACTCTCAAGTGCCTTATAGTCATACATGTATGTTTATTTTTTTTTTCAATTGAAATGTGCACCTATACGTTCCTTAGTTGGCCCTGTACGTTTAATAATTTTTACCATGTCTGATATGTGAACCTGCCTAATTCTTTGATTAATAAAATGTCAGTATGAACTGCTCAAAAATAGAAGTATACATGTTTACTGCAGTTAATGGGTACATATTTAACTTTATATTCACTAGTGTCTATTGTTAATATTTACAATAAATTATTGTAAATGTGAGAGATAAACACATGATAAACTATGTACTAGTATAGGGAATATCTGGTACTCTTATAATTAAGTACCCTGTGCTATTGTTCCAAATTGTACTGTTATTATGATTTTGGAGATTTTCCACCCTGTACTATTATTCCGAATTGTAAGTTCTTCTATTAGTTCACCTAAAAAAAGTTATAGCATGTTGATGGGATAACTGGATGAACGGTTCATCATGAACCTATGGCGATAACACTTGTTTGGTCAAGGCAGGGTTCTTTCGAGTGAATTCAGTGGACCAGATATGGGAGTGGTTCAAAATCATGTCTTTAAAGTCCCACAGAATAACAACTGGTCAAGATCAAGAAGATCCCATGCAGTAATAAGGTGAGTGACACTTAGCAAACACTGATTATCCATGATCCAGTTAACCTATCAACACCTTATTCCATTGAGGGCCAACATTGAAAGTGTGTATTATTGAAATTCATATCTATACTCTGTCACTGCAGACATGTTCAGTGACAGATAAATTATGTATGTCACAAATATAAACTTCTGTTTTCTCCACATATTCTCTCACAGAATTGCACCAGCCAGATGGTGAATCACATGTCACAGAGAAGAGGGTAGAAACAATCTCATCAGATGAAAATACTGGAAGTAGGTGTATTTGAAAACTAGAATTTTTTTTTGCAAGACTAAATCCTTCAGCACACCATACAGTCCACATCCCTCATCTGTTTGTCAAAAAATTTCTATGGATATTTCGGATGAGCTTAAATAGATGTAAGCCATCATTTTTTTGTGGAATATTCATTAAAATACATGACTATCTTGGATTTTACATTTTGTTTTTATGTTTATCCATACCATAGTATGGTAAACATAGTGTCGTTGTCTGGATTGACCACTTTCCGTGCGTCTGTCTGTCTGTACGTAGACACTTTACGCATGGTGCGATAACTCAAATATTTTCTATCTGATCGCAACGAAATTTGGTATGTGCGACTGAGTTTCTCAGTTATGGCCCTTTTTTGAAAAAAATTATTTGCTTAAAAAAAAAAAAAAAAAAAAAAAATGTTTAGATTGATTTCCTTACTCAATTTATATATATAAAAAAATGAATATAAATAAATAAATAGAGGATCTACAACGAGTCCCCAGTTTATAGCGGAATTTACAAAACGAGTCCAGTAAATTAGGTCTGGACCGAGCCTTGGACGAGGTACAGACCTAATTTACTGGACGAGTTTTGTAAATTCCGCTATAAACTTGGGACGAGTTGTAGATTCTATTTATTACATGATCCAAAACCTCGACAAAACATACTTGAATCAACAAATGGGACGCGAAACTAACATCAACTTCTATAAGGCATGCGATGACGTTTCTCACAACTCTACGTTGTTTGTCCGCGCAAAGAAATAGTCCCAGATAAATAAAGACTGTTTGGCGTACTTAATGGCGTATATTTAATGACATAACTTTTTAAAATCTTCATTCATTATAGTTTGTTGAAATTATATTGGAAGCCATAGTATTTTGAGACGTAGCGTACGGAATGTAAAGAAACCACAAACCGGAAGTCAAAGGTCACCTGGCACTATTTCCTGTTATTAAACGAACGTTTAATATCACAATTTATAGAATGGGTTTATTGAATGGAATAAAGGTAGGATCATGTAATAAATTAAAATAATATATAATAAAATATTTTTTGTTTAAATAATAAAAAAAAAAAAATTAAAGTAACAAAATTTGAAAAACTAACACCATTATAACTCTGCTAAGGTTACCCCGAGTCACCACACCAAATTTGGTTTAAATCGGTCCATAATCTTGTGTTATGTACTGGTAAATTTGTTTGGAGCGACTTTAAACCCAATTCACAAATTCCAACCCATGCCTTTGAACTACTTAGCTATTGATAAGGCTATATTATTTTCTGATGTCTCTTATGCCAATTGATGCGCAAATAATCTGATAAAGAAAGCAATAAACATCACATGGTATTAACATTAGACTTGGACATTTGTGCTGCAGAGTGATATCTTCAGATGGGCTGAAGTCATTATAATTGTTATTGGTTTAATAGAGAGGTCAGTGTTCAACATGAACAATTCTTGTGATTTGTTGACAGCTCTGCCATATAATTGATATTAATGGGTCAGCAGTCAGGTGGCTTATCTGTATATTATATTGTTGTTAGAATTTGATACATTATTATTGTAAACTTAAATTGGACTCTCTTAACCCAAGTATTCCATGTCCAGGCCACCTTTCACATTTAACCCAAGGCTGTGGTGGTTTAGCTGTACCAGTGCATTCTCTTATATAAATGTGAGTGACCTATAAATTCCAATAAGTTTTTTGTTATGGACATTTGTCTATAATAGTACATAACAGTATACTCTATAATTCAACACCAAAACTCTCATTTATGATTCCGATCATAGTAATTTCCTATCGCTAAGGGATGGGATAACATCTGCCGATCATGATCGACCTCTCTTTTTTTTGATAACTGAATACCATCATCACATCCTACAGGCCACATTCCTCTTCCTCCAATCGTCACCAATTTTTATATATTTACACTCACACATGCATTTGTATTGTGGAATATAAATGCAGGACATTGGTTGGTTAAAATTATGTCACATGACGTCGCATGCTGACCCCAACTTGCACCATTTTTGTGTAGACGCAACTTGCACCGAGCCACGATAATAATGTTGGAAATGGGCGCTTAAAACTCTTTTAGTCTGCCAGTTGACTTGATTAAATGTGAATATAAGTAATGGATGTTGATTTTGTTTCATAGAGTATGGATGCAAGTTGGTTGATGCAAGTTGGTCGACCAACTTGCATCCATACTCTATGGAACGCAAGCAAATCAACATCTTTTTTTAAATAGATCTCAGGTATGACCTCTAGATGAGAACCACAGATTTTCCCCCATATTTGATAAAAAAAACATGGCCTCCAGTGACCATCTTAGATTTCACATTTGGATCAATCGCCCACATTAAATTTGATTTACAGACCTACATGTCTGATTCAAACATTAATTTTGTATTTTCTTCATAGCCAGTCAACAGCGTCAATTGACATATATTGGAAGGGAATTGGGAATTGCTTTGCTGGGAAAGCCTTTTAAACAGGTAAATTATTCTTCAGAGAAAAGCTACTTATTCAAGACATATTGTGGACTTGTTGGTGAAAAATTCAAAAACTTAGTCTGATCAAATTTATTATGTTTTGTCCTACTAATTTGATAAAATGTTATAAATCTTTATGATGTTCAGTCAACTTAAGTGTGATGTTGTGGAAAAATTTGTTAGTCTGAAATAGGCCTGTAATGATTCTGATCATGATTTCATTGTATTGGGGTACACTTTAAAACAATGCCTGTATCATATCGTGCCCATGCCTATGGGAGGCCAAATTCACATTTAATAATGAATTGCGCAATTGATTGCGCTTAAGCGCAAATACCACATATTGTGCTTAAGCGCAAATAGGGCATTTACATTAAGCATAATTAATTACGCTTAAGCGCAATTAATTGCGCTTAAGCGTAATTGTGACTACTATCTAACCTACCCATAAACTATTAGCATGACCTGGTGTATCACCTAGCAACACAAGATGAGCATTGGGCTAATTTTGACCTGTACTCAACAGTCAAACTGTGAGTATGTGTTCAACAAGGAGAATCCCCTAATTACATATTATCAGCATCCCTCTATCCAAAGAATTGATGTCGCCTTCCCGGAACTCTAGTAATGTTTTGTATGATGTTTTTAATGTATTTTGCACAGATTTTAGCCTTTACTATGGTAATATCCTATACATGCATGCGGTGTCACTGCATGAGGGCTTTCTTACCTCATACAGTAATGCTCTATTTAATCGACTTCTTAACCACAGCAGAATTATGGGTAACTTTTCAGGATTTAGTCGGAAATATGGCTTGTTGCCATTCATCGAAAAGCTCTCGAGAGCTTTCCGATGAATGGCAACAAGCCATATTTTCGCCTAAATCCTGAAAAGTTATCCATAATTCTGCTGTGGTTAAGGAGTCGATTAATTAGAGCATTACTGTATGGTTTACTTATTGACTTAAATCAGGGGGAAAAAACCCTATTTTCATATTATCAGCATCCCTGTCCAAAAAATGGTGTGTAATTACTGGAGCTTTGGTGTCTCAGTCCTGAAGCTCTAGTTTTTCTTATTAAATCAGCAGCTCTTGCACAAATCTATAGTATTTCCATGATCATATAGTGTGAATGTGGTGTCACCGAGGGCTTGCCTCCCTCATATGGTGTGCCTGTATACTCGAAAATTGAAGAAAATCAATGTCGCCCCGACTAATACAGAAAGTAATGCTATTGCAAGTAGCCCCAACTAATATATACCGAAGATAATATAATGCTATCACGAATCGCTCCAACTAAAACAGAAGGTGATACTATTGCGAGTTAGCCATTTTGATAAAGAAGTTGGGCTAGCTCCCTACCCATCCAAACCAATGAAACCAAGAAGTGACGTGTCAATAGGAGTTAATGCTAAGTTATGGAGAAACCTATTTATTCACCAGGGGTGTTTTGTTACATATAACCATGAATTGCGCTTAAGCACAATTAATTATTAAATGTGAATTTGGCCTCCCATACATGCCTATCACGATATAGGAACATGATAGGCATGCATAAAAGAGCAACCTTCTTTAATGTTGTCAAGTTTTACATGTACATATATGTGTATTTGACTCAGCTACGGTAGCTAACAATTAAACTTCGTTTCGGTTTAAAATGAGCTCTACCTCTAGGTGATTTAGATTGTCCAATTTGATAAAAGATATCCAAATAAAAACAAACTGAGGAGTTACTTTTAGTTATAAGACATTGTGGACAATTTCAACACTAAATTCTTAGTTAAATTTGGAAACACTTTTTCCAGGCCACAACTCAACATATATGTACAATTTCCCAACCATCTCCCGAACAGTGTCCTTGTAGTCAAATTAAGTCAATGTCACTGTATAGATGATATTGCAGAATAATATACCGGTATGTAAAGAAGAGTGAAAGGTAGTCAGTTTGGACACTAGTAAAGAGGTTTTAATTTTGATTGACAGCATGAAAGTTAGTAACATAATGAACAGGGGGGGGGGGTGCGGAAAAAAACTGCGGGACACAACGTACCGGGTGGGGGGGGTACCTAGGCGTCAAAAATTTACACGTAAATTTTTTCCTTATTCATTTAGGGGGGGGGGGGGTTGTCGGAAAAAATTTGCATGTTATATTTTTCCAAATATGTATTTTCAGACTCACAACTTCAATTTTCTCTCATTTTATAGAATATGGATTAACCTTAATATCCAAATCATATATACATGAGTAGTACAATCCACCTAAAACAATTTTGGATAACCACTATCTTGGTTTACATGCGATATTGACCCCATTAACCCTCTTAATAATGCCGACTATGTCAGTGTCTACCAGTCGAATGCAGAATTCTACCCTGCGATCGCTTATCTGGCAAAATTTTACTGCAGAACTATCCCATGTATTAAACAATTTCTCCTCCAATGGTATCAGAAAACAGTTATATGCTGGTATCTCACTCATCTCATTTGCATCTTTTTCAAAGTCGAGGTAATGACTAGTTGTCATTTTTTAAAGTGCATACAAAGCGTTGCGATCACCAATATACATGTTTGTACATGTCATGACATCACGAGGTACAAATCTGCATTCTACTGGTAGACAATGACCATTTTAGTCATAATAATCTAAACTAAGTTACCAAGCACCTTCTCGTGAATTGTATGCTCCGGTGTTTTTTTCGGTTTCCGGTCAAACCGAGTTGTTGTCCGGCTGGGGTAGATTTGATGGGGGGGGGGGGGCAAATGGTTAGTAGAAAAAACTGGAGTTTTTGCTGTTTTTGGGGGGGGGGGGGTACCCAAACCGAAGAAAACAGTTTTTTCCACCCTGTGTCTGCAGTTTTTTTCCGCCCCCCCCCCCCCCTGTAATGAACGTATTTTAGCAAACTGATGTTGTCTCTGCTTAAGACCTAGGCTAATTCCCAGGGCTGTAAGTTCAGACTCAGTTCAGCTAACTTACTAAAGTTATCATCCAGAAACAAAAAAAGACAAACAAACAGACAGACATACAAATAACATACATTTTCAATATGTTTTTTTTTCAAAACGGGCTTATAAAAATTGATCATCCTAATACAGCATTATATGTTTCTATTCTCTTTTAGACTATTGTCTTGGGACAATTGTTGGTGGACGCCAACCATCCAGAGAGATTTGCGGATCTTTTGGTGAATATAACAACCCTGTCCAAGGCACAAGCTGCTGCGAGTAGCAAACCTGATCCAGCAGGATACTTATTCAACCAACACATTGACATGCTGTTCAGCCAGGAAGAGCTGAGTATTAGCTCAGGTCTTGGGCTAAGAAAAAAAAAATGAAAAAACCAAGTCTTGACAATAACAGATGGACTGCGGCAGAAGGTACATTTACATACACACCATCATTAATTAGCTATAGGTTATCGGCTGCAATAAGTAGAACGCTACCTGTATCATAAGTAACAAAAGCCAATAAGTGAAAAAGTTGGCCAATAAGTAGAAAGGTGGCCAATAAGTCAATGGTAACGTAAATGACATCATATGTATTTAGCTCAATCGGCAAAGAATATTGGGTCAACAGAAGATAGATTACACACATTTGAAGCATGTGTATTCTGAGTTATCGACAGTATTTTATTGAACCACATGGTCTTTCTGTATATAATATAATAAAAAGAAAACCTTTGTGTCATGAGTGAATACCGGATTTACCTCATACATGGTCACAGTGAGATACTGGAATCATCACATGTGATGATTCCAGTATCTCACTGTGACCACTCATTAGATACTTCCGGTATTCACTCAAAACACACAGGTATCCTCTATGTATAATAAGTTTTAAAAGCCATGATCAACTATGAGAAAAGATGAGAATGGATTTTTTTTCACTGCAATTTTTTTCCTCGACCAAAACCAGACCCACCCCATGGTTTCAACTGTTAAAGGGAGAAATTGTGGACAATAAATTTAATTATTGAGCCCCCTCACTTGTATGAGGCTATAGCATGCACCACTATATGAATCTGATTGTTTCAATTCATTTTGAAGCTGTAATTTGTCTTAGAAATGATTTTGAAAAAAAATTGCATGATATCAGAAAAAATCTGCATTCAGGGCTTGGGATGTATATTCTCACCACAGACACACACACAGCGCAATAAGGAATTTGCTTCACGCATAGTGATGTGAACATTTCGTCATGTCAACCTGTTTCTAAGCCATCAGTCACTTGATATTCCCATTCATATTTGTCCAAGATCATATAACACTAGCAAGCTACATTTGAATGAAATGCAAGCAATTTTCCTCATAACTAATTGAAATTATGACAACTTCAATTTTAAATGAATGTTACATAAGAACTATTTTCCTAACTACGATGTAGTTTTACTATGGTATAAATATTTTAACACCCAAATTTTCCGTTTAAAGAGCAGATGATGTCCAGACATATTAAAGACATATTATAGACTTGTTCAAGTGTGTAGAACTGACAAGTTAGTACCCAGGCGCTATGCCAACTGTGGGAATGTAGTATTATACTAACATCGCCGAAAAACTCAAAGAAATCGGCCATACCACTCCATAGAAAGCATCGTCTGAACTACGATTAATTGTAAATATTTACATCTCGATTCGGGACGCAACAATCGGCGATAAACTAACGCAAATGATTTCGCCACCAAGAGTCATTGCATTTAATTAATATATAAGAATGACGATGTGTGCTATAAATTTTTATTAATATTCGTAAAAATAACTACCATGAGCAAGATTATTCTCCATTTCTATTTGATCACACAAACGGAGTGTTTCATATCACTTTAAGTATCACCTGGGTAGATTTACTATTTTAGTGTTTTTAATATATTTTCTCCATAAAACGTATTTATGCAGATTGTTGTAATTAATAAGCAATCAATGTCATTATCGATGCATAAAACAGTCACATCTGTTAAAGGTACTCAATCTGAATTAACCCTCGCAGATTACTATTTCCTTGACTTCGGACTGCTGCGGAGGTAAAAAATATTTGATCCGGGTCGAGGAACCCACCCATCAAAGCTCAGCGTGATCTGATATAAATTTTTATAAGTCTATTATTTTAATTTTAGGTGGCCCAGTAAACAGCAGACGAGAATACTTTCTCTGACCAAATTGCAGAAAAAGATGGATAACTCTAAAAAAAAAAAATATTTGACAAACTGGCAATATTCATTGAACAAAAACTTGATAAATTACAGGTTTTTGTCGATTTTATGCTATAGTTGACTATGGTTAGTATTGATATATTTGAACAATTAATCGATTCTGACAACTGAAAAGGCATTTAAAAAAATCTTGTTGTTGGAATCTGATGATATGGGGACCATCGAATCGGATTTAGTACTTTTAAAACTGCCATAATTCAGGGTTTCCGCTAGGGGGTAGGGTAGAAGTAACCTGTTTTACTTTCAGCACTGGTTGAATTACTTTCGTTATATCGGCCAATAGAATCGTGTGAGAGTAGAAATGGCAGATTGTTTTGTTCCATTTCTGCCCAAGTGCCAAGCTATCAAACCTTATACACGTACCTGTAACTTTAAAACTAGTAAATTTATTAGATATAAATTAATTTACGAAGTACATGTACAGAACACCAGTAATTCGGATCCCGAGTTAAACATGCTCGTTAATGTTAAAAGACTCACTGTTGAAGACCCAGCAGATATTTTGGATGCATAACGTAATCGGAATATGTTAAGGCTGATTACATATCTGGCCGACGAGTATTCATTGTGGGCAGTGGTAAGATGCCTTGATGTCCGGTGCGGCTACTCCCACATTTTTCTCTCGCTCTATTACAAAGTGAATGATATATTTTGCAGTATAAAACATGACAGGTATGATTAAAATACTGTTCTTTTGCATAACATAACCGGGTACTAACCGCATTGTAACTAACCAGCCTCAAAGGCATAGCTTCTAGTGATGTCAGCTCCGATCACTTCATGTTTCAATTTAACAACGCGTTTAGAGTGTGTACACTCACAAGATATCAAATAAATTCACCTTTTAAAATTCATTAGTACTATTCCAACAAAATTCAGAAGTTTTAAACATCTTTATACCTTTATAGACATGCAGTATGTCCTGGGGTATGGCAGGAGGGGAAAACTTGCCGGTATAGCGGAAACCCTGCATAATTAGAAAGAATGTAATAGTATAAACAAATATTTTTCTTATACCAATCATAAATATTGGGTTGATTGCATGTTATTGTCGTACTAGTACTCTGTGTTATGTAAACAAACAACATGTTATGTAAACAAACAGTACGTAAAAAATATGTGATAAGCAAAAAAACAAAAACATTGTGGAGACCCACTTAGAAATGTCACCAAGTTGTTTAGAACATACATGTACCGGTATAGCATTTGCTAATCATTGCCTTTAAAAAATTTGGTGTTGAATTGGTCACTGTGAATCAATCTGCTAAAAAAATGTTGAATGTTTTGCATATTGCTCACTATTTACGTGCTGTATATAAATAAACGCTTGACTCACACATGCAGTGTTTTGTGTTTAATATCACACTCATAATTATACCCCCTTTAAAAAAAAAAAGGGGGGGTATAAGTTTTTGCACCTGTCTGTCCGTCCGTCCGTGCATCCATCCGTCCGTCCGATGTCTGTTCATGTCATAACTTGAACAGTAGTGCTCGGATCTCAATGAAATTTTGTATGGCTATTCAATACTATGAGGGCATTCAATAATTGGTTACATCGTTTTGTTCGGATTTTCCATTCTAGAGTTATTCATCTTTGTGTATCTTGAAATGTTGGATTTTTGGTCTGTCTGGTGTCTGTTCATGTCGTAACTTCAACAGTTGTACTGGGATCTCAATGAAATTTGGTCTGGATGTTCACTCCTAGGAGGACATTAAAACGAGGGTTCCACTGTTTTGTTCGGATTTTCCATTCTAGAGTTATACATCTTCGTTATACAGCCAACTGATTCGGAGACTAAATAAAATATTGAACCATAAACCACCCCTCCCCAGAACCACAATACTGAACCGAGACTGGCAAAATTTGGCTCACACCGAGCACTAGATAGTCTGGATACTTAGAAGTGTGTCACTATTTGCAATGATTGTCCGTTTTAAAGGAGATAGGGCGACAACCCGATTGTCCCCCAAAAAAAAAATTTGAGGGCCCACAACTCTGGTATTTCTACTCAGATTTCAAATTTTTTTCGCGGTATTTGATCAGCTTTACACAGTGAAACCATACACAGAAATAGACGAGATTCGTAACGAATTTTTTTTTTTTAATTTGGCACCCCCAAGCTTGGCTTTTTGGTCCGTCTGGTGTCTCTTCATGTCGAAACTTCAACAGTTGTGCTGGGATTTCAATGAAATTTGTTCACTACTATGAGGACATTCAATAGAGGGCTCCATTGTTCTGTTCTGTTCTGAGTTATTCATCTTTGTTTATCTGGAAATGTTGGTTGTTTGGTCCATCCAATGTCTGTTCAGCTCATAACTTGAACAGTAATGCTCGGATCTCAATGAAATTTTGTATGGATGTTCACTACTATGAGGACATTCAATAGAGGGCTCCATTGTTCTGTTCTGTTCTGAGTTATTCATCTTTGTTTTTCTGGAAATATTGGTTGTTTGGTCCATCCAATGTCTGTTCAGCTCATAACTTGAACAGTAATGATCGGATCTCAATGAAATTTTGTATGGATGTTCACCACTATGAGGACATTTAATGGCACATTCAAATGTTTGTTTTGTTTTTATTGTTCTATAGTTACTCATCTTTGTTTATATGAAAATGCTGGTGTTTGGGTCCATCTGTCTGAGTATAGCCCTCATAAGTTATAGATATGCCCACACGAGGCGGTATGCCACGAGGGGGTATGCACCGGACGACAGTCCATCTCTTGTTTAATACTATCATTATACTATACTATTAGTATATTCTTGAACAAAGTCAATATCCATTCATTTGTCCTCATTGTTTATTTCACCTGCACTGTTTGACATGTGAATAGGCTTTCTTCATTTCAGAGTACACCAAGGCATTTTGCCGAAAGTGCAGATGGGAGGAGCTGTCTCCAAAAGCTCGGCATTAAAAGTTATCCCTGAAGATCACCAATGCAAGGTGCCATAACAAAAAGGTGAGGTCACTTGAAATCATGTTCCATGTTCTCATCAACACTTGTATCAGTTTAAATGGAGGTTTTGTGTACCCTGACATTAGAGATGGTGAAAGATACAAGTTTTTACTTGGCAGCAAACTCTTTCCATTCACTGAGATTTTGAATGAGAAAGGATCATTAACCAAGGATACACAATAGGTAAATTTGCCTTAGGGATAATCGACTCACCAAATGTTAATTTTTAACCCTTCTAGATTTACTACACCAGTCATGGGCCACTTACATCTTTATCGAGAAATACAAGCAACAACTAACTAAGGCGTTGTTAGGACTTGTCCAATCAGAATCAAGGAAAATGAGACAGTAAATACTAAAATAGAGGTTTAAATTATATCAAGATATATTATCAAGATTTATTACATGATCCTACCCTTATTCCATTCAATAAACCCATTCTATAAATTGTGATATTAAACGTTTGTTTAATAACAGGAAATAGTGCCAGGTGACCTTTGACTTCCGGTTTGTCGTCTTTATACATTCCGTACGCTATGTCTCAGAATAATATGGTTTGCAATATTTTTTCCAATAAACTATAATGAATGAAGAGTTTGAAAAGTTATATCATTAAATATATGCCATTATTTACGCCAAAGAGTCTTTATTTGTCTGGGACTATTTCTTTACGCGGCAAACAACTCATAGTTACATGAAACTCCATCGCAGGTCTTATATAGAAGTCGATGTTAGTTTCGCATCCCATTTGTTGATTTATGTATGTTTTGTCGAGGTTTTGGATCATGTAATAAATAGAATCTACAACTCATCCCAGTTTATAACAGAGTTAACAAAACTCATCCAGTAAATTAGGTCTGGGACGAGCCTTTCCTAATTTATTGGACTCATTTTGTAAATTCCGCTATAAACTGGGAACTCGTTGTAGATCCTCTACATATATGCTTCACACCCATGAAAATTGTTTGTTCTATTCCAGGTTACTGCACCAGCTGTAACACCAGAAGAATGAGTTCTAGCTGTTATACATGTATATGTATTAATTCAAAAATAATTAAATTATACACATCATGGAAATAACATCTTCATAAATCTATTATCCCTTTTCTTTGTCATTTCAGACAAATGACTTCAATAATTCCTAGAGTTCCCATTTCAAGATTTTCAAATATATCTCATACATATACATGTACCTCTCTTTTCATATCCTTGGAAGACTTTTTTGGGTCATCAAAGGCCCTAATAACGCGCCCGCACTTCTATAATAATTGTAACGAAAGGTGTCGCTGCGATCGGGCGGCGGGATATGCCAATCTGCGGGATGGGATGGAATATGGAATAGAACGACAATCTGCGGAACAGAATTTCAAATTGCGTGAAACGGTCGATATCTCGAGGAATACAGCACGTTGAGGGCTCCTTTTGGTGTCTAACGAAAGGCCGATATTCGCCCAAGCCACACATATTAACCCCGCTACTGACTGGACAGCAGAAGTTGCATTATTCGATCGACAACTGAGAACTTCCCCCGCGTATGACCGGCAGATAATAAGTAAGAATTAAAAGATTAAGTTAGAGTTCAAATGTTAAGTTAGACTTGAAATATAAGGATTAAAATGTTAAGTTAGAATTAAAATGTTAAGTTAGAATTAAAATGTTAAGTTAGAATTAAAATATAAGAATTCAAATGTTAAGTTAGAATTAAAATGTTAAGTTAGAATTAAAATATAAGAATTAAAATGTTAAGTTAGAATTAAAATATAAGAATTCAAATGTTAAGTTAGAATTAAAATATTAAGTTAGAATTAAAATATAAGAATTAAAATGTTATTAAAGTTGGAATTAAAATCTGTAGTTAGGATTGTGACCCTAATAACCCTCCATAGTGATTATGAGGCTAATGCTCCAATTTATCAACCCATATCGGTATATTTTATCAGCTATTTTACATAAGAATAAGACAGGTACTCAGTGTTTCTTCTTCAGAATGTGGTTCACACTCTATGACACCGAAAACGAAGGAATTACATTTACCTGACTTAATTTTCAGTGATTACATGTTGATATTTACACGTTAACTCGCTATTTCCGAGTTAATTGTGATATAAAGTTCATGTTTTGGTAAAACGGCACTTATGCAGCCTCTGTACATGTATCTGTCAGGAATGTTAATGTATTTAAGATATATATGATTATAGGTGATTTTGTCCCGAATATAATTATTTTTAATCAAAAATAACTAACAAATCATTCCTGAACCATCACAATACCGGTGATAGAACACATCCTGATGTATAAGATTGTGGAGAGTGGGATATTGGGAGTCGTTAGAAAGGAGGGAGTCTTTATGGCCACTCTTACAACACCCATCATTTGACCTAAATTGGTCAAGGGACTGGGAAATCACATGGTTGCCCTATTTTGAACCAGTGGCCATTTGGATTGGGTGGAGAGTTGGAGGGGATCGAAAGGGTCTAATGGGGCCAACCTTTATTCAAAAGGGCGTATAAAAACATTTGCAATTCCTGACAATCAACTCATTGTGGTCAGAATTTTATCAATTTGAGCGGGATTCATAATTATTTAGAATTAGAAATGAAATTCACATTTTACATCTAGCTGCTGTCACAATGAGTTCAAAGGAAAAAAGGAGGAAAAATTGATTCCTGATGAAAATGATAACTTTACCTTTATACAAATCTTTTGAGAGTGATAGTGTCAACCTCTATTTGCACTAAAGTGCAAATGAATTGCACTTCAGTGCAAATATTGGATTTGTGCTTAAGCTCAAATGATTTTCACTTAAGTGCAAATGAATTGCGCTTAAGTGCAAATGAATTGCGCTTAAGCACGATTAGGGAATAAATGTGAAAACAACCTCCCATAGGTCATTGGGTTTTGTCTTGAGAACTCAGCTACATGTACATATGTAAAACTTTGTGAAACAAAGGAGTTATTGCCTATGGTTCATGTGTTTGCAAACCGCACAACCGCCATTGATTGTCATGATGGAATTTTAAATTGTATAAAAATGGTTCAATTGGAACGTTGAACCTGCCGCTACAGCATAAATTCATGGCACAATTTATAGTTCAACTTTTCTTCTAATGTGAAGGGGTAGTTATGCTTGAGACCCCAACGTCCAATAGTCTGATTGATCATTTATTGTGTGGATGCTAGTAGTATACATGTAGTCAGTCCTACTGTGCATATAAGTGGGTTGTGTGCATAATGAAAGTATCAATGACACTGTAGCTCAACTTAGGTAGGGGAATAATTTAATGGTTGACAGTAAATGGAGGAATAGGAAAGGTGCTAATTGAAATGTCTTGTGCCAAAGGATTTAGTCATGCAAAGAGTAAAATCCAAGATGGCTGCTGGCAGCCATGTTTTTCAGCCGAACGACCCCAAAATGACTCGTTCCCATCTACATGTCATTGTTAACATCCATGACAAATTTCATGATGTTCCGACCAAAGCTACGACCTGTAGCCAGTGCCAAAGGATTTAGTTATGCAAAGAGTAAAATCCAAGATGGCTGCTGGCGGCCATGTTTTTTTTTGCCGAATGACACCAAAATCACTCGTTCCCATCTACATGTCAATATCAACATCTATGACATATTTCATGATGATCAGACGAACAGTACGACCTGCAGCCCGCGCCAATGGATTGAAATTTGAAATCTAAGATGGGCACCAGTATCCCATGTTTTTCGGCCGAACGACCCCATAATGACTCGTTCCCATCTACATGTCAATGTTAACATTCATGACAAATCTCATAAAGATCACACCAAAGGTACGACCTGTAGCCCGCGCCAAAGGAAATTGTTGACGGACACACGGACGACGGATGCCAAACCATGGCAATAGCTCAAACTTACAAAGTAAGTTGAGCTAAAAATGGGTCGAGGTGTATATTATCTGGGCAGAATCTATCATACAGGCCACCATGTCTTTTTTATCTTCACTTATATTGAGTATAGCAGTATAAATTCTACTGGTATGTACACATGTTGTAAGACTACATTAATGAGTAATCCATTGCTGCATCATTGCATGTACATTATTGTATCTGGTTGTTTCAATAAACAAATTAGCATGTGTACTTTTCATGTTTCAGCTTATACAGGTACATGTATCAACTGAATCAGATATATTATGAACAACACCCATCAAAGCAAGGATGGGTTAATCATATTCTGTATTTCTAATGATTACAAATTTAGAAGTATGAGTATTGTATTTGTAATCAGGAATTCTAGAATCCAAAGTATTGTGATTGTAAACAATATTTTCAAATAATTTTTGAATATGTTTAATTACATCTTACCAAAGTATGACTAGATTATTTTGCAGAAAGGTGAGAAAAACATCTTTGAATGGGGCCACTGGATAAAAAATGAACACATCCACAATTTGTTCCATCATATAAAGAGTATTTTTCATTGATATTTTTATCTGAAGCCGATAACAAATTAATGAGCAGCCACGATTTACATGTACATGTATATCAAAACGATGTATACAAATATTACATCTTGACATCTTCAAAACTTGAAGGTACTCAATCAGATTCGATGATCCTCGGGTCATCAGATTCCAACAACAAACATTTTTGAAATACCGATTCAGTTATCAGAATCGATTATTTGCCCAAAAATAGTTCTAACCACAGTCAACTATAGTACAAAATTGCCCAAAACCTGCTATTCAACTGATTCAACCACATTTAGTTCAACAAAATTTTGCCGCTTTGTCAAATATCTGAAACAAAAAAGCCACTTGATTTTAGAGTTATCCATCTTTTATCTGCAACTTGGTCAGAGAAATTATTCTCGTAGACTGTTTGCTGGGCCACATAAAATTAAAATAAATAGATTTAAAACATCGATATCTGATCACTCTGAGCTTTGATGGGTGCGCGTTCATCGACTCTATTCAAACATTTGTTAACCCCAAAACCAAGGAAATAGTAACATACGAACGTTCTGAGGAGATGGCTCTATATAAGCATCGGATACTTATTGTCAAATCCTATTCCTCCCTTCTAGTCTTCTATTTATTCATGTGTCATGTTTTATAATTATATACTTTTGGGAAGAAATAAAATATTGTTTAAACCAATATGCGAACGTTAATTCAGATTGAGTACCTATAATTGTTTCAGTTAAGATTGTGATAGCTGATATCCCAATAATTAAGTCTGGTACATGTATCACATATTGTTTTGATAGCACTGGTGTCGACACTGGTGTGGATTAGCCTCTGGCCATCAATGATGCACATTAAGCTGACATACTGGTATTAGTTATGATAATGATATGAGAATCTTTTACTCAGGTTATTTCTCAGTATCAGGCTCCAATACTATCGGTGTATATATATATGTGACATAAACACCAAACAGGTGGAATTAGGTTATGTGAAACTAAATACAAACAAAATAATCGAGAGCTTTCCAATGAATGGCAACAAACCATATTTCTGACTAAATCCTGAAAAATGAACCATAATTCTGCTGTGGTTTAGGAGTCGGATTATTAAGGGCATTATGTAACATGTCTGTTTTTCATGAATAAAACAAGATTACTGATTCTTAGATAAGTAGTATAAAGTACTAGTAGATGTATGTATCCACATGCCAACTGCAAATGTAGCACAAGATACCTGAAAAATAATTTGTAATTGCCATGCAGTCAATGCTAACAACGATCTTGCATCACAAATTGCACGACCTTTCAAACTCTTGTGACATCATGTTTGTATATATCTGGGGTGTCAAATATTCAAGGTTGACAAAATTAACAGATTTCAAAAATCAAAATCTGATAAGTTTTGAGGGTGGGTTTCTGTACTGAAATAAAATATATTTACCCCAAAGTCGAAGAAAAAGTTATTTAGGGGCATCAAATCAGATTATCCATTTTTAAAAGTAAACAAAATTCATGCAGATAGGTGGACAGACATAAAATATTTACTACAGTTCTCTATGCCAAATTTGAGGTACAGTAATGCCCAAATTAATCGACTCCTTTAGGTAGCAATACACGATTTCTGGCCATTTTCACCATTTTGACGGGGGTACTGTATTACAACCTTCTGCTGCACCATGGTCATTGATAAACAGAACATGAGTGTTTGGTTACAAGATACAGAAATGGTCAGAGGATAATTCGTCTGTCTTTTGGAAAAAATTGCATCATCACAAGTAGAATTATCTCCCCTAGACTGATTTTTAAAAATCTTCATTTTAGCCATTTTTTGATCGAAATTGGCCGTTTTCGGTCGCATAGCTAACCATGACAGAGCGAATGTCAGTCTATAATCACCTTATGAGCTGATAGACCCGAGATATATGTCAGATATATTGAAAAATAAAAAAAAGTTATCGTAGCAATTTTTTTCTCAGAAGTGCAGACGACTGTTTTCAAGGGAGAGAATTCGAGCTGTTTTCCGGTGGAGTACCACACAGAGCTGGCCGACATCAGATTCCAAAAACATACTTCGTATTCAAATATCATCCCATTTTGTATACTATGGTACCTTTATAAAATAATTAAACCATCAAACCATTACTCCCAGGTATAACAGAGGCTAAACTGACAGTTATAGCCCTTATATGCTTAAAATCATATTTTTCAGCCCTCCTACAACCCATGAAATCGTGTATTGCTACCTTAACCACAGCAGAATTATGGGTAACTTTTCAGGATTTAGTCGGAAATATGGCTTGTTGCCATTCATAGGAAATCTCTCCCCCGAGAGCTTTCCGATGAATGGCAACAAGCCATTTACACTTGACTAAGAAATCTTAATGATAAATGATTATGAATAGAACCTGGTGTGAAATTATTTACTGCGGAGGCTACGAGCAAATTTTACCTCTGCACAATACAAACCATTAATAACACCATACATGTCATCACTAGCTCGAAGGCGAGTATGACTCACCACGCAGTAGCATTTCCACCAGGCTCTGATCATAATTCAATTTATGACCCAATGTATATTTGTGTTGAATACAGTAATGCCCTAAGTAATCGACCCCTTATGGGTAACTTTTCAGGATTTAGTCGGAAATACGGCGAGAGCTTTCCGCTGAATGGCAACAAGCAATATTTCCAACTGAATCCTGAAAAGTTACCCATAAGGGGTCAATTACATAATGAAAGTGTCAATGATAACGAAGCTCAGTCTGGAGAGTATGGGTGCAACGATTATTTGTATAATTGAATGACCCCAAAATGACTTGTTCCCATCTAAATGTCAATGTCAACAGCCATGACAAATCTCATAATTATCTGATCAAAGGTACGACCTGTAGCCTGTGCCAAAGGATTTAGTCATGCAAAGAGTAAAATACAAGATGGCTGCTGGCGGTCATGTTTTTTGGCCGAACAACCCCAAAATGACTCGTTCCCATCTACATGTCAATATTAACGTCCATGACAAATTTCATAAAGAACAGACCAAAGGTACGACCTGTAGCTAGCCCGCGCCAAAGGAAATTGCTGACTGACACATCGACATACAGACACAGTTTCACACACGGACGAAGGACGCCAACCCATGGCTATTAATAGCTCAAACTTACAAAGTAAGTTGAGCTAAAAACTAGTGTTAACTAGAGGTGTGACTGTCCCAATGGGACTACGGATACCCCCCTGTTTTTAAAATACTAAGATGGTTCACATGTCAGTAAACATTTAGTTAAAATAATAAAATAACAGTTCCCATTGCAGGTGTACAACCAAAACCCTAATCTTAAACCTATTGACCGAAAAATGTAGGAATAAAAGCTTGGACAAAATTATGTAATGTATGTTGCGAAAAAGGGGAATAACTCCACACAAAAAATGTCGGACAGACATCATAATCGCAGGCGCACAGGTTCCCATGGTACTAAATATCAGTGCCAAGATTAAAAAACATTGACCGAAAAATGTAGGAATAAAAGCTCGGACAAAATTATGCATGTTGCAAAAAAAGTTTCTAAGTCGAAAAAGGGGGATAACTCCACCAAAAAATGTCGGACAGACGTCATAATCGCAGGTGCACAAGTTCCCATGGTACTAAATATCTGTGCCATGTTTTAACAAAAATGTAGGGACAAAAGTATACATGTTGCGAAAATTTTCTAAGTTGAAAAAGGGTGGATAACTACAAAAAAAAAAGTCCGACGACGTCATAATCGCAGGTGCACAGGTTCCCATGGTGGTTGATGTCTGTGCCAAGTTTCACGGAAATTGATCAAAAAACGACTGAGAAAAACTCCGGACAAATTTGTGTCCACGGACGGACGGACGACGGACAAGCTGATTCCAGTATACCCCCCTAACTTCGTTGCGGGGGGGGTATAATTATATTTGTATGAACATGCGATTGTTAATTAACATATTTTGGGTAAGTAGTATCACAACGAAAGAAATTCTAAATTCCTCACTGGAAATTTAATCTACTTCCGGTGTTTTCCTTCTATATAAGTGTGCTTCATATTATAAATTAAAAAGGTATATACAATATACCAAACCTGTGGCGCTAATAACTAAGGAATATATTCCCTGCGTTAGCTTTTTGACTTTATAAGGTTCTCTGCCAAACTTAATAAAAGGTCAACAGACCACAGTGTCCCCCGAAAATGTGGCAAGTCGATGCCGCTTTGTTAAAGAAATAAAAATGAAAGTGTCAATGACACTGTAGCTCAACATGGAAAGGGAATAATTTAATGTGTTACTGTCGATGGAGTGATTAGGAATGTGGAAAGTTGAATGTCTAATACTAGTTTATCAACATGAAGAGATATATATACATGTATATAATAGTAAAATCTAAGATGGTTGCTGGCGGCTATGTTTTCCAACAATTCAAAAACATTTGATAGCTTTAGTCATGCAAAGAGTAGAATCCAAGATGGCCGCTGGCAGCCATGTTTTAATGTCGGTTAACCCAAAATGACTCGTTCCCATCTACATGTCAAAAGTCAAGACAAATTTCATAATGATCCGACCAAAGGTACGACCTGTAGCCCATGCCAAAGGATTTAGTCATGCAAAGAGTAAAATCCAAGATGGCTGCTGGCGGCCATGTTTTTTAGCCGAATGACCCCAAAATTACTTGTTCCCATCTACATTCCAATTTCAACAGCCTTGACAAATTTTATGATGATCAGACTAAAGGTACGACCTGTAGCCCGTGCTAAAGGATTTAGTCATACAAAGAATAAAATCCAAGATGGCTGCTGGCGGCCATGTTTTTTGACCGAATGGCGCCAAAATGACTCGTTCCCATTTAGATGTCATTGTTAACATTCATGACAAATTTCATGATGATCTGACCAAAGGTACGACCTGTAGCCCGTGCTAAATGTTTTAATCATGCAAAGAGTAAAATCTAAGATGGCTGCCAGCGGCCATGTTTTATGGCCGAATGACCCCAAAAGTAATCGTTCCCATCTACATGTCAATATTAACATCCATGACAAATTTCATGATGATCAGACGAACAGTACGACCTGTAGCCCGTGCTAATGGATTGAATTTTGAAATCCAAGATGGCCACTGGTGGCCATGTTTTTTTTCCGAATGACCCCAAAATGACTCGTTCCCATCTACATGTCAATGTCAACATCCATGACAAATTTCATAATAATCGGACCAAAGGTACGAACTGTAGCCCGTGCTAAAGGAAATTGTTGACGAATCACGCACACACATACACCGGATACCAAGCCATGGCAATAGCTCAAACTGTACAAAGCAAAGTTGAGCTAAAAATGTTGAAATTTGTTGAAGTCGAAAAGGGTTAATAACTCCGTAAAAAAAAAAAATCCCTCATCTATATACATGTTGCATATCTCCGATGTGTGGGTAACACTATTCTGAAGTTTCAAATATATACGATTAAAACCTGTAGGAGGAGTCAATTACACCATGAAGGTACCCTCATACAGAAAATTAAAAAAAATGTTGAAATTTTCTAAGTCGAAAAAGGTCAAAAACTAATTTTTCCCTCATCTATATACATGTTGCACATCTTCAATATGTGGGTAATAATACTCTGAAGTTTCAAATATCTATGATCAAAACTGTAGGAGGAGTTGTTTACACCATGAAGGTACCCTCATACAGAAAATAAAAAAAAATGTTGATTAAAGGGTTAATAACTCCGTAAAAAAAATTCCAAAAAAAATTCCCTCATCTGTATACATGTTGCATATCTCCGATGTGTGGGTAACACTATTCTGAAGTTTCAAATATATACGATTAAAACATGTAGGAGGAGTCGATTACACCATGAAGGTACCCTCATACAGAAAAGTCGAAAAGGGTTAATATCTTTGTCAAACATAATTTTTCCGTCATCTATAGACATGTTGCACATCTTCAATATATGGGCAACAATATTCTGAAGTTTCAAATTTCTAGGATAAAAACTGTAGGAGGAGTTGATTACACCATGAAAATACTCAAAAGTGTGACGGACGAACGGACGGAGCCCATTTCTATAGTCCCCCGAAAATTAATTTTTCGAGGGACAAAAAAGTTCTCATGTTTTGTACGGATGGAATATGATCTCTATGGGCGTTAGCCAGAGAAGAATGTCGTCGTCGTCATCATCATCATCAAATAAGTCGTCAAGAATATCGATGGTCGCATGTCTCTTTCTGATATATTTAGCCGGGAGAAAATGATTTCTAACATCTATAAAGTGGTTGCATTCGAGCAAGTAATGAAGTTCATCGCCAAGCTTATAATTATTACACAAGGGACATTCCATCTTCCTCTCTCTATGGGCAGTCTATGATTACATGTTCGGAATTGGCACAATGTTCTGTTTTTGTTGTCAAGGCAGTCCAAATACATTTTGAAACAGATATTGTGTTTAAAAATCTTGTATATATTACCTCTACTGGATTTGTCTATAGCTGATTTCCAAATGGCCCTATATTGATTAATGAGACTGCATTTAACATATGTGATTATTTCTTCCGAACGTAAACGTGTGTCGGTGTAAAAAAGATGCCCTTGGCCACATTGGGTTAGCACTGTCTTCACTTTCTCAATCCATTCGAACTTCGCGGATGCATTTTCACTGAGCTGCAATGCCAACAAGTACATAATCTTACAGTATCTAGTGTCGGTCATGTTCCTCACTTTCAGCCAATACTTGATACTACGCAAATCTATAGTGATATTAAGGGGGAAACGGCCACTTTCACCATATATCTAGTGCAATATTTGCTGTTTAGCTCACTGTCACCTATCGTGACTTTAATTTCAACTGACCAGATATACATTTCATTTGTTAAATAAAACATAATATATTTTTAATCCAGTGGTTTGTGATGGTAGGAAGTGTATGGGTGTGTTCCGGTCTCTCATGTGGCTTGAATCCATTCGGGACCATAATGGAAATAAATGGTCTTCGGACTGTTTTCTTATGCTATCACCAATGGTTTTTGGTCACCTGTTAGTGCCGGACAACTCCTAAACTGTCTCATACCCTGTATAAATGCCATACTCATGCTGGGCATTGGCCAACTGCGGAAGTGGTGATGTACCATGTCCTTCCTCAGGTGACCTATGTCCAGTAATAAATCAAATAATTTGATATTCTACATCTTTACCATTTCTGTTAATCTGTTACTTGTTACATGTACATGTATATCACATATATACCATGTATTCCTGTTTATTCTTATCTATGTGTATGTGGGTTGTCCTACACCAATGTGCCTTAAAGACCATTCAAACGTATCTTATCATATCACAAGTAATTTTAAATATGAAAGTGTCAATGACACTGTAGCTCAACTTGGAAAGGGAATAATTTCTTGTGTTACAGTCAATGGAGTGATTAGGAATGTGTTAAGTTGAAAGGCCTACTAGTAGTTATGTAAAGAGTAAAATCCAAGATGGCCACTGGCAGCCATGTTTTTTTGCCGAATGACCCAAAAAAGACTTGTTCCCATTTACATGTCTTTGTTAACATCCATCACAAATTTCATGATGATCCGACAAAAGATACGACCTGTAGCCTGTGTCAAATGATTTAGTCATGCAAAGAGTAAAATCCAAGATGGCTGCTGGCGGACATGTTTTTGGCGGAACGACCCCAAAATTACTCGTTCCCATCTACATATCTATATTAACATCCATGACAAATTTCACGATGATCAGACGAACAGTACTCTGGTGTCTGGAATAAAAGTGCAGTCTGGAATATAAGTGCAGGGTGGAAAAACCGACCAGAAATAATATAAGTGCAGGCTGGAATATAAGTGCAGGGTGGATATTTTCATCGAAATACAGTCTTTCACTTTACCGGTGGCATTGAATGGGTACCTGACCAAATAGAGTGGGGGTGGATACTATATACTAGTCCTAATATGCTTTTGAAAACAGAGGTTCTGTTTCAAGGTGTTACTAGTAGTCAGTCCTTCCCAGGAGATGGGAGCGATTGCTCTTGCACCCGTATGCACTCGCAATTTTTAATTCACGGGTGCTGAAATTTGCACGAGTTCGTCCAGAGAGTCGTCCCTCTTGTCAAAATGTTCTTGGTCACTGTAATCGTTGATTCAATATTCAAATATTTGAATGTATATTTAGAACCTTTCCCATCTCAGTTAAATTATGGGCATGTGAAAGTGTAACTAGACATGGGTCTATCCCACAGACATTTTGTTTGAGCAAAACCAAACTTATCATTATATCATGGGCGCATTTAATACACCCGTCTTCTGAATTGCGTGAGCAAATAAGTGCTCTTACTGTGTTTTCCTCATGGGAAGGACTGCTAGTAGTCTGGTACTACTGTGGTATTACTGCTTCTTATATACCATAAATTAAACTCCCACCCTAAATAGTAAATACCAATGTTCTTCCATGGGTAAGCTAAGTGCAGCGATTTAAAGATCTTATATACTAGTAGAGCGGCCATATATCGTAAGTTCATCACATGGCCAGTCAAGAAATTCAGCAAAGTCAATCATGTTTTTATCAAATTAATTACATGTACTGAAGCATTGACCGAAGAGACACCACATGTTGCCACTTATTCCCATGTAGTTATACGAGGTCTAAAATTATTTACCTTGGTACTTATATATGCTAGATACAAATAATATAGATATATTTATACACAATTAAGCCGCATGTGGTTAATATCAGATTTTAAATCCATGTTCCCACAGTGTTTCGGAAGTCTCGTTATTTTGTCTCAAACATGTGACTCCCGGTCAACAATATTACTAGTATATTGACACCTACAGGATTTGATAAACAACACTCGATCAAGATTTGTTGGGGGAAAAAACAAAATTGGTCTGTCAAGACCTGTCTTCCAAAATTACTACTAGTAGTACAATACACGAAATTAATTATACGTGCAGATTGGAATAAGCCTTGTGCAGGGTGGAAAATCATCTGAAATTTAATAAACGTGCATGCACGTTTATTCCAGACATGAGAGTACGACCTGTAGCCCATGCTAATGAATTGAATTTTGAAATCCAAGATGGCCACTGGTGGCCATGTTTTTTGGCCGAATGACCCCAAAATGACTCGTTCCCATCTACATGTCAATATTAACTTCCACGACAAATGTTATGATGATCAGACGAACATTCCGGCCTGTAGTCTGTGCTAATTTATTGAATTATGAAATCCAAGATGGCCACTGGCGGCCATGTTTTTTTGCCGAATGACCCCAAAATGACTCGTTCCCATCTAGATGTCAATGTCAACAGCCATGATAAATTTCATAATGATCCGACCAAAGGTACGACCTGTAGCCCGTGCCAAACGATTTAGTTATGCAAAGAACAAAATCCAAGATGGCTGCTGGTGGCCATGTTTTTTTGCCAAATGACCCCAAAATGACTCGTTCCCATCTACATTTTATTGTTAACATCCATGACAAATTTCATGATGATCAGACGAACGGTAGGACCTGTAGCCCGTGCTAATGGATTGAATTTTGAAATCCAAGATGGCCACTGGCGGCCATGTTTTTTTCCCGAATGACCCCAAAATGACTCGTTCCCATCTACATGTCAATGTCAACAGCTATGACAAATTTGATAATGATACGACCAAAGGTATGACCTGTAGCCCGTGCTAAAGGAAATTGTTGACGCATCACACATGCACACACACACGGACGACAAAGCCATGGCAATAGCTCAAACTTTACAAAGTAAAGTTGAGCTAATAACCCAACACAATTTTATGTGGTACCAATCATTCACACTGAAATGGTACCAATAGTCCACAGGGTACGAAACGTCCAGGTACCAATCGTCCCATGGGTACGACACATCCAGGTACCGGTACATGTACTAAAGTCAAAGGTACCAATCGTCCAGAAGCCATTTTGACGACTGAATATATAGCTTCATTCAGATTGGTTACATGTAGCTGATTTCAGCTATTGCAGCTGAATTTTCATATTTCCCAGACCTGCTCAAATTGTGCGGAACGTCGAAATACCAAGCAGAAAAAAAGCTGAATAAAACTAAGGCGGAAAATGACACTTAAAGCATGTTTTGTGGTGTATAATGAAGAAATAAACCATAATAATGCACCATGACGTGATTTTATTTGAGTTTTGATGACATAGCGAGCGTAAAAGAGTAAAAGTAGAAAACAATGTATAGTGCTGTACCTTCTTGGCACTTATTTTGCACTGATATAAGTTTATAGTGCTGTGCCTTCTTGACACTTATTTTGCACTTGAGATCAGTTTTCTTGGCGCATTTACCCACAGTGAAGGGGGAGTTATGTGACTTTGTGCTTTATTTATTATTGCCTTGTATGGTAGAAATAAAGATCGTTTCATATTATCATTTAATATTTATTTATGTTTTTATTTGATTTGGAAAACTGATTAAATTTACAAAGTGCGTTTCTTATTTGATTTGAAAACAAATGTCTGATATGGTGCACGGAATAAAGGGCGTTTCTATCATCATTGAGTAAAATTGATTATTGAAATTGTTTAATTATTGAAATTGGAAAATTGGTTTAAATGGAGTAAAACAGATTGAAATTGAGTTAGATCGACAGTTTGGAACTTCCTAGGCGATCAATTCACACAAAAACTAGGAGTATATATTAGAATCATGTACGTTGCTTGAATATCACTGTCAAAACATCCCTGAAATCTTTTCGGTAAACCAGAGTAATCCGCGATCGCACATCGGTAATTAATCAGAAACAAAGGCTCTGCCGCGTAGTGCTGTAATTATGTTCACGAAAATTAATTATCACCTATCACTGATGAACCAAGCAGTACCTGTGAATGACGAAGTACCAAGCTGAAGTTTTCGCAATCGCCACACTGTTTTCTACTTTTACACTCGCTATGTCATCAAAACTCAAATAAAATCACGTCATGTTGCATTATTATGGTTTATTTCTTCATTACACACCACAAAACATGCTTTAAGTGTCATTTTCTGCCTTATATTTCTTCAGCTTGGTATTTCGACGCACCCAAATTGTGAATCTAATTGAATTCTAATCAGCTAATTTTTATTTCTAACTGCGTAACTCGAAATTTGGTGAACAGAATTAGAATTGCAACGACTCACAAAACCTCCATCAGTCGAAATGATACAACGGTTTATGCCAGTATGTTGCTCGCATATTCCTGCAATAGCTATCGCAGAAATAATTGTGTAATAATAACTATTTAGGGTGTAAATAACGCGAAATTCGCAAACACAAATTTCATCCTCGGCCATTGTTGAGCCAGCGGTGCATTCGATTGGAACCCCATTCGCCGATTCGGCAAACGCAACAGTCTGTTCTCTAGAAAATATAGCGGCCCTGCACTACTTTTAACCAAAACATTACAACGCCCGTTCGTAAAAACCAACGAACGGGTGTCCAAATGGAGCGTCACCAGTAACAGGCTATTTGATTGGCTACGTTCCGTGCTTTCTATTTACGTTTACTTCCGGTTTGTCTCACTGCATTCATTTGAAATCAATTCGGCGAGTCGTCAACAGCTTTTTTCATATTTTAACACATTGGACTTGGTTTTAACTTAATTTCCAGAGCAGATCTCTGTTTTAATTCTCAATATTTTTTATATTATGGCACGCCGATTTCCAGAGCAGATGTCTGTTTTAATTCATTTGTTCATCTTTCAAAATTTAATAGTAATTCACCAATATGTCATTGGTTGTTCTATTCCTATAAATCGTAATCTACTGGTCACCAGGAGTGATTTCTGATCAAGTCGAAGATGTCACACATCGAGGTGAGATCCAACCAAAACATTATTCCTTGCTATTGTTTGAATAGTAGATTCACAATCGCATGATTGTTTATCGCGCTGAACTCGCCTTACTGCCTCATCGAGTGTCCACGGAGTTGACCCATTCAATTATGTTACTGTGAGCGTCATTATTATTCTGCTGCACGTGGAACACGGAACTGTTTATACGCTTAATAGCCTCAGCCTTTCGACGGACACATATTTTGACTGTTCTGCATGACATGCTCTTAGAGTCAGACTTCTGAAATTATATCACAGTATGTGGGACTGCGATTGTGAACAACCATCTGACTCGTGTTGTTTTAAATAATGCAATATTTTAGGGACATGACAATCTGCGGAATGGGATGGAATATGGAATAGAACGACAATCTGCGGAACAGAATTTCAAATTGCGTGGAACGGCCGATATCTCGAGGAATACAGGGCGTAGGGCGCTCATGTTGGTGTCTAACGAAAGGCCCACATTCGCTCTATCCACACATATTAACCCCGCCACTGACCGGACACCAGAAGTTGCATTATTTGATCGAAAACTGACCTAACATGGGGTGAAATTTGGGATAGCATGGCAATCTGCGGAACAGAATTTCAAATTGCGTGGAACGGCCGATATCTCGAGGAATACAGGGCGTAGGGCGCTCATTTTGGTGTCTAACGAAAGGCCGATATTCGCCCTATCCACACATATTAACCCCGCCACTGAACGGACACCGGAAGTTGCATTATTCGGTCGAAAACTGACCTAACATAAAATGCCACAAACACGAAAAACTGCGTTCGACATTAATGTTTAGAATTTAGATTTCTCGACGAATACGCTAGCAAACACCAAGTTTTAGGTATCAAATAACGCAGTGGAATACTGTGCACTCGTTTTTATCTACAATATGGCTGTTTTAGTGCGAAAACTGTAATAGCGAAACGCAAACAAGCGCCGATAAAACAGCTAAAAATAGACTCGATGTTTACATTTACACGATCGATTTCAGCTGGTATATTCAATATAATGGGGCGTATAGTATATCAAAATGTAGGATTAGACACAGGGAATGTATTTTTTTCCAAATGGGTCCACCACGCGGTGAAATTGTTGCAGAAATTCGCTCCAAAATATTCGCACTTCAGTTGTGACTAAAAGCCCAGATGCCGGAGCCCGGCGACTAAAAGCCAAGTTACAAAATAGATTAACTGGTTTGAACGCATGAATATGTCAATGGTCAGACTGTTGGAAATAATACCCAATTTTTTGTATAGACTTATATAAACACTTACGTGTGAAACTCGAATTTTAATTAAATCCATGATTGTGTAGTCTCTCGTATATCACGAACACTGCGCGCACACATTTTATTGGAATACATGCCATCATTGCCTTGTGTTTTGTTTAGTTTAGTTTTTTTGGCGACCAAAGATGAGATGTGTTCGCACCACACTGTGCTAAGGCCAATGAAATCACTGAATTTCAGATTATCAGCTTAACCGCATTATTTCATTAGTATCTGAAGCAAATTAATGAACACCATAAACAATAGAAAATTAACACAGCTCTTCGTGCGGGATAATCTTTAAAGCCAGTGACACCTCAGTCATCCTGACAGACTGTACAAACATAATGATAATGGGGCATTATGCATCATGAATATTTTTGTTAATTGGAATTGTCAAATCTAACATGCATGTTGTGGCTTCTAAGTAAACAAATTACCAGTTTTTTAAAATGGAGGCATGATGTTAAAGGACTCTTAGTTGCAATTAAGACCCTCGCAATAAATGCTTCAACAAACGCTCTTTATTGACTACCCTATACATGTTCTATGTATACTATAGGGCGACTGTATATACACAGACAGTATAGATAACTTTTAAGAGTGTTAACAATATTTTATTAGAACGAAAAAACAGAACGTCACATTTACAATGTATACATAGAAAAATAACAAATAGTTCAAATGGCGATATGATAACAAGCAATAAGCCTATGGCTTTTATAAAAATCCTTTCCTCTAGAAATGTTACCCCGAGTGTCAATAGAGACAGCTGCATGGTAAAGAAAGCGGGGATTTGAATATAGTTATGTTTTCTCAGGTTTTTTGTGAAGTAGGTTAAGCGAGTGCGGGGTTGAGAAGGGTTGGGTGTGATTGAGAAGATAATGGAGTAGGTAGGAAAAACAATGAAACAGGAAGGAAAACATGTGTGGTAAATGGTGCATACAAGCATACATGTATATAGTCGAAATTTTAAATTATGGTAGTGTCCAACATAGAAACGGAATTAGAAATCAAATATGTCTCAGCACTCAGAAGATGTGATATAATGAAACTAGATAATTGTTATATGCTGGTAGCGTGTATCAATAAAGTAAATAAAATTAGTAAATACAATCAGTTTTAAGTGCATCAATATGCCAAGGTCATCACTGATTTCATTTAATAAAATTTAACAAAGCATATTTGGATTTTATGCCCAGTGTTGTCAATGCATGTCGCTCTACAAGAACGATGTCGTGTATTTGATTTAAATAAAGTTTTTATAAAATAGGCTTATTGCTTGTTATCATATCGCCATTTGAACTATTTGTTATTTTTCTATGTATACATTGTAAATGTGACGTTCTGTTTTTTCGTTCTAATAAAATATTGTTAACACTCTTAAAAGTTATCTATACCGTCTGTGTATATACAGTCGCCCTATAGTATACATAGAACATGTATAGGGTAGTCAATAAAGAGCGTTTGTTGAAGCATTTATTGCGAGGGTCTTAATTGCAACTAAGAGTCCTTTAACATCATGCCTCCATTTAAAAAAACTGGTAATTTGTTTACTTAGAAGCCACAACATGCATGTTAGATTTGACAATTCCAATTAACAAAAATATTCATGATGCATAATGCCCCATTATCATTATGTTTGTACAGTCTGTCAGGATGACTGAGGTGTCACTGGCTTTAAAGATTATCCCGCACGAAGAGCTGTGTTAATTTTCTATTGTTTATGGTGTTCATTAATTTGCTTCAGATACTAATGAAATAATGCGGTTATGCTGATAATCTGAAATTCAGTGATTTCATTGGCCTTAGCACAGTGTGGTGCGAACACATCTCATCTTTGGTCGCCAAAAAAACTAAACTAAACAAAACACAAGGCAAAGATGGCATGTATTCCAATAAAATGTGTGCGCGCAGTGTTCGTGATATACGAGAGACTACACAATCATGGATTTAATTAAAATTCGAGTTTCACACGTAAGTGTTTATATAAGTCTATAAAAAAAATTGGGTATTATTTCCAACAGTCTGACCATTGACATATTCATGCGTTCAAACCAGTTAATCTATTTTGTAACTTGGCTTTTAGTCGCCGGGCTCCGGCATCTGGGCTTTTAGTCACAACTGAAGTGCGAATATTTTGGAGCGAATTTCTGCAACAATTTCACCGCGTGGTGGACCCATTTGGAAAAAAATACATTCCCTGTGTCTAATCCTACATTTTGATATACTATACGCCCCATTATATTGAATATACCAGCTGAAATCGATCGTGTAAATGTAAACATCGAGTCTATTTTTAGCTGTTTTATCGGCGCTTGTTTGCGTTTCGCTATTACAGTTTTCGCACTAAAACAGCCATATTGTAGATAAAAACGAGTGCACAGTATTCCACTGCGTTATTTGATACCTAAAACTTGGTGTTTGCTAGCGTATTCGTCGAGAAATCTAAATTCTAAACATTAATGTCGAACGCAGTTTTTCGTGTTTGTGGCATTTTATGTTAGGTCAGTTTTCGACCGAATAATGCAACTTCCGGTGTCCGTTCAGTGGCGGGGTTAATATGTGTGGATAGGGCGAATATCGGCCTTTCGTTAGACACCAAAATGAGCGCCCTACGCCCTGTATTCCTCGAGATATCGGCCGTTCCACGCAATTTGATATTCTGTTCCGCAGATTGCCATGCTATCCCAAATTTCACCCCATGTTAGGTCAGTTTTCGATCAAATAATGCAACTTCTGGTGTCCGGTCAGTGGCGGGGTTAATATGTGTGGATAGGGCGAATGTGGGCCTTTCGTTAGACACCAACATGAGCGCCATACGCCCTGTATTCCTCGAGATATCGGCCGTTCCACGCAATTTGAAATTCTGTTCCGCAGATTGTCGTTCTATTCCATATTCCATCCCATTCCGCAGATTGTCATGTCCCATATTTTACACGTTCAAGAATTTAAAGGTTTTTCGTTTCGTTTTTAAATATGCAAACAGCACAGTTTGTTATACTGTCTTGGCTCGTCTAAAAGACATGCAAATGCATTGTTTTCAAAACAAATATTTTTATTATAATTTTTATTCTAACCATATGGTGAGAGAAGTCTGTCGCACGTGTTTGTCATTTTCTCTATACCTTTTTAATATATGATTGATTCTGCATTACGTAGGTTCATAGCTTTTCTCTAAATTATTGACATCTGAGCAGTGGCCTATGGGTTCTCCACCCATACTAGTTAACCTATATTGTGTTTCAAATAATATTGGTGTATATTAATGCACTGCATACCTTCGTAGTAATTATACAGTATATAATTTCGCAAACTTTTCAACTTTCCATATCATTGTATAGTCATAACACATTCACAGTGTTTTAATGGCATTATTATTAGAAGTATTATTAAAGAGATGCCAATACACACATGTAGTGGGACGATTCCCATTGATCAAGAGTTTGCCAGTTGTTATTAATATGTTTATTCCCGCGTGTGGTTTCCTATTAATATCATTACAATTTTTTAGCATGACTTAGCTCGCATTATGACAGCTCGTATTTTAACACATGGACTTGGTTTTAACTTAATTTCCAGAGCGGATCTCTGTTTTAATTCGTCAACATTGTGATTCAAATAATACAGGTGTATACGCCTGTAATGCATATCTCGTAATAATTATACAGTGTATAATTTCGTATCAATTTTGACGATCGTTTTTTTATTGAGAAATTGTTATTTCTCAATAAGTACTGATATAAGTGTATGCAGCATATTAGCCTAATTTAACATTGACAGTGTTTTAACACGATAGTATTGAAGGATTAATAATTTGACGTATGGGAATCCAAAATATGGATCAACTTTTAATCCAATTGATACCCCAAATGATGCATGTTATATTTTAATTGATAGGCTACACAATCATATTTTACTGCATTTACAACAGTTTCTGTTGCTATTTTAAATGAGAATATGTATACATTATCTTGATATTATATGTGTTATATATTTAGCATCATGTTGCAGTCAATCGATCAATATTAGCATTTTATATGTACAATGTCGATCTACATAATAATGTCGGTCAGATATTAAGTGTAATGTGCAATGCTCAGAAAGGTAAATTTTTTTTACTTGTACACATTGGTACTAACCAGATATATGGTTAACATATACTTTCCTAAATGTTACTCGGAATGTTATTGAAGTTATATTGAGCATTCGTTGGTGTGTGCGTATCTTTAAACATGGATTCGTTGATGCTAATTCATTTCGAATAATTATAAATTTCCTAGTTATTTTTGAGAATAAAACATAACATACTTTGCTTCTTTGGCCTTACACTATTAAGTTACATTTTACATGATCATATCTGGTTGCGATTTCGACAATTGATCCTGCACATACATATATCGGTCTATATATATGCAATGCGGATTTCGCTCATAACGCGTTACTTTTAAAAAATATTATAAGCCACCATTTATACTGGCAGTTTGCATATATTATAAAATATGCTTGCTTCAAACATTTTGATTTTATATGTCAAAATAAGCTATAATTTTACCCTCTTGTTTAGTACACAATTAATACATTATATTACGTTTCGAATTTTGTAACACTTGGTCTTCTCGCCTTTGTAGCCGCCAAGTGGTCTTAAATAGGTTACCATCGAACATATATATACATATATATACGGCCTTTCTTGGGAAACATTGGCGAGTGGACCTTGTCACTTTGAATCGACTTTGTTGCTGGAATCGAATACGTTCATTGTCTCAGTGCCTGATGCCACTTGAGGCAAGTGCCTGATGACATTTTGAGCCGAATTCGGATTGAAACCACGCATACGACAATTTCGACGCCCTACGGGCAATTTTGATGCCATTCGGGCAAATTTGATGTCCTACGGACTAATGACGCCCTCCGGACAATTTTGATGCTTTTTGGGCAAAAATCGACGATACGGTGAAGTTTGATGCCATTCGGGTAAATTTGATGTCCTATGGACTATTGACTCCCTCCGGGCAGTTTTGATGCCTTCTGGCAAAACCGACGACATATTGAGAATTTTTATGACATCCTGGCAAAATCGATGTCCTATATATTGACTGTTGATTACTTCTGGGCAATTGAATAGATGTTCGCTAGAATTTGACATCCCGAAATACAATTTGGATGACATCGATCCGGGTATTGTTCAGTATGTGTTGGCAATACTTGTGTGATCGGGGATGACTTACCCACATGGTTGGGTTTGCCATATTTTCCTTGAGATGAGACTTGGGGGGTCTATTCTGAGCTGTTCACACATTTATTTATGTCACTGCTAGTCTACTTTCGATCAATGTTGATGACATTTAATCTTAATTGATTCAATCATATTTTGACGTTATTAAACACTTTTGACGCCACTCGGACAATTTCGACAGCGTTCTACAATGTTGATGCCACTCGGGCAATTCTGACACCATTCTGTTTGTTTACGTCAATGACGCCATTCAACTAATTTCCGTGTCATTTCGCAAAAAACTTGACGCTATCTCTAAAATTAAATAGTTTTGACAGAAATTATTCGATGTAATCTGTAACTATATAATTGAGGCATGCTAATTCGACTCCTTTTATGTATGTTTGTATATACATGTGACAAGTTTGATATTCCATTGTCAGGTAGAGTACTGGCCGCCTACATGTATTAAGCAAAAACTCAATGTCTAAAAGTGTTCAGCTAGTCACGTTTTGAATAGCGGGTCACATGTTTACATATTTAGCAATATAACATTTGACAACTCTATACATCAAAATAATCCTATTTAATGTTAATTTAACTTATTATAGAAACTTATTCTGAATAACAATTTGACATTTAATGTTAACTATTTCATATATATACGGCCACATGTTATCGGACACAGGTCCAGGTCTAATTCACCTCCACAATTTGAAAGTCCTTTGCGAAATACATAATTCAACATATAACTTGGAGCTTGTGTTACGTTCATATACGACGTCGCCATGTTGTTGACACTCTCAAGTAAAGAGAATATATTCAAAACGTTATTCGAATAGTTTAGTATAGTTATCATATGAGAAGGCATTATTATTACGATAATTATAGTTGTAATAAATTGGTACAAGTATTCTCCATCGGGAATAATTTGTTGAATTTTTAGATCAATCAATTACAGGGATCAAGACTAGCATGCGAGCTGAGTTATATAAAATCACTTGACTGTAAAATATATAGTATAAACTAGTTGAACATAGATCATTGTGTTGATGACATAATTGTGGCGTTCATACATCATATTGTATACATTTATATAATGGATGCAAAATATGCTGGTTTAAATGTTGGACTTTGTATCCATCGCAATGATATTTCCATTTTACACAATGTTAGTTATCCAATGAAATGGATTTACCCTCATTTGTAGAGTTTGCTGCATTTATTATTCCGTATAATACTCATTCAGTTTCTGTTCAGTTATTACCCAGTAGTTCAATTGGGAGCTATTGTAGTTCGTTATGACAATACTTGTGTGATCGGGGATGACGTACCCACAGAGGTGGGTTTGCTTCCCTTGTTTAGTCACCCTGGGCCATATATTCCTTGTGATGAGACTTGGGGGGGGGGTCTACTATGAGCTGTTCACACATTTAATTCTGTCATTTCGAGTCTACAATTATTAGTGTGTAAATATTTGTATATAATAGAGAATTTGGAAATTGTTAATACATAGCGGAATTTAGCCTACTGTGTTTAAGATATAACTACAATTATTTCATGAATAACCAAGAAATACAATGTTAACGGTTGCAACATCAATGTTTAAAAATTTACCTACATGTATATCAATACATATAACACATACATGTATTCCATGTATGTGCCTTTGTCACACCGAGTACATATTTACGGCGAAATGGTATTATTATTTCTAATACTATCAGAAGAATTTAGTCTATATCTATATTGGTCTTGCTATAATGACTGTATGAGCTTAACCGGGACACACGCATGTTTATAAATAACCATGGAGGGGTTGTAATTTGAGGTCTGGTGGGCATACCCTATGTATACAATTAAGACTTCTCTTCTCTTATTTTTGGCCGACCTTCGGGTTGGCGTGTTTAGTCAAAAATTTAATAGATCAGTTGAATGGTATACATGTACATGTCATACTTTCGAATTGTATTCTATTGTATTCTCCTATTTTGAATCTTGATACTATCTTGACAATTCAATTAGCTATAAAATATAAGAGTATCAATATAATTGAGAATTTGTAAAATGTTATAATAATCATATGTATATAATTATATTGGGGAGCTAGTAGTTACGCTCCCCAATATTTACAGGCAAATAAATATATATAAAATCTATTAATTCTACATGTATTAAGAGTTCTCCATTGGGAAGATTTTAATGATATGATGCCAGTGCATTCTCCTAATAGACTCTTATATATGCGAGTTGTTTCTTTTTTGTATTGTTTATTTTATTGACGGGTGGATACTTGTATATATTTATATATGTATAATGTAAATATGTTTTATGATGGGCATGCTACTAAGTATGTTAGTTCCAATCATTTGACTCCGCCTCGAATAAACAATCGATCAAGGGTTATCTGTCCCTGTTATGTAGCCCTCCTCATGTCGGGGATCATAGTTCTTCTGACTGTCATTGTATCTTGGAAATCTGGCACCACACCTGCAAGGTGGTTGGAAAAAAGGTTTCAAACCGACAACACCGGAGATTATAATAAATGATGTGTACATGATTGAGATTCTGGAGACAACATACATGTATGTTAATTTCATACATGTACAGTCCATATTCTGATTTAATATTCATGTACATGTATGTTTTATTTTAGAGCTGACATAAAGATGTACTGGCCATTATAAGAAGCTTGCAGACTATGTCTTGTTATCAAAATAACTTGATTTGGTGTGGACCAAGTTTGCAATTTCAATATACAATGGTAAGTGTTCATTCTAGTACAATGTTTTCAGAACATTGATATTTTGTATGTTCATACTGGTACAATTTTTTTAGTACATTGATATTTTGTATGGTCAATTAAGTTCCAATGGCTTTAATGCCAATAGCCACATTTGCTTTTTGGTACATTATAAACAGTGTTTTTTTTAAAATTATTGGCACAATGTTCAGTTTCATTTAAGTGTCGCCTGTGAACATTCAGATATTTTCATAGTATGGTTTAATACCTGGTTAAATAATACACTGTCTTTTTCATATATGCGAACCTTGGCAATTGAGAATGACATTGTACAATAGCAGCATATTTTCAATTCGTAGTCACATCAGAAACAATATGTCAAATTATATGGGGATATCGCATCTGAAAAACGGAATCTCTCTAAATTCTTCCCTGCTTGCATTGCGCTATGGTATGTTAAAGATGGATTATCTCTTTAAATAACAAATTTTAAATAGTTGTGTGGGTATAAAATAATAGATATGAACTGAAGACCCCTGTCCGGAAAAGCTTCTATCAACTAATATTGATTTTATTTCGAATATTGAATCGGGACCGTTTATGTTGCTATTTTTAGAACATACCATTCGGATGATACCATATTGCGATATAGAGCACTAGGGCTGTTCATATGGCTAGGCACCGAAAGTCAAATATCCCAGATTGATTGTTTGTATTGTTTTGTTCCACAGATATAATCGATGAGTATAATTAACGTTTGTTTGTGACAAAATTGTACAATACAATTTCTGGTCTCTGTTAACAGTAACCACTATTGTTCGTTAGCTGAACAAACACACCTTTTTAGACAAGAAAATATTCGAAATAAAACGAATATTAATCGATAGAAGAATTTCCGGACAGGAGTCTTCGATTCAAATCTAATATTTTATATCCCGGTAATTATATAATACATGTTTACAAAGAGATAATCCACCTTTAATTGTTTCTATTATACTTGGTGCTACTAATAGTGAGTTCTGAGTGATTGGTGCTGCTGATGTCAAATCCAGTGGTTCGAGAAATAGAAAGTCCACGACAAGTGTTCAGACCAACTATTTATATTTTGAATAAGTTTTCCAGCAATTATAATACAAATAGTAATTTTACACGGTTAGGAATCCACAATTCAAATTGGTCATTTCCTTTTAAAGATTTCGGTATTCTAGTAGTCTTAGTGTGTGCTATGATATGCCTCACGGAAATTAAGAGCGTTTAGAGTACCTCTGTGCTGAAATTTGAATCCTAGTGTAATACTAGCACATGGAATGACTGATTGTGAAACTGATAGTCACCGATGTACTACTATAGCTCACTTGAGAAGTTCAAATGATTAGTTCAACAAACACCATAATTTTAGGTATCCCTGTATATGAATGAAAGGGAATCGTTTGTTTTCTACACTTACGTCACCAGTTTAAAACTTAGGAACTTTTTGTATATGTCCTGATAAAACAATTCATTGTTCTATATTTCTTTGTTGGCACCTGTTCCTAAAATGTGTATTTCACAGTAGATGGAACTGATGAATGTTCTAGTAATTAATTCAATATTTATGGCAATAATGGCTCTCAAAAGTCATTAAAATCATGCAATATTGAGCTAGAACCAACCCCTACTGAGAAATAGATTATTGAGGAACAAGAATTAACAAAGAATTAGGCCAGTTTTATATGTAGAGCCAGACATGGGTCATGCCAGCCTAATCTGTGTGAACATGACAAAGTCCAAGATAGCTTGACTGGAGCACGGGGTTCGCGCTGCCACTTGCCAAATTTGCCAATGCCAAAAAAAAAATATAATTTGGCAAAAAAAAATCTCATTTGGCAAAAATTTTGGCAAGTTGGTTTTCAATTCTGTGATGTGAACGATTTAGTCCGAAAACATCGAAATGGGAATATATCGCCGACTGTACAAAGGGAAACTCGATCGAGGACAGTAGAAAAAGAGACCCGATCGACAACTCTATCAACCAAGCGATCACAAAGTGATATGTAATCTCTTTAATTTTCACAAGACGGACATTCAAAGACGCATGGACATTAAACATACCGTGGTTGAATTATGACAATGTGAAGAAAGCAATGTTTTGTAAAGTGTGCATTGACGCCGACATTAGTAATTTGTTCGTAACAGGCTGTTGTAATCTGGAGAAAGATTACATCACTCTGCACGAAGCAGCAAAAGGTCCGGCATTATTTTACATTCAATCCCCTAATCCCCCATTGTCTGGCTGGTCACTCATGGGGCTCCTGCACAGTGCATGTTTATGACGACATTGTATTTATGACGACCGAGGCTTATGAGCACCAAGTGTAAGACAATAGCTTAATCGGCCAAATGTGAATCACGACAAATATTTTGTGGTTATTTTTCGTCAATACCGATACAGTCAAAATAATATGCACGCTTTTTTGACAGATTGTAATTTGATAATGGCGTAACAATATTAAGTTATTAGTTTCCAGAAGTCGCTTAGATATTTTCCCGTGGAGCATGACGTATAAAACCAACTGGCTCATCAGAATTTCTCTGGCATGACCTGACGTGCGACACATCTAGTGTCGACGTCTGTGACTCGAAGCTGTTTAGATGGCACGCTAAACACTGGTCGCACTAATATGATTAAGGGACAATCACTCCCCATTCAGGACTCCTTTGGCTGAGAGTTGAAGTTTTGATGTCACTCATCATCTCTGAACCCTAGTGCGACCTGTGTCTGGCACGTATACAACAGCAATGAGTCAGAGACGTGCTGACTCTTGGCCTTAACATTGTCAATATACATTGAAGACAATGGTACACAGTACTACAAAGATATTCATGTATTGACTCAAACAGAATGAACCTTATATTACATGACCATGTCAATCTTATAATATCGGCACTTTGTTATAATTGATGCTCATAAAAATAAACTAATTAAAAAAATAGTATTTTTATACAATGTACTTTTCTTTTCAGGTTGTGCTAACGGGCAGTAGGGATTCTAATGCCAGAGTATGTGCGGTATGAATAGGTGACTTGAATGTGATTGTGCAGCTTCTACATACTTCATCATGGAAATAACGATATGTTATTCATCAACTTTATCTTCGTCAAAATTGTACTGTGGTATATGCGTGTGATACAGTCTCGAATGTTCACTTTTGTGGTGTACATGTAGTACTGGTAAACATAAAGCTGAACGATCAATAATATTCAACAATAATCGGTGAAATGTTTCTCCATACCTTTCTCCTACTGACATAATTATGGCAAATGTGCCAAGCTGTTAATCCTGGGGCAGGTTAATACAAGTGGATGTGTGGTCAAACTATTTTGTGTGACTAGTACTGGAGTAATTTTAACTATCGGTGGGCTGGCCCATTGGATAATATTGAACATTAGCAGGTGACAGAGGTGGATAGGCTGTGCTGGTTATTTCAATGATTCTTGTTGCAATGGGTGAATACATAAAGAATTACAGATGACATGGCGAGACATTTATGGCAGAAAGGCAAATGGCAGCCTAACTCTCATTTCTGGAGAAGTTTGAATAAATGTTGAACATTTTCCTTTTCATAATAGTTGAGTCTTGTTAGTATTAATCAAAGATGTTTTTCCTTGATAAGTTATATAAGGATTCTGTCATGTGGACTGTTTTTATGGAGATGTAACGGTGAGGTAAGTGGACATAACTTGTGTAAAACCCGAAGGGTTTTGCATACAAGATATATGACCGCTTACCTCTCAGTTACATCGCCATAAAAATAGTCCACATGACAGTTAATCCTTATATTTATATACATTTAGCGAAAAAGCCACTTTTGTAAATGTATGTAAATCGAAAAGTGTATCGTGACAAAAACAGCCCAAAATACCCAATAGCATCCTTGGCAAAAGTTAATAGGAACAATTTCTCATCATATTGAAACCCGATGATGTATTAAGTCAATCCTGCGCGAGTCCAAATGCGCCCAAAACATTACGCGTTCGTCTTTCCAAACCCAATGACGTATCGATGGTGTTATGAGCTTGGTGTTATGAGCCGTTGTGCATTCACCGAGAAATAACTGCAACTAGCCACGTGGGTGCCGACCAATCAGAATGCTGGATTTAGTGATGACAACACTTAGTATGTAAATATACTCAGATGCAAGCTGCAAATAGCCATTGAGGTAAATTTAGTGATGTTAACCTGCACAGTGGGCTAGAATCACCAATTCTCCCTCTGGGGACTTCATTCTGTTTAGGTCTCATCTCCTAGGAAGTATCTTTTGTCTCAAATTAATATTGTAATTTTTTTGTTAATTTTTCCACTCTAGGTCTCTGTATCCCCTAATTTGCAGAAGATAAAATGCATAATCGAGGTGAATAATGGGTGAACATCACCAACTTCAATTGGGAAAATTCAATCTGATACTACAGTTAGGTCTTCCATAGCAGTTGATGCTTAAGCAGATAGGACAGTATTACAGTATGGGATAGCTAGCGTCACTAAATTGACCCCTTTGGTGACCTCATTCTGCAAATGCCAGACATACTATTTGCAGCCTTACTTAGACGTACCTACATCTATAAACACATTAATGTAGAGTTTCATCTGTCTCCTAACTTGTGTCATGATTCTAGTAGCCCCACACACAGAGAGAAATTACATGTACCATCTGGAAATAATTGACAGCGCTTGAGTGGTATATATACGTTTCAAGGAGTTCATGATTTTAGTAAAATGAAAGTGTCAATGACACTGTAGCTCAACTTGGGAAGGGAATAATTTAATGTATTACAGTCAATGGAGCGATTAGGAATGTGGAAAGTTGAATGTCTAATACTAGTTTATAGACATGAAGAGAAAAGCAAAATCCAAGATGGATGCTGGCGGCCATGTTTCGGCCGAATGACCCCAAAATGAGTCGTTCCCATCTACATGTCATCATTAACATCCATGAGAAATTTTATAACGATCAGACTAAAGGTACGACCTGTAGCCCATGCTAAAGAATTTAGTCATACAAAGAGTAAAATCCAAGATGGCTGCTGGCGGCCATGTTTTTTGGCCGAATGACCCCAAAATGACTTGTTCCCATCTACATGTCATTATTAACATTCATGACAAATTTTATGATGATCAGACTAAAGGTACGACCTGTAGTCCGTGCTAAAGGATTTAGTCATACAAAGAGTAAAATCCAAGATGGCTGCTGGCGGCCATGTTTTTTGGCCGAATGACCCCAAAATGACTCGTTTCCCATCTACATGTCATTATTAACATTCATGACAAATTTTATGATGATCAGACTAAAGGTACGACATGTAGCCCGTGCTAAAGGATTTAGTCATACAAAGAGTAAAATCCAAGATGGCTGCTGGCGGCCATGTTTTTAGGCCGAATGACCCCAAAATTACTCGTTCCCATCTACATGTCAATATTATCATTCATGACAAATTTCATGATGATCAGACAAACAGTACGACCCGCGGCCCGTGCTAATGGATTAAATTATGAAATCCAAGATGGCCGCTGGCGGCCATGTTTTTTGTCCGAATGACCCCAAAATGACTCGTTCCCATCTACATTCCAATTTCAACAGCCATGACTAATTTTATGATGATCAGACTAAAGGTACGACCTGTAGCCCGTGCTAAAGGATTTAGTCATACAAAAAGTAAATTCCAAGATGGCTGCTGGCGGCCATGTATTTTGTCCAAATGCCCCAAAATGACCCGTTCCCATCTACATGTCATTATTAACATTCTTGACAAATTTTTATGATGATCAGACTAAAAGTATGACCTGTAGCCCGTGCTAAATAATTTAGTCATACAAAGAGTAAAATCCAAGATGGCTGCTGGCGGCCTTGTTTTTGGGCCGAATGACCCCAAAATTACTTGTTCCCATCTACATGTCAATATTAACATCCATGACAAATTTCATGATGATCAGACAAACAGTACGACATGTAGCCCGTGCTAATGGATTGAATTTTGAAATAAATGTTTTTTGTCCGAATGACCCCAAAATTAATCATTCTGGTCTAAATGTTGATGTCAACAGCTATGACAAATTTCATAATGATCCGACCAAAGGTACGACCTGTAGCCTGCATTGTTGACGCCTTGCGTACACACGTACACACATACACACGGACGACGTACGACAAAGCCATGGCAATAGCTCAAACTTCACAAAGTAAAGTTGAGCTAAAAAGGTTAAGATTAGAAAACTTATAACTTTGCTTGTCAAGCACCAAAAGACTATAGCCCTATTTAAAAAAAATTATTTGTAGTTATTATGTCTTGTGGCAATTGTCATTCAGTTGCTGAATATGGTGTAGACATAAGTATTATTTTGGTTAATACCTTGCTTGTATTAAATTTAATTCGCGAAGTATTATTTTTCAATCAGTTTTAAATTTGCACATCCTGATTCATGAGCATGGCCAAATAATAATTATATTTTTCAATGCTTATGGCCATCAAATCGATTTACATGTTATTATGCCAAAATGATAACAACAATTGATAGGCTGCCAACTTCAGAAATGTCACAACTAACTTTGTAGTTCATACACGCTGTTTGCATTTATAGGCTGTAAACCCCTTTAATTTTCCAATTCAATTACATCAAACTATTTCAGCTCAGTTTTAAATTGGTGCACTAAAAATTGTACTGCGTGAATTAAAATATGATTGAATAATGTATTAAAAACTATTTGTTTGTTACAAACAACAAATTGTTCGAAAAACAAACAAAAAGTTGTTCGAAACAAACAATTTTATCACTCCAATTGTGTCTGATTCATTATTTTGTTCAAGATAGCAATTGCATTTGGTTATGTGAAACATGTATTTTGGTTAATTGCAATTGTTTAATTTTAACAAAATATGAATCGGACACATTTGGAGTGATTAAATTGTTTGTTTCGAACAATTTTTTTTGTTGTAACAAAACAATTAGTTTTAAGAGTGCAGTTAGGTCCATCTCATACCCATCTCATCTATTTGGTGATAATCTACTCCAGTATTCATTAAGCGGTATAGCCCCAGTTATAACCCGCCTTTAGCTGGCATATTCTTGCCGCTATATGATTGTTGAGATACATGTATTTAATTCTCAAGGAAACCAGAAAAAAAAATACATTTATTGTTTTAATATATTAACTTATTTCCGTCATAAAAAGAGTCTTCGTGATCAAGAATCCTCTTAATACTTTAGAATATAGAATTAACCTTTAAAGGTCGATTGTCTCTTTGTAAACATTTATTATATAGTTACCGGGGTATAAAATATTAGATATGAATCGAAGACTCGTGTCCAGAAATGCTTAAACTATCGATTAATATTAATTTTATTTCGAATATTTTCTGGTCTAAAAAGGTGTAGTTATGTTTAGCTAACGAACAATAGTGGTTACTGTTAACAGAGACCAGGAATTTTATTAGTCGAGTTTTTTTCCAAAACTCGACTTATAGTTTGATGAGGGACGGTGGGCGGGCGGCGTGTTTTGCTTATAACTCAACCGTTTATTGACGGATTATGTGAGTACATATCCATGCACGTAAGCTGCAGACAAAAAATCGGGTTCGTCCGCACATTTATTACAGAGTTATGGCCCTTGGCCATTTTTCACTGATTTTAGGCTCGTTCGCGCAACAACTTCATCAAACGTTATCTGATTCGATTGAAATTTGGGATATAGGTGTCTCCCAAGAATATCTCGGACGAGTTCGAAAACCGGCCTGGTCCGATAAAATTTGATAGAGTTATGGCCCTTAATTAGTCATTTTTCACGAATTTTCAGCTCGTTAGCGCGATAACTTCAACAAACGTTATCCGATTTGATTGAAATTTGGTATATATGTGTCTCCCAAGAATATCTCGGTCGAGTTCGAAAACCGGCCAGGTCCGATAAAATTTGATAGAGTTATGGACCTTAATTAGTCATTTTTCACGAATTTTCAGCTCGTTAGCGCGATAACTTCAACAAACGTTATCCGATTTGATTGAAATTTGGTATATAGGTGTCTCCCAAGAATATCTCGGTCGAGTTCGAAAACCGGCCAGGTCCGATAAAATTTGATAGAGTTATGGTCCTTAAGTAGTCATTTTGTACGAATTTTGAGCTCGTTAGCGCGATAACTTCAACAAACGTCATCCGATTAAACTAAAATTTGGTATATAAGTGTCTTCCAATAATATCCTGGACGAGTTCGAAAACCAGCCTGGCCCAATAAAATTTGATAGAGTTATGGCCCTTAATTAGTCATTTTTCGTGAATTTTTAGATCGTTAGCGCGATAACTTCAACAAACGTCTTCCGATTTGTTTAAAATTTGGAATAGACATACTTGCCAAGAATATTTCGGACGAGTTCGAAAACCAGCCTGGCCCGATAAAATTTGATGGAGTTATGGCCCTTAATTAGTCATTTTTCGATTTTACCTATTAATTAGTCTACCGATACTGATGCACACCAATTGGCGGTAGCCACCGGCGGTAAGCCACCGAAAACGAGACACAGCAACTCTGATGCCACCTCTTGTTGTACAATTTTGTCACAAATAAACGTTAATTATATTCATTATTGCTTATAACTCCCCCCCCCCCCCCCCTCGACAAAACAAGTAGCCATTGGCACCGTGGTGTATTTGCCGTTAGGCCACGGTGTCAGTGTTTGTAACTGTGGTTGAGCACCGCAGCCAAACGGCAAGTACACCACGGCCGAAGGCAGGTACACTTTGGCCGAACGGCAAGTACACCATGACCGAAAAGCAACTACAATGCGGCTGAATGGCATGTACACCGTGGTTAGATTTTTTCAGTTTAATGAACGTACACTGTGGCATCTACACCATGGCCGAATGGCAAATACACTGTGGTCCAACTGTAGTTTAGATTAGATTATTTAATGGCAATGATATATATCTATACAATTTATACAAAGTTGACAACTGTATACATATTAAAAAAGCAGTGTAAATAATTTTAGATGGAAAAAGCTGTCGACATTAACATATCTCTGTGAGCTCACTATCTAAATGCGTATTTATAATCAAAAATAGATTTAACCAATAAGGTTTATATATGGTTAGTCGGTGGTATTAATATTAATAAATTTTGATTGGTTGAATTACAAAGACTGTCTAGTCTTAAAAGGATATGGTAAGTTGGATATAGATCAAAAACCGATATTAGGTTCACATAAAGATGTATCACATTACTATTAAAATTTGTGTGCTTTATAGGACTATATTATAATCCTAACAACATGAAAGTATAAGAATACCAGTCTAGAAGCTTCAGCATAAGTTATGAGTCGTCATATATGGTATACATGTGCTAATTTGTGCAGTATAGCATAATTTAAATGGTATGCATGGCTATATAAAAGCTATATCTAGCTATAATATATGGTAAGATATGGCCGCCAAGTGAGGATCAAAGTAAGCTAATAACACAATTTCCATAAGTCTACGCTTATTGTTTACTCATACATATGACCAAATACCTATCCATCCCCCGGAGTGTCAGTGGGTTCTGTGAGGTTTTAGCAGCTTTATGAGTTTGATGTGCCAAATACACACATATCGACATATATCAATCATATCGCTACACTAGTGGTCACTTACTTCATATCACAGAAACCTACCCCCCCCGGGACAACGTAGAAAAATTGTAAAATAACCAGAAATAACTAATAAAAATGTAAAAAAATTAAAACACCCCTGCAATATAATACAGCATTTGATTTCCACACAGCAGTCATACCTCAACCTAAAAACAATATACAAGGCTAAGAACAATGTCAGTAGTATATAAAATCACAGTCTCCCTCATGAAATAGATGCAGGCTAATCAGTGTCTTAACCCTTTGAGTGCCAGGGGCCGATATTATCGGCCCTAAATCTACACAATAAGTATGTTAAAGAATATAATAAAATATATTAAAATTGTAAAAAAAAAAAAAAAAAAAAACATTGTTAAGCCAATGCATTCTCTTATATATATGCGAGGCGACCTATGGTCGATTCGCATATATAAGAGAATGCATTGACACAGGGTATATGGGTTGATACAAAAATCAGACCTGGCACTCAAATAGTTAGGTGGGATAATCATCAAATCACTTGTGCCCCTTGTCTGGATTGTTCCATGCTTTGATTGCATGGTACATGAAAGTTTTCTTGATTTGAGGGTTAGCCTCTCGCACCAAGTAATTTCCACTGCTAAATCTTGTATCATGTGTATGCATTTAATTTTACCAAGAAGTTGACAACTGATTTCAGACGCGTCCGGGTTCCAAATAAGATGGATTCAGTTTTACCAGGGTGAATAGAGAGCTTTGATCTGATAACCCAGTTGTTAATGAGCTTAAGCTCTTTAGTGAGTACCTTCTCAATAATCTTAGGGTCCCGATGGGAATAGATGAGACATGAGTCATCAGCATATAGGAAGAGACGACATGTAACGGCTGTGCTTGCATCATTAGTGTAGATTGAAAACATTAGCGGCCCTAGAATTTAACCCAGAGGGACTCCACATGTAATCTCAGTTTTGCCAGAGTAGGTTCCATTTATATCAACGACCTGAGTTCTATCACAAAGATAGCCTTTGAACCAATTTACTGTGTTATTACCAAATCCACAGGCTTTCAATTTCTCCAACATAATTTACTACTGTGTCAAAAGCTTTCTGTAGATCAACCAAAACCATTCCTGTATAGAGACCTTTGCTCATATCCTTTCTGATATTATCAACCAAGTTAATCAGGCAAGTCTCTGTTGAGTACCCTGGGCGGAAACCTGATTGATATTCATACAGAAGGTTCTTCTCTTTGATGTATTTAAAAACCTGATTAAAAATTAATCTCTCCATTATTTTGGAAACCACACTCAAAACCGAGACAGGCCTGTAATTGCCAGTTATTGATCTTATCATTCTTTTCATAAATTTGAACCACTCTGGCTGCTTTGAGGTCACAATGGAGTATCCCCGTAGATATGGTCAAATGTATGATATGTTTAAGTGGCTTCAAGAAGTAATATATACCTTACTTTAAAAATCTGGCTGGTAATTTGTCAAGGCCAATGACCTTCTTACTGCTCAGCTTAAGGACAATATCTAGGATTTCCTCCTCCGTGCAATCATGACGTTCAAGGTGATTACTATCTCGTTCATTTTCATTTGGTGTTATACCCTTGCTCTGATAAAAGGCCTTGAGAGTATCTTCAGATGACTACTTCCAGAGATGGCAGTTTCTGTACAAGATCTGATGCTACAGTGGAGAAGAAGTCATTAAATTTATAAGCCACTCTTGTTTCACCATTGACTAGTTCTGTTTCACCTTCAAATTGGAGACCAACCTCAGAACTAGCAGACTTATCATTTTTGATGGCATTCCTACAGTTAATAAATGTATGGCTTGGGTAATTTTTTACCCCTACATAGGTATTTCATTATTTATAGACCTATTTTGATCCTAGGCTTTTTAAATTTTGCCCAAGCCTTTTTGAATCAAACTTATTAGCTTCCAATTGCTGCCTGAAAAATTCTCTCTTAGCCTTTTTTATATCATATTGTATCTTATTTTTCAATTTCTTAAAAGTGGAGTGATTTTGAACTGATCTGTCTCTTTTAAACTCTTTCAAAGCCTTGTCTCTTTGTGAAATTAGCTCTAAGATCTTACTATCCATCCAATCCTCAGTACGATTTTTAATCCTGATTTCCTTTATCGGAGCTACCTGATCCAAAACTGATATAAATTGATCTTTAAATTTCACCCATGCTAAGTTAACATCAGTAAGATCACAAATCTCATCCCAGTCTACCCTCTTTTAATTTTTGCGAGAAATCCTCAGAAGAGTAATTTTTAGTTGATCGAATTTTCACAGTTCTATGTGTAAAAAAATTCTCTTTAGTCACTTCCGGCTTCAAAAGGTCACAAAGTGGTCACTCTTACCAATCTCGATTACACCTCTCTGAGAAATCCTTTCTTTATTTGAGACCCAGATCAGATCAATTGCACTAGAATTTTGAGGAGTAATCCTAGTAGGATCCGTTTATTAGCCAAACGGCAAGTACACCTTGGCCGAAAGGCAACTACAATGTGGCCGCCGAATGGCATGTACACCGCGGTTAGATTTCTGGTTTGTATCGTCTTTTTTCAGTTTAATGAACGTACACGGAAACTACATGTACACCATGGTTGAATGGCGAGTACACCGCGGCCCAACTGTAGTTAGCCAGTGGAGCTGCGGTGTAGTTGCATTTCGGCCATGGTGGCAATGCTAACCACACCGCGGTTAAGTGGACACTTGTTTTGTCCAGCAGGGTATGCAACAAAACAATACAAACAATCAATCTGGGCCTGACGACGCATACGAAGATTCAATCAACTGAATAAACGATTTCTCGCAGACTCGCATTGATATGGTCAATCCCCAATGTGGATTCTCTTATGTGAAGTCAGTGTTCCAGACTGAGTAAAAGATTTCTCGCACACATCACATTTATACGGGCGATCTCCCGTGTGGATCCTCTTATGTGTAGTCAACCTACTCGAAGTGATAAATGATTTCTTGCACACATCGCATTGATACGGGCGATCACCAGTGTGCAACCTCTTATGTGCAGTGAGGTAATTCTTAGTGGTATATGATTTATCGCACACATCACATTGATACATGTACGGGCGATCTCCAGTGTGGACTATCTTATGTTTCAGCAAACTAATATTGTAACTAAATGATGTCCCACACACATCGCATTGAAATGGACGATCCCCCGTGTGGATCCTGTTATGTGCAGTCAGGTTACTCTTAGTGGTAAATGATTTCTCACACAAATCACATTGATAAGGGCGTTCTCCTGTGTGGATCCTTTTATGTGTAGTCAGGCTAGTCAAGAAAGTAAATGATTTCTTGCACACATCGCATTGAAACGGGCGATCACCAGTGTGGATCCTATAATGTGTTTTCAGGCCGCCTGACTGAATAAATGATTTCTCGCACACATCGCATTGATACCGGTGATCATCCATGTGGATTTTCTTATGTGAAATCAGCAAACTCGACTGAATAAATGATTTCTCGCACTCATCACATTGATATGGGTGGTCACCAGTGTGGACCTTCGTATGTTTCAACAGGCTCTTCGTGGTTTGAAATGATTTCTTGCAAACACCGCAGTGATACGGTCGATTACGGATATCACCGGTGTGGATCATCTTATGCCTCTTCAGGACACTCGACTGAATAAATGATTTATCGCACACATCGCATTGATATTGACGATCCCCAGTGTGAATCCTCTTATGTATAGTCAGGTTACTCTGTTGGAAAAATGATTTCTGACACACGTCACATTGGTACGGACGATCTCCTGTGTGGGTTCTCTTATGTATAGTCAAGTGACCCATGGTGATAAAAGATCTATCGCACACATCACATTGATACGGGCAATCCTCCAATGGGTACGTGTGGATCCTTTTATGTGAAGTCAGGTTACACTTAGTGATAAAAGATTTACCGCACATATCACATTGATACGGGCGATTCTCAATGTGGATCCTTTTATGTGTAGTCAGGTTACTCAGCTGATTAAATAATTTTTTGCACACATCACATTGGTACGGGCGATCACCCGTGTGGATCCTCTTGTGTGCATTTAGGTTACCCATCTGAGCAAATGATTTCTCGCAAACATCACATTGATGTGGGCGATCCCCACTGTGGATCAACTTATGTTTAGTCAGGCTATTCAAGTGTGTAAATGATTTCTGGCAAACACCACATTGATACGGGCGATCACCAGTGTGGATCATCTTATGGTTAGTCAGTCCAGTCAAGCGTGTAAATGATTTCTGGCAAACATCACAAGTGTGAATACGCTTTTGTTTATGCTTTGTCTTATTGTGCAAACCGCTTAACGAATCCACTGCTTGCGACATATTCCCGTGTGTGAGTTGATCATCTCCAGTTTCCATTGTTGTTGGTGGCTCCATAGAGTCCATCTCCCCATATATAGTGTTAACTGTATCTGTCATTCTGTGGCGTGACCGTGCCTTCAAAAGCAAATAAGCTGGTCTTAACTGTATTCTCGGACTCGAGCTAACAGAAAATATCATGTAAGGGTTAAACAGACGATCGATCAACGAATGCAGTTGTTAAGAAACCACCATACGATATGCACAAAGGAATGGAAAAATGTTTCTATCGCGAAATAAGCGTTTGAGAAAGTGGTCGTAAGCAGTGGGTGGCGGAATAGAACAATGCTACACTACATAGTTTGCGAAAAGGTAAGCGGGTCCGCAGCCTCGTAAACGAATTAATCACACTTGAAACTTCCCAAACTTGTTGTCTGTTGTGATATCTCTCCTTTGTGCGAGGCGCCGTGTGGGCCCGGGTCAGAATAGGCATAGACTAAAAATAGGATAGACGTCGCATTCATGGTTATCAATCTAACGCTGCTGTCTCTGTCTGTATCTTATCTTATCTTATCATGAAGTTCTGCATTCAAAGGCACACCGAGTGAGACTCGTATACATTATAAATCAACATATTACACAATACAATATTCCTATTCATATATAGGAGGTTACATATAATCACATATTACATACATGGAAGGTACATATAATCACATATCACATATCATATCAAATACTTACATATTAATCAGCACCAGTCACTACCGAGGAGAGATAACTCTATTACACCATCACCTGAAATGTCTATCAACTTACGCCCCGAAGGGAGGAATTTTGACAGGAGATTTTTGCCATTAACCCGTGGATCGTTGCCCACGGTAGGGTTCTTTATCGTGCACACATGGTTGTACACGGGACAGCCATTTACGTCCCCATCCGATGGGACGGCGTGATCAAACCAGTATCATCCCTGTACATGACACCGGTGATGATGTAACTTCCGGTGGTGGTGGACGCACATTTTTACGCTCTTAGAAAATATTGTTTTTAACTGCTTTTAAACTGTTTTTAAAATTTATTTTAATGTATAATTTGCTGTGTTTTAATGCTTAGACTCTTAACCAAAGTATCTGTGTGTGTCACTTCGTCTTTGAACCAAGCAAGGTGGTATTATTTGTCAACTTTGTGAAATTTTTCTGGAAAATTCTTCCCGATCACGAGATCAGCCATCTTGGAAAAAACTTTTTCTCAGCTGTTTTGAATCAACATGACGGCGATTCAGACTAGACAAAGCCGACTTCTTGTCAATGACTACTGTGATACCAATAACCCTAATGTAATGAGAACTGTTTCCAAATGTGATTATAAACTTAATGTGGAAAAATCTGTTCGAAAAAAACTAGCCTCTGTCAAAAGACTTTCCACTGAAATCAACTTTACTTCTGGTGGTCTTACTGCAAAAGTTGACCCTGTGACATTCGAACTCATGAGATACTCTTACAAAATGTTCCTAAATGATTCTAAACAATTCAAACTGTCAATGAAGTTAGATGATGCTTATGAAGAACTGGACAACTGTGTACGGAATACTGCTTCAATCAGTGACGATAGTGGTTTCCTCTATACCATCAACTTCTACCCCACACAGTGCTCTGTTTTGGTTAATGGAAAGAATCTTTCAATGTTTATTGATGAACATCTTCCCGCCGTAATGAAAATCATGACTTCAGTGACCATTGATGGCCAGAGAAAAAATACATTCACATTCTCCAAATCTGCCATCCTTGCCAGCTAGTGATAGTATATCTGCAGTGCTATCTGAAATTCCACAGAGACTAGCCGACAACGCGGATAGATCCAGTTCGATTCCAGCAAGAGCTGACACTGATACATAAACTGAGCTACAAAATAACATTTCGGCAAAATGTATAAAATGCAAAAATATGTGCAGGACGAAGGTGGTCGAATGTACTGGAGGGCATTGGATACACTATCGCTGTGATCGACTATCAGACACACTCATCGAAAATTTAGAAAATGACTCTACAATGAAGCATACATGCAAGCAGTGTCTTTCTGAAACTAACGACGAAACTGATCCAACCATTCCTATATTGGACCAAGATGAGCATACTAGCACAACATGCGCTCAATGTGGCGAAACCATTCTACCAAATGCTCCGAACGAAGCATGTTCTGTATGTAGTATGTTATTTCATGTCCGATGTATGAACTCTAACACAGAAAATACCACATGCCTCGCCTGCTGTGCCTCTAATGATATGTTAAACTCTTCAAACTGTAACAGATCTCCAAAAGCAGACAACATCAGTAAACAAACAACCGTCACTCCTGGAGTACACACATTCATAGCTAACCTTGCAACAACTGACCAGTCAAAAAGCTTCCATGATCTACATGAAACACTTGCCCAGAAGCAGAAAGAACTACGTACAAGAGAGATCAGTTTAAAAAAGCGCGAGGATGCCATTAACAAACAAGAAAACAGAAGCAAAGCCATCGAGAAAGATAGACTAAGGTATGAAGCCCGTATTGAAGCATTAGAAGCTCGAAATCACGACCTAGAAACTTCAATTTCCAAACTACAAGAAAAGATTAATAGCTCTGGTTCCCACCGAGAACAACTTGGAGACCCTAACACCAATGTTAATGATGTTTTAACAATGAAGATAAAAGACAAGGTCACAGGATTTATTTTAAACAAAATTGATAAAGAACTCGATGCGCTAACTGATCCGAAACCATCATTAGCTGTAAACTGATATACTCCTGTACATGTTGAAGAATCGTATGCTAATTGGAATAACTCTAGCTGGAATACAATGTCACCTGGACTGCATTATACCACAAATAGACATGCTTCAGAGCACTCATCACCTCCATACAGTACTAGTATCTACAATAATTATGACTACCATGGTGCTCCATTAACCTATCATCACCCTCAGCAAACTACGCTACCCCGATCAAGGGATCAGAGTGTGATCAAGAACCTGACTAATCATACACCTAATTGGGAATCCTCTATCCAATCTAACAACCCGGCATGTTTGGAACCAGCTGCTGATGTGAATGATTATGTTCCTGCATTTAACTCAAATGACTGTACTCGACATATCCAATGTACTGCAATCAATGACCCTCATCTACAGATGTATGGACAAGATACCGGTAACCAAAATTCTTTTTGTCCTACCGCGGGAGGGGAAGGATGACGAGATAACATCTAGCAACAAGAAGGTAGAAGAAAATAAAGAAGTACTGTCCGTTATTACGTATAATTGTAAGAATATTCATACATGCGACGTTATTTTACCTGATCTTGCAAGTATGGCCAATATTCTTCTCATTCAAGAACACTGGTTATATGACTGTCAACTACATGAACTTCAAACTATCTCTGATGTATTTAATGCAACTGGTAAAGCTGTTGACATAGGTGATCCCATTCCACCTATCCAAGTGCCCAGAGGACGGGGTGGTGTAGCCATCATGTGGAAAAAGAAACTTGATCCCCTAGTAAAGGAACTGCCTGAAGGAAATAATAGGATATTATGTATCGAGCTGTCAACGATGGACCCTCTTCTAATTATAGCAGTTTACCTACCATGCAAAGGCAACAAGGAATCAGTGACTGAATATCTAGAATGCATCACCCATCTAGATGTGATTTTGGGAAATTTTGCAAACACACACCAGATTATGCTTGGAGGCGACTTCAACGAAAATATTTATGTAAATGATAACTCATTACGCTCTAATGGTATAGCAGCGCTTATAAAGAAATATGGAATGACGTAACCACAAACTGAAAAAACTTTCAATAACGTCAATGGTTATGGATCCTCTTTAATTGACTTCATACTGATACACAAATCAAAAGAAGACGATATAATATCTGTGGACAGTCTACAAGATCTTAATGGTAATGTATCTGGCCATCATCCTGTGCTGATGTTAGTGAAGGTTAATCTCGCTATTACCGAGAAGAAAGAAAATCCTCCTATAATTACCAGAAGAATTCCATGGAGAAAAATTGATAAGGATAAGTACCAACAAGCCGTCAGTGATGAATTCTCCAAACTCAATCACAATACTTTATCTACTGATCCTGGTACATATATAGAACTTATCCACCATGCTCTGTCTACTGCATCTGATCAACTTACTCCAAGAAGAAAAGTTTCGGCTCGGCGGAAATCCTTCAAAATCTTATCTCCAGCTATAACTGATGCTGTGCAAAAGACAAAGCAAGCATTTTTTAAATGGAAAACTTAAGGACGTCCAATTGACTCCACTAACCATCTGTTGATTGAAAAGAAGCTAACCACTCAAGCCCTACGTCGGGAGATAAGAGTTCAAAAAGCTACAACAAAAGCACGGGTGAAAGAAGAAATTATCAATGCACGATCAACTGACAACCAGCTCTTCCATAGATTGATCCGCAAGCAAAAAAAAAACGATCAAACTGCCTCATTGAAGATTTACATGTTGGCGAAGAAATTTATGGCAGTGAAAACATACTTGAGGGATGATTTAACCACTTTAAGAAACTAGCAACGGAATCACCAAGTAACGAGATTGATACTGATTATATTAAATCCATACAGAAAGAGAAATACAGTATTTAGCAGCTCTGCGAAATTACTCCAACATTACTCTTCAATACAGTGACATGCGATGACGTTCACCAAGCGATAAAAATGCTAAACAGGGGACAAGCATTAGACCCCTATGGAATTGCAGCTGAACACCTTTACTTTGCTGGCAGTTACCTGCTGACCATTATACGGAATCTCATCAACCACCTATTTCTAGCTGATGATCTGCCAGAATGTCTAACGCTAGATACTCTAAATCCAATCTTCAAGAACAAGGGAGATAAACATCACTCATGCAACTATCGTGGTATAACAATAACTCCTGTCTTAAGCCGTACCATCGAAGCTGTACTAAAGATTCGAATCAACAAGAAGATTCTAGAGTCACAGAATCCACTCCAACGCGGATTTACAAAAAATTCATCGTCTATGAACTGTTCACTGATTGTGGAGGAATGGTGTCGCAATAACAGAGACCTCAATCGCCCATCATACATAGCATTTCTGGATGCCAAATCTGCATTTGATGTAGTTGTACATGATAATCTTCTCAAGAAACTCTTTTATATTGGTGTCGAAGACCATGAATGGATGATGATTAAGAAACTGTATGATAATGCAACTACAGCTGTTAAATGGCAGAACCAACTTTCACAACGCTTCATCAATCACCAAGGGGTACGTCAAGGTGATATGTTGAGTGCTGACCTCTACAAAGTATATATAAATGACCGTCTGTACCGTCTATCTCTTTCGGATTGCAAAAAATATATTGGTCCAGCCAACGTTACCTCCCCAACATGTGCAGATGATGTAACTCTTCTCAGTAACTGTCCACTGAAACTTCAACATCTGGTCGACATCTGCTACGATTATAGCCGTAAGGAAGGCTACCTACTTCAAAAGAAAAAGAGTGTCATCCTTCAAGTAAAGACCTCCAATCAGCCTGAAATAATTTATCCACCACTTAACATTAACGGTGCTGACATGCCAACATTTGAGAGCACTTCGCATATGGGTATCACAAGAACATGGAATAATCAATCCCAGACAGCAGTGGATGAGAATATAAAGAGGGCTACAAAGCTGCATATGCACCGATGGGAGCAGGTCTCCATGGTGAAAATGGTGTCGATCCAATAACAGCCTGTGCTCTGTTCAACACATACATATCTCCACTCTATTCTTATAGACTTGAGGTTATATTACCATCGGGTACACAGCTGGAGAAACTGGAGTTACATCAGAGACGAATCGCACGACAACTGCTATCTCTACCGAATAATGCTGCAAAACCAGCTATCTACATTTTATCAGGACTACTACCTATCGAAGCTATCATTTCACAAGAAAGCAATTGGATTATTCACCAACATATGCCGACTTCCTGAGAAATCCTGCGAACGACAGTTGGCACAAAGACAACTTGACAGTAAATCATCAACCAGTCATAGCTGGTTTATCGCCATCAAAGAATTGCTTCTTATGTACAGCCTACCAGAACCTCTATATATGCTCCATAATCCTTCACCAAAATCACATACGAAGATGATAATCAATAAAGCGGTGAACAAGCATTGGCGACAACTTATTCTCAATGAAGCTATCCTGTATCCCTCACTCAACCATCTCTCGAAGATCTATCACCCTGGAACCTGTCATCCAGTTATTCAGACTTGTCAGCTCAGTAGCCGTGATTATACACGAATACCTGTCAAAGCAAAAATTGTTACCGGTACCTACACGCTCCAGTCAAACCGTGCCAAGTACAACAAAAATGAAGTAGGCCCTACTTGTCAGCTCTGTCGAAAAGCAACTGAGACGTTGGAACACTTCCTTATTAACTGTAATGCATTATATGGAGCACGCAGCGCTGCCCTTTCGAAACTTGAGGATGCAGTACTAAAAGAACACCAGCTTGGAAACTCCATAACTAAATACAGTCTATTGCAGCTGATTATTGATCCCAGTGCAGCTACCAACGATATTTCAAAAGCTGGTCTTACTGATTTACACTTCCACTCACGGAGACTGACATATAATCTACATAGAGAGAGATATAGTAAGCTTCAACTGTTTTCAAAGAAGACGAAGTGACACCCCCAGATTTTAACTGATATTTTATCCAGAAGTTTTCTTAGAACTGATATACCGGCATGCTGCCAATCTTAAATGTACATATACACATGTATGTATATACACAATGGTGATGGTTTTTATGAATATCATTCAACTGTATGAATAACCACGACAGACCGTCGGTGTGCCTTTGAAGGCAGAATCTCCAGATAGGTAACAGGTAACAGGTTACACAGCCTTTCTCTCTCGATCGGTAGTCCTGTTGATCTTGCTGCTTTGCATTGCACCTTCTCCAGCTTTGTCTTGTCCTTTTCATAGTGAGGATCCCAGATTGTTGCTGCATACTCTAGCTGAGGGTGGACTAATGCTATGTATGCCGTTTTTCTAAGGTCCATTTGGCAGTACCTGAGATTTCGCCGAAGGAAGCCGAGGGTGGAGTTGGCCTTCTTCGTGGTGGACTCGATGTGGTGATGCCACTGCATGTCATTGGAGAATTGGACGCCAAGGTAGGCTACGGGTTGTTTGTGACTTCTTGGAGTATCTGCCCTGCCAGTTGGTAAAATCTGTGTGTCTTCTGCTTTAGGCTCATAATGTAGCACTTAGTTGGATTACAGCGCATCCGCCATTTGGGACCCATGATTCCAGTTTGCGTAGGTCTTGTTGCAATATTTCGTGGTCTTTGTAGGTGTTTATCTGGCGGTACAGGAGGCAGTCATCTGCGAATAGGCGGACTTGTGATGTTACTGTGTCCGGTAGGTCATTTATGTGACGGAGAAAGAGCAGCGGTCCCAATAATACTCCATGTGGTACTCCTGATGGGACACACTATAAAGTGTATGCCGAGGCCGAGGTCGGCTCCAAATAAAAGTTGTAAACGGGATGTTTCGTTGCGTTTGCTCTGTTGTTTCTCAATGGATATTAATGAAATTTGGCGTATATGTCCGGACTGGGACATGGAATAGAATGACGTTTGAATTGTTTTTAAATTCACAAATTTGTTGATTTTATTCAACTTTTTCGTTCTGAAACACACTATAAAGTGTAAACGGCCGGCTCCAATTAAAAGGTGTAAGCGGCTTATGTGCTTAGCGATATAGGTAATCGGATTAACTAACTGACGACTCTAGACTATTAGTCTTGGTGTTTTGTATCACTTGAGGGTTTTTGGGGAAATAATAATTTCGGAAAAGAGAACATTCGGAATAGTGAACCTTCGGAATAGCGAACCTTCGGAATAAAGACATGGCCCCCAAATTAAGTGCTATATATATGTCAGTTGATGCAATATATGCACAATGGGATTCTCTTTCAAACTAACTATAGTCCGTTTCAAAAAAGTATGCGACAATACCACACACTTTCAATGACACCACGATGATTGTTCATGTGGAACATTGATTGACTTGACAGATATTTAACAAATATCTCGTCCGCGGGAACATCGATGAGGACATTTATCTGATGCGCAAATTTGACTTAAGGTGGCCGATGGCGTGCGGGGGGCCGCAGAATGACAAGCCTGCTAACTGACAGTTTATAACATAGTGGTGGCAACCCTAGTAGTCAAGTTATTCTTAGTGGTAAATGATTTTTCGCACACATCACATTGATACCATATATCTAGATTTAGAAAAGTGTTTGACTCAGTTCCTCATGGAAGACTTTTTCTAAAACTAAGGTCCTATGGAATAAATATAAAAATGCGTGACTGGATTAAGGAATTTCTAAACAACAGTAGTCAAACAGTCCGTGTAAATTGTGCTTATTCAGACTGGAAGGATGTTACAAGCGGTGTGCCTCGGTGAAGTGTTCTAGGCCCTGTATTATTCGTTATATTTATTAACGACCTCCCTGAATGTGTGGAAGGAATTTGTGAAATATTCGCAGATGACAACAAACTACTTGGAGACCCAAATAACGATAATCTACAAGAAAATATAGATGCTGTCTGCAAGTGGTCGAATTTCTGGCAGATCAAATTTAATTCAAACAAAATTCACTTCGTTCATATTGGATATAACAATCCACATAAAGAATATTACATGACAGACGTGTCAATCAAACCGCCAATTCCGGAGAGTACGTGCGATAAGGATTTCTGTGTTAATGTAGATAACAAACTTAAATTCGACATTCACATAAACTCGATATGTAATAAGGCATATCGGGTCATTGCTATCCTAAAAAGAACGTTCGTAATGTTAGACCCGAAAACTTTCAGGCGTCTTTATATATGTGGGCTATTTTGGTACCAAAATATGTAATTACTGAACCTGGATATAAATATATAATTTTACGTCACTCTACATCATACTGGAACTTCTCATTTTATTGGTTGATATATTTAGAATACACGTCAGTATACATGACCTTTGAACTTCTCAGTTCAGGTACCCATAATTCCTATCTGGTATATAAGCATTCGCGCCCAAATTTTCCTCACCATTCGAATATTTTGACACATCAATTTTAACAGATCAATTTGGAGATGAACTTTTCAACTTATAAATTATAATATCGATATTCGATCATACTTTAAATTAACGTTGAATTTATTTAATGATTCGATCCAAACGAAAGCGAGCAGTAATCGATTATAACGAAATGCACAAATCAGGGCGACATGAGAAAGGTTATAAGTTTGTGCCATCCGAAGCGATGGAAGATGAAAGTCAGACCAACGAGGACGGTTATACGCCCAACGAAGAGGTAGGATCTTTTGCAGAAAGCGACAGCCAAACAGAAAGCGAAGGTAGCAATGATGAAGAGACGAAATGCATGCTTGAGGAAATAAAGCAGAATCGACAAAAAAGATGTCTCTGGACGACAGAAGAGCGGACGGAAACGAAAGATCAGACAAGAGTTGGAAGAGTCCCGAAGAGAGTTTGCGGAGGCCGAAAAACAGCATTGAAGAAAGGTAAAAAGAGTAAAATAAACATTACCTTAGATAATTTGAGATCTGACTCACGTCTCAAAAAGAATGTAAACAATCAATTGAAAAACCTAAAGTTAGGTTTTACATCGGGCACATGTGATGATGAAATGGACAGTGATGCATCATCTGATAGGTCGGCTATAACTAATGAGAGACCGAAAACAAACAAGAAAGTAAAGGCAAAACAGAGTAATATTTCGGGCTTGGAAGCCAAATCAGCTACCACAATTTTGTATCCACAATTTACGTAAAATTGCTCATTATTTGGAAATTTATGAGTGGAAGTCACTGTTGGACTTTTATGCTGCTGTCATTCGAAAGATCGAGTATGGTCAGGCAGACTGGGGTGATGACACATCATTGTTGGAAACCCCATTACTGGTTGGTCATACTCGGCCAAAATATGGTAAGACGTTTGCGTTGAGTACTCAGAACAGAGCCAGTCCTTTGGGTGGTGTTGCATCACGGCGACCTACCGCAACCAAGGATAATTCGAACAAGGAATGGTTCTGCCCTGAGTTTCAACGAAATAAATGTCCAAAGAAATCACCTCATTTGAGAGTTGTTCGGGGTCAAAGGAGACATGTGCAGCATATTTGTGCAATTTGTTTGGAGAAAGATTTGTTCTTCTCATTCTGAGTCCAGCTCGACATGTCCTCATCAGGAAACTTCATCAGGCTCATGACTTTCAAATGAGGCCAGTAAGGACAATGACAAATGTTCTGTGTGTCGAGGCGGATTCATTTGAATTAACATCTTTTTCTGTCTCAGAACACAGTATAGCCGGTGACAGTTCATTCAACGAAACAGTAGTGAATGAAAATATCGAAGTTAGACAGTCCGATTTGTACAATTTTGAGTTATATCGCATACCAGTTTATTCAAAAATTAAACATTGAATTTTTTGAGTCAATGTTGACAAGTGATGAAGATAAACGGTTATGTGATTTTCTAAAGTATCGTATGGTATGGAAACTCAACATGTTAGACCAACAAATGTTAGAAGTAGGAATCATGCTGGTGCGTCTTCCTTTCCAAATGAAATGAACCAGTATATTGTGAAAGAAATATCTTATCAAGCAGTAATCGGTCCCTTTCAACAAAATCCATTTGATACTGCATTTCTTTCTCCATTAAATTCTGTCCCCAAGCGAGACCGTGTGGAAAAGCGAGTCATTTTAGATTTGAGTTTTCCCCAAGGAAATAGTGTCAATGATTTTATTCCAAAAAATGTATATCTTGGAGAAAATTACAAATTAATATACCCATCAGTCGATAGCCTTGTTGAATTGGTCAGAGAATGTGGTCAGAATTCTTTGATATACCCAAGGGATTTGAAACGATGCTATAGGCAAATTCCTGTTGACGTTGGTGACATTGATATGCTTGGTTATAAGTGGAAGGGTCAAATTTATTTTGGTAGAGTTTACCAAATGGGGTTAAGAAGTAGTGCTTTAGCATGTCAATCTATGACCAACTCATTAAGATACATGATGAACCAAGCTGGATTTAACTTGGTAAACTATCTTGATGATGTGGCAGGTTGCCAAGTTAATGAGGAAGCTGATGGGGAATTTTTATATTTAAAATTTAAATTTAAATTCAATTTCTTAGTAGATCATTTAAAAAATTCTGTCCGACTTAATAACTTTAATAAATATGAACCGATTTCAATACTTTTTGGTATACATGCTTCTCACAATACACTCTCTACATGATGCGGCTAGTTTTAATCTGGTATGTTTATCAGCAGACAGTGTAGTAATTCGGTTGTATGCTCAATTTCTTAGTAGATCATTTGAATATATTGATGCCATAAATAATTATGTTGCAGGAGTAAAAATATTACATTTATTAACAGATCATGAATTTCCGTCTGATACATATCAATTGAAGCTAATATTTAAAGGTATGGCTAGATTGAATCCACATTCAATTAAAAGAGCGACGAAGAGACACCAAAAGGTAGCATCAAATGCCTTGTTGATATCCATTATGTTGTAAAATTTCAATAAAATTTCAGGAGTTATCGGATACGCTCTTTTAACTGAATGTGGATTCAATCTAGATGGAAATTCACGATCTGTTAATAAATGTAATGTTTTCACTCCTGCAACATAATTCTTTATGGCATCAATAGATTCAAATGATCTACTAAGAAATTGAGCATACAACTGAATTACTACACCTTTAACTTCAAATTGATGAGTGGCTGTTATGAAAACAATTTCCCTGAGACAGGATTGCATAAACGAATCATGAGTGGCACCGGAATTTAATACTGTCACTGAAGCTGAATTGTCACAATAAATTGTAATTCTTTTGCCTGTATACCGACTACCCCACAATTGGAGACTGAGTAAAATTGTAAGAAGTTCCAAACAATTTATATGTAAATTCAACTTCAAAATGAACTGAGGAAATTCCTTGTGAAAACATTCATTGGTACTAATTGCCACACAGCCAGTTAAAGTGGAATCACATGCCAATTCCACATCTGGTGCTGACCATTCTTCAAGCATCATCATTGATATGCCGTTATAGTGACAAAGAAATTTTGACCACCACTCCAGGTCTTTCTTAACAAATTCCGTAATAGAAACTTTCTGTGTTAAATGTACGTAACCATGCTAAGAGTCGTGAAACAAATAATCGCACAGGTCGTACACAAGATGAAACAAAATTAAATTTTCCCAATAATGATTCCAGTTCCTTCTTCGTGACCTTTTTCTTTTTCAACCAAAATCGAACAAGTTCAAGAATTTCACAAAGGCGAACTGAATCTATACTCAATGAAAGACTTTCGGTATCAAATTGAAAACCCAAAAAAATTCATCTTGTGTTGACGGTGAACAATTCTTGTTTTCTGCTTCTTCAAGCCCACCACTATCCAATAAATATTTTAAATATAAAAATGCCCCATCAGCTTCCTCTTTAACTTGGCAACCTGCCAAATCATCAAGATAGTTTACCAAGTTAAATCCAGCTTGATTCATCATGTATCTTAATGAGTTGGTCATAGATTGACATGCACTACTTCTTAACCCCATTGGTAAAACTCTATAAAAATAACTTTTGACCCTTCCACTTATAACCAACCATATCAATGTCACCAACGACAACAGGAATTTGCCTATAGAATCGTTTAAAATCTCTTGAGTATATCAAAGAATTCTGACCACATTCTCTGACCAATTCAACAAGGCTATCGACTGATGGGTATATTAATTTGTAATTTTCTCCAAGATATACAATGTTTTGGAGAAAAAAATCATTGACACTATTTCCTTGGGGAAAACTCAAATCTAAAATGACTCGCTTGAGACAGAATTTAATGGAGAAAGAAATGCAGTATCAAATGGAATTTGTTGAAAGGGACCGATTGCTGCTTGATAAGATATTTCTTTCTCAATATACTGGTTCATTTCATTTGGAAAGGAAGTAGCACCAGCATGATTCCTACTTCTAACATTTGTTGGTCTAACATGTTGAGTTTCCATGCCAATGGGGAAACCATACTTTAGAAAATCACATAACCGTTTATCTTCATAACTTGTCAACATTGACTCAAAAAATTCAATGTTAATTTTGAATAAACTGGTATGTGACATAACTCAAAATTGTACAAACCGGACTGTCTAACTTTGATATTTTCATTCACTACTGTTTCGGTGAATGAACTGTCACCGGCTATACTGTGTACTGAGACAGAAAAAGATGTTAATTCAAATGAATCCGCCTCGACATGTTTCACAGAACATTTGTCATTGTCCTTACTGGACTCATTTGAAAGTCATGAGCCTGATGAGATTTCCTGATGAGGACATGTCGAGCTGGACTCAGAGTGAGAAGAAGTAATCTTATCTTTCTCCAAACAACTTGCACAAATATGGTGCACATGTCTTATTTGACCCTGAACAACTCTCAAATGAGGTGATTTCTTTGGACATTTATTTCGTTGAAACTCAGGGCAGAACCATTCCTTGATCGAATTATCCTTGGTTGGGGTAGTTCGCCCTGATGCAACACCGCCCAAAGGACTGGCTCTGTTCTGAGTACTCAACGCAAACGTTTTACCATATTTTGGCCGAGTATGACCAACCAGTAATGGGGTTTCCAACAATGATGTGTCATCACCCCAGTCTGCCTAACCATACTCGATCTTTCGAATGACAGCAGCATAAAAGTCCAACAGTGACTTCCACTCATAAATTTCCAAATAATAAGCAAATTTACGTAAATTGTGGAAACAAAATTGTGGTAGCTGATCTGGCTTCCAAGCCCGAAATATTACTCTGTTTTGCCTTTACTTTCTTGTTTGTTTTCGGTCTCTCCTTAGTTATAGCCGACCTATCAGATGATGCATCACTGTCCATTTCATCACCACATGTGCCCGATGTAAAACCTAACTTTAGGTTTTTCAATTGATTGCTTAACATTCTTTTTGAGACGTGAGTCAGATATCAAATTATCTAAGGTAATGTTTATTTGACTCTTTTTACCTTTATTCAATGCTGCCTTTTCGGCCTCTGCCAACTCTCTTCGGGACTCTTCCAACTCTTGTCTGATCTTTCGTTTCCGTTCCGCTCTTCTGTCGTCCAGAGACTTCTTTTTTTGTCGATTCTGCTTTATTTCCTCAAGCATGCATTTCGTCTCTTCATCATCGCTACCTTCGCTTCCCGTTTGGCTGTCGCTTTCTGCAGAAGATTCTACCTCTTCGTTGGGCGTATAACCGTCCTCGTTGGTTTGACTTTCATCTTCCATCGCTTCGGATGGCACAAACTTATCACCTTTCACCTTTCGTCCTAATTTGTGCATTTCGTTATAATCGATTGGGTCGAATCATTAAATAAATTCAACGTTAATTTAAAGTATGATCGAATATCGATATTATAATTTATAAGTCGAAAAGTTGATCTCCAAATTGATCTGTCAAAATTGATCTGTTAAAATATTCGAATGGTGAGGAAAATTTGGGCGCGAATGCTTATATACCAGATAGGCATTATGGGTACCCGTTCTGAGAAGTTCAAAGGTCATGTATACTGACGTGTATTCTAAATATATCAACCAATAAAATGAGAAGTTCCAGTATGATGTAGAGTGACGTAAAATTCTAAATCTATATCCAGCCTCAGTAATTACATATTTTGGTACCAAAATGTAATAAGGCATAATCCGGTTCGTAATGTTAGACCCGAAAACTTTTAGGCGTCTTTATATATGTATGGTTAAACCACTCATTGAATATTGCAACACGGCATGGGACTCTCATTTGAAATATATCTGCACCGCTTTAGAGAAAGTGCAGCGTCGTGCAACCAGACTGGTACCTCAGCTAAAATACCTTGGATACAGAGATCGACTCGTTCAGCTGAACTTAACGTCTGAAAAGTACAGGCGTCTGCGAGGTGATTTAATACAGACATACAAATACTTACATAACCAATATAACGTCAACATAGATGAATTGTTCCAGAAAGCAACAAATTCTGATACGAAAGGACATTATCTCAAGCTGCAAATGAAAACCGTGAATAAGAACTTTGGGAATTACTTCTTTTGATTGGAACAAGCTTCCCAAACACATTGTCAACGCCACTTCTCTGACAGAATTCAAATCCCAGATAGACTATCAACTATATAATCTGAAGTATATATATGATGACTGAGTTATTGTGACATAATGTATGTATAAACCAATTCTTTGTATATTGGAACCAAAAGTCGTATGACTTGTTCCGAAACATTTGATGATGATGATGATGATGATGATGATGATACGGGCGATCACCAGTGTTATGTGTAGTTAAGTTATTGTTAGTGGTAAATGATTTCTCGCACACATCACATTGATACAGGCGATACCCGGTGTGGACTCTTAGATGAAATCGACAAACTTGCCTGAATATATGATTTCTCACACACATCACATTGGTATGGGAGTTTCCCTCATGTGGATCCTCGTATGATTCATCAGGTTTCTCTTAGACATAAATTATTTCTCGCAAACACGGCATTGATACAGGTGATCTCCAGTGTGAATCCTTGTATGCATCGTCGGGCCAATCCTTGTATGCATCGTAGGGCCAATCAACAACAATCAATCGCATTGATATGGTCAATCCCCATTGTGGATTCTCTTATGTGAAGTCAGTGTTCCGGACTGAGTAAATGATTTCTCGCACACATCACATTGATACGGGCGATCTCCCGTGTGGATCTTCTTATGTCTTGTCAACCTACTCGAAGTGATAAATGATTTCTTGCACACATCACATTGATACGGGCGCTCACCAATGTGCAACTTCTTATGGTTCAGCAAACTAATATTATAACTAAATGATGTCCCACACACATCGCATTGAAATGGACGATCCCCCGTGTGGATCCTGTTATGTGCAGTCAGGTTACTCTTAGAGGTAAATGATTTCTCACACAAATCACATTGATAAGGGCGTTCTCCTGTGTGGATCCTTTTATGTGTAGTCAGGCTAGTCAAGAAGGTAAATGATTTCTCGCACACATCGCATTGAAACGGGCGATCACCAGTGTGGATCCTATAATGTGTTTTCAGGCCGCTTGACTGAATAAATGCTTTCTCACACACATCGCATTGATACCGGCGATCCTCAATGTGGATTTTCTTATGTGAAATCAGCAAACTCGACTGAATAAATGATTTCTCGCACTCATCACATTGGTACGGGTGGTCACCAGTGTGGACCTTCGTATGTTTCAACAGGCCCTTCGTGGTGTTAAATGATATCATGCAAACACCGCACTGATACGGTCGATTACGGTGATCACCGGTGTGGGTCATCTTGTGCCTCATCAGGACACTCGACTGAATAAATGATTTATCGCACACATCGCATTGATATTGACGATCCCCCGTGTGAATTCTCTTATGTATAGTCAGGCTACTCTGGTGAATAAATGATTTCTGACACACATCACATTGGTACGGACGATCTCCCGTGTGGATTCTCTTATGTATAGTCAGGTTACTCTGTTGGAAAAATGATTTCTGACACACATCGCATTGATATTTACGATCCCCCGTGTGAATTCTCTTATGTACAGTCAGGTTACTATGGTGGACAAATGATTTCTGACACACATCACATTGGTATGGACGATCTCCCGTGTGGATTCTCTTATGTATAGTCAAGTGACCCATGGTGATAAAAGATTTATCGCACACATCACATTGATACGGGCGATCCTCCAATGGGTATGTGTGGACCCTTTGATGTGAAGTCAGGTTACACTTAGTGATAAAAGATTTATCGCACATATCACATTGATACGGGCGATCACCCGTGTGGATCCTCTTGTGTGCACGTAGGTTACCCGACTGAACAAATGATTTCTCGCAAACATCACATTGATGTGGGCGATTCCCACTGTGGATTATCTTGTGTTTAGTCAGGACAGTCAAGGTTGTAAATGATTTCTGGCAAACATCACATTGATACAGGCGATCACCAGTGTGGATCCTCTTATGGTTAGTCAGGCCAGTCGATCGTGTAAATGATTTCTGGCAAACATCACATTGATGCGGGCGATCACCTGTCTGAATACTCTTATAGTTATGCTTTGTCTTATTGTGCAAACTGCTTAACGAATCCACTGCTTGCGACGTATTCCCGGGCGTGCGTTGATCATCTCCAGTTTCCATTGTTGGTGACTCCACCTCCCCATACATACCGTAGTGTTAACTGTATCTGTCTTTCTGTGGCGTGACCGTGCCTTCAAAGGCAAATAAGCTGGTCTTATCTGTATTCTCGGACTCGAGCTAACAGAAAATCTCATTCAAGAGTTAAACAGACGATCGATCAACGAATGCAGTTGTTAAGAAACCACCACACGATATGCACAAAGGAATTGAACAATGTTTCTATCTAGAAATATGCGTTTGAGAAAGTGGTCGTAAGCAGTGGGTGACGGAATAGAACAATGCTACACTACATAGTTTGCGAAAACGTAAGCTGGTACGCAACCTTGTAAACGAATTCATCACCCTTCCCAAACTTGTTGTCAATGTTTGTGCTGTGATTAGTTAACACGTTGAGTGCCACTACGAGTTATCTCGTAGTGGTTTCCATGTCCTGTAACTGACAAATGGAAGCAGTGGAATAGGTCGATACACCACGAAAACCAGCCTCGGGACATCAGAACAGTGATTTTATCAAATAAATAGTGTGGCTCTCCTTCCATTGTTCAACAGAATGAGCACCATCAGCACATATATTCTACTCAAAATGGTCCAGTTGGGAGTGAATACGGCTGACACTGACTCACTGAGTGTCACCAGAGGCAGTCGTGTGTGGTCAATTGGAATGGTTTTTTTTGGTATTCAATAGACTGATAATGTGCACGCTTGTAAACAGTCAGGTGTGGCTATTCACAATGTACAAACATGCGAAGGCAGTTTCGAGGAATGGTTACATCGTTGTGTTTCAACACATTGAAACTTCGCACAACCACCCACACACGTCACACAGACCTGTCAAATCTGTTCCCACTCACGCATGTGTCCTCGCACATTGTATCCTCTTTGTAACATAAATGCCTCATATATATTTAGAAAGATGTGTCATTACTCTTCAATTTGATGTATCCCCTGTAAAAAATGGTTAAGAAACACTCTGGTTATACTTCCATATTTTAATATGGGAGTATATTGTATTTCTGTTGAGGCGTTTTACCGTGTAATTGGACATACTGAGAAAACTAATGGCACTAGGAACGCGAAATTTCTTGAGAATGTAGGCATCTAAGAGGTACTCAAAATGTACGCATCAGAATTTCGTTACAACTTTTCTTTGTAGAGTTATCGCCCTTTTTCGTTTCTCCATTTTTCTCTATTATTATTATTATTATTATTATTATTATTATTATTATTTTGTACTCCCTAATCTCAGGAACCGCTAAACGTAGAATGCTGAAATTGCCTATGTGTGTACAACTCACTCGATAGACGGCAGTTAAGGCATTGCGAATGTTGTCCGATATTACCCGGGGAGTGGGGGAGGGGTGTTCAAAGTCGTAAAAAATAAATTCTCTTCGATTGCGACCAAACTTACATGTCATAGTCTACATTTTACACCGATAACGATGTCGTGAAAAAATTGTAAATCGGTCGAAAATTAACAGAGTTACCCACCCCTGAATTTCCAAAAATGACATAAAACTCCTTGTATCCACAACTCCTCCCAAACCGATGCTCAGCTGAAGAATGTTGTGAATAATTAAAGATGGATTATCTCTTTAAAGGTGGACTATCTCTTTGTAAACATGTATTATATAGTTACCGGGGTATAAAATATTAGATTTGAATCGAAGACTCCTGTCTGGAAATGCTTCTATCGATTAATATTAATTTTATTTCGAATATTTTCTGGTCTAAAAAGGTGTGTTTGTTCAGCTAACGAACAATAGTGGTTACTGTTAACAGAGACCAGAAATTATATTGTGCAATTTTGTCACAAATAAACGTTAATTATACTCATTATCGCTTATATATGTGGAACAAAACAACACAAACAACCAATCTGTGACATTTGACATTCGTTGCGTAACCGTAGGTACAGCCCAGTGATCTATATCGCAATACGGTCTCATCCGAATGGTCGGTTCTAAAAATAGTAACATAAACGGGCCCGATTTAATATTCGAAATAAAATCAATATTAATTGATAGAAGCTTTTCCGGACATAGGTCTTCAGTTCATATCTATTATTTTATACCCACGCAACTATTTAAAATTTATTATTTAAAGAGATAATCCATCTTTAAATAACAAATTTTAAATAGTTGCGTGGGTATAAAATAATAGATATGAACTGAAGACCTATGTCCGGAAAAACTTCTATCAATTAATATTGATTTTATTTCGAATATTAAATCGGGCCCGTTTATGTTACTATTTTTAGAACCGACCATTCGGATGAGACCGTATTGCGATTTAGAGCACTGTGCTGTTCCTATGGCTACGCAACGAATGTCACATATTGGTTGTTTGTATTGTTTTGTTCCACAGATATAAGCGATAATGAGTATAATTAACGTTTATTTGTGTCAAAATTGCACAATATAATTTCTGGTCTCTGTTAACAGTAACCACTATTTTTCGTTAGCTGAACAAACACACCTTTTTAGACCAGAAAATATTCGAAATAAAATTAATATTAAAGATGGATTATCTCTTTAAATAATAAATTTTAAATAGTTGCGTGGGTATAAAATAATAGATATGAACTGAAGACCTATGTCCGGAAAAGCTTCTATCAATTAATATTGATTTTATTTCGAATATTAAATCGGGCCCGTTTATGTTACTATTTTTAGAACCGACCATTCGGATGAGACCGTATTGCGATATAGATCACTGGGCTGTACCTACGGTTACGCAACGAATGTCAAATGTCACAGATTGGTTGTTTGTGTTGTTTTGTTCCACATATATAAGCGATAATGAGTATAATTAACGTTTATTTGTGACAAAATTGCACAATATAATTTCTGGTCTCTGTTAACAGTAACCACTATTGTTCGTTAGCTGAACAAACACACCTTTTTAGACCAGAAAATATTCGAAATAAAATTGATATTAATCGATAGAAGCATTTCCAGACAGGAGTCTTCGATTCAATTTTTTTTCTTATTATTTTTCTGAGTAAAATTGGTATGCTTAATCTCAGGAACCGCTGAATGTACAACGCTGAAAATTTCGGCGTGTGTATAAATTCTACAGTCTATGGCGGTCGGGCTATTGAGAATTTTGTCCGTGCTTGATTTTTGGAGTTATGGCCCTTAAACCGGCCTCTCACGTTTATCAGCAATTGTAGAGTATATTTGGAAGCATTGAGGTACCGGAACGGGACAACTATTATGGTGTAGAGCAACTTAAATGTAGTTCAGCTGTTCTAAAATAACGTTGTCCATTTAATAACCGGGGAGTGGGAGAAGGATGTTCAAAGTCGTAAAAATAAATTCTCTCAGATTACGATCAAACTTACATGTCCTAGTCTACATTTTACCCCCGATAACGATGCCGTGAAAATTTTGTAAATCGGTTGCAAATTGACAGTTACCGACCCCTGAATGTTCAAGATAATAAATTTCTCTCCCTAATGAAGGAAAACAGCTGTTGGAGGAGCTGGAGCGTAAGAGAGCGTGAGACCAGCCCTACTGTCCTACCCAAACCAATCACGCTACATCACGGCATCATATCTCTCTTATTTATTGAAAAATTCAGTTTCATAAACCCGGAAGCAAAGAAATATTTTCCAAAGGCAGCCATTTTCTCCGGGTGCTCTATGCATACTATGTATAGTTCATACCAAACACAATATATAACGAAGAATTAGTGTATAATACTGTATATATGCTCTAAATATTTATGGAGTTATATTTCTGTCCATATGTATGTTTTCAAATCGGCATTCGTGTTAATTCAGTCTTCATGTATTTATTTAACTATATATTGTGTTGCATAAGAACTATAAATAGTACTCATAGCCGACCCCGACAAAATGGCTGCCTTTGGGAAATGTTACTCTGCTTCCGGGTTTATGAAACTGAATTTTTTTCAATAAATACGAGAGATACGATGCCGTGATGTGGCGTGATTGGTTTGAGTGGGTAAGTAAACAATTCCGCTGCTAATGATGTATAATATATATATTCTACTAACCACTGATTGTGTTTTTGAAGCCCAAGTCGGTGTAAAAATCGCACTTTTTAGCGGACATCATGTCGAACGAGTGAAATTTTACAGTCAGTTTGCGTCAGACCTGTGCTCATAACCAGAGTGTTTCTTAACCATTTTTTTTACAGGGGATACATCAAATTGAAGAGTAATAACACATCTTTCTAAATATATATGAGGTATTTATGTTACAAAAATTATTTTGGTGTATTTTAACCTGATTGTGGACATTGTAAAAAAATATAAAATTAGTCCGGGCCAAGTTGGATACCTTTCTATAGGATTAAGTATTATTGGGGATGGGTAAATTTTTGTTCTGTGGACCTGTGTTTCTGTCATCTAAAGTCGCGATGTCATCCAATTCTTGCTTCATTGAAGCCAAATTATGGTCTACTAGAGGTATCTATCTTGCCACGATTTGGCAAACTGGCGAGATTACTAATTAATTTCTGGCACTCAACGTGTTAAAATGGCCTATCCCACTGCCAATGTGGGGATACGAGATTGCTTGGACAGTCGATGCTTTAGAGAAGCTTTGTGAGATTCAGCCATGGAGTGGGCAATTTTCCAAGGTAATCCAGAGAATATAGACCAGGCCTTAGCATTGGCTTTAAAGGTGGATTATCTCTTTGTAAACATGTATTATATAGTTACCGGGGTATAAAGGTGGATTATCTCTTTGTAAACATGTATTATATAGTTACTGGGGTATAAAATATTAGATTTGAATCGAAGACTCCTGTCCGGAAATGCTTCTATTGATTAATATTAATTTTATTTCGAATATTTCTGGTCTAAAAAGGTGTGTTTGTTCAGCTAACGAAAAATAGTGGTTACTGTTAAAATAGACCAGAAATTATATTATGCAATTTTGTCACAAATAAACGTTAATTATACTCATTATCGCTTATATATGTGGAACAAAACAATACAAACAACCAATCTGTGACATTTGACATTCGTTGCGTAACCGTAGGAACAGCCCAGTGCTCTATATCGCAATACGGTCTCATCCGAATGGTCGGTTCTAAAAATATTAACATAAACGGGCCCGATTTAATATTCTAAATAAAATAAATATTAATTGATAGCAGCTTTTCCGGACGTCTTCAGTTCATATCTATTATTTTGTACCCACGCAACTATTTAAAATTTGTTATTTAAAGAGATAATCCACCTTTAACATAACACTGACAGTGAATCTGTGCATGAGTCATTCCTTAATATAATGCATATTAAAGGTGGATTATCTCTTTGTAAACATGTATTATATAGTTACCGGGGTATAAAATTTTAGATTTGAACCGAAGACTCCCGTCCGGAAATGCTTCTATCAATTAATATTAATTTTATTTCAAATATTTTCTGGTCTAAAAGGTGTGTTTGTTCAGCTAACGAACAATAGTGGTTACTGTTAACAGATACCAGAAATTTTATGGTACATTTTTGTCACAAATAAACGTTAATTATACTCATTACACTTTATACCCACACAACTATTTAGAATTTGTTATTTAAAGAGATAATCCATCTTTAAAATATACCAAAAACCTTCGGAACACCTAACGTTCGGAAAAGTGAACCTTCGGAATAGCGAACCTTCGGAATAAAGACATGGCCCCCAAATTAAGTGCTATACATATGTCAGGTGATGCAATCAATGCACAATGGGATTCTCTTCAAAACTAATTATAGTCCGTTTTCAAAAAAGTATGCGAGAATACCACACACTTTCAATGCACCACGATGACTGTTCATGGGGAACATTGATTGACTTGACAGATATTTAACAAATATCTCGTCCGCGGGAACATCGATGAGGACGTTTACCTGATGCGCAATTTGGGTTAAGGTGGCCGATGGCGTGCGGGTGGGACTCAGAATGACAAGCCTTCTAACTGACAGTTAAAAACTGTGTTTAGTCTGGATGTAAAGTAGTCATTGTAATTTCCTATTTATCACGAATACAGTCGGCCCTATACGAAATGGCATGGGTGTAATATGGACCACATATATCAACGATTAATCGACTAACCGTCGATTATAATGGTCGATTAGTCGATTATGAAAACTCATAGAGGTGGCAAGCCTAGTAGTCAAGTTATTCTTAGTGGTAAATTATTTCTCACACACATCACATTGATACGGTGTGGATTCTCTTATGTGTAGTCAAGTTACTGTTAGTGGTAAATGATTTCTCGCATACATCCCATTGATACAGGCGATCCCCGGTGTGGACTCTTACATGTAGATGAAATCGGCAAACTTGTCTGAATAAATTATTTCTCACACACATCACATTGGTATGGGAATTTCCCTCATGTGGATCCTCGTTTGATTCATCAGGTTTCTCTTAGACATAAATGATTTCTCGCAAACACCACATTGATACAGGTGATCTCCAGTGTGAATCCTCGTATGCGTGGCCAGACCAATCAACTGAATAAATGATTTCTCGCACACATCGCATTGATATGGTCAATCCCCATTGTGGATTCTCTTATGCGTAGTCAGTGTTCCGGACTGAGTAAATGATTTCTCGCACACATCACATTGATACGGGCGATATCCCGTGTGGATCCTCTTATGTGTAGCCAAGTTACTCGAAGTGATGAATGATTTCTTGCACACATTGCATTGATTCGGTCGATCACCAGTGTGCAACATCTTATGTGCAGTCAGGTAATTCTTAGTGGCAAATGATTTCTCGCATACATCACATTGATACGGGCTATCACCCGTGTGGATCCTCTTATGTGTAGTCAAGTGACTCGAAGTGATAAATGATTTCTCGCACACATCGCATTGATACGGACGATCACCAGTGTGCAACCTCTTATGTGCAGTCAGGTAATTCTTAGTGGTAAACGATTTCTCGCACACATCACATTGATATGGGCACTCACCATTGTGGACTCGCTTGTGTGTCAGCAAACTAATATTGTGACTAAATGATGTCCCACATACCTCGCACTGAAATGGACGATCCCCCGTGTGTATCCTCTTATGTGAAGTCAGGTTACTCTTAGTGGTAAATGATTTCTCGCACACATCACATTGATACGGGCGATCTCCCGTGTGGGTCCTATAATGTGTAGTCAAGTTACTCGAAGTGATAAATGATTTCTTGCACACATCGCATTGATACGGGCGATCACCCGTGTGCAACATCTTATGTGCAGTCAGGTAATTCTTAGTGGTAAATGATTTCTCGCACACATCACATTGATACGGGCTAACTCCCGTGTGGATCCTCTTATGTGTAGTCAAGTTACTCCAAGTGATAAATGATTTCTTGCACACATCGCATTGACACGGACGATCACCAGTGTGCAACATCTTATGTGTAGTCAGGTAATTCTTAGTGGTATATGATTTATCGCACACATCACATTGATACATGTACGGGCGATCTCCAGTGTGGACTATCTTATGTTTCAGCAAACTAATATTGTAACTAAATGATGTCCCACACACATCGCATTGAAATGGACGATCCTCCGTGTGGACCCTCTTATGTGAAGTCAGGTTACTCTTAGTGTTAAATGATTTATCGCACATATCGCATTGAAACGGGCGATCACCAGTGTGGATCCTATAATGTGTTGACAGGCCGCTTGACCGAGTAAATGATTTCTCACACACATCACATTGGTACGGGTGGTCACCAGTGTGGACCTTCGTATGTTTCAACAGGCTCTTCGTGGTGTTAAATGATTTCTTGCAAACACCGCAGTGATACGGTCGATTACGGGGATCACCGGTGTGGGTCATCTTATGCCTCACCAGGACACTCGACTGAATAAATGATTTATCACACACATCACATTGATGCGGGCGATCCCCACTGTGGATCATCTTGTGTTTAGTCAGGCCAGTCAAGGTTGTAAATGATTTCTGGCAAACATCACATTGATACAGGCGATCACCAGTGTGGATCCTCTTATGGTTAGTCAGGCCAGTCGTCCGTGTAAATGATTTCTGGCAAACATCACAGTGATGCGGGCGACCACCTGTCTGAATACTCTTATGGTTATGCTTTGTCTTATTTTGCACACTGCTTAACGAATCCACTGCTTGCGGCGTATTCCCGGGTGTGTGTTGATCATCTCCAGTTTCCATTGTTGGTGGCTCCATGACCCTATACATAGTGCCTTCAAGTTCAAAGGCAAATAAACTGGTCTTAACTGTATTCTCCGACTCGAGCTAACAGAAAATCTCATTCAAGAGTTAAACAGACGATCGATCAACGAATGCAGTTGTCAAGAAACCACCATACGATATGCACAAAGGAATTGAAAAATGTTTCTATCTCGAAATATGCGTTTGAGAAAGTGGTCGTAAGCAGTGGGTGACGCAATAGAACAATGCTACACTACATAGTTTGCGAAAAAGTAGGCGGGTATGCAACCTTGGTAAACGAATTCATCACCCTTCTCAAACTTGTTGTCTTGTTTGTGTTGTTATTAGTTAGAATGGCCTATCCCACTGACAATGTGAGGATACGAGATTGCTTGGACAGTCGATGCTTTAGAGAAGCTTTATGTGATTCAGACATGGAGTGGGCAATTTTCCAAGGGAATCCAGAGAACGTAGACCAGGCCTCAGCATTGGCTTTAAAATATGAGGCTTTTCAAATAATAATGATAACGAAACCTACAAGAATGACTGGACACTCTGCTACCCTAATAGATCACATATATACCAACAAAGTACAAGACGGTCACCAAACAGTGATAATGACGTGCGACATCTCGGATCAGTTCGGCATATTCCTCTCCGAATCAAACAATCACGACTTCGCGAAGTGCGTACATAAATATGCCTGCTTGTGAAAGTTGTGGCATTGGGTTGAACTTGAAATACACACAAGGTGATCAATATCTTTGTGATGCATGCGATAAAATGAAATTTGGAGATGTGTATTCTACGAAATGATCGACTAAATCTCAGTCGACTAACAGGTCAAAAGATCCAGAGAAGCAGAATGCAGTGAACAATGTACAAAAGTCGATCGTCATTAACGAACTATTGTGTTTTGTGATAAACAAATTCTCCAAGCTGATGACTGATGTCCTGATAAAACTTTGTAACCAGTCATTTAATGAAAATGAAATCGAAGAGGCTAAACAACTGCTGCGCGACCTGGGGTGCTATTCACCAAGCGAGACTATTTTATAAACCAGGTAGTTTATTCGGTAGTGGCTGAGCGCAAAGGTATCTTTGCTTTAGCGCCAACGATACACGCTGTCGATGATGTGATTGATCCAATCTATCATATTTGTCACCTGTCAATTGACGCCATCTCACGACTAATTCGTGAACACTCACCGTCCACCATCGGCATGTATAACGGTATCATTTTTTGGGGTATAATTGTGTGGAGACTTATGCTTGCGTTTATATATCAACAGAATGAGTGTCAATGACATTAATGAGGTTTTTTAATAAGCACAGTGTGGAAATGAAGAGCCAAGAAGATAACGTCTCAGAAGAATTTTGTTTGTGTTTTGGTTCTGTTTGGATATTTCCCTGCCATTTCCAAAGTCATTTCTTTCCATGCATCATTTTTCCGGCGCTGATGAATGGTGCCGGTTTCTTTGTTCTTTAATATTTTGATTCTTCTCTCCACAAATCCCAAAAAAGTTTTACGCTCGTCGGCAGTGGTGGGGTTGGGGGGGGGGGGGGGTTCTGGAAAAAAATGCACATATATGGCCCAAAAGGTTTTTTCCTACCCCGAGGAACCCACCACCCCATTTGTGCAAATTTGTTCCTCCAAATGTTGGGGACCCACCTCCTTTCTCATGTTTTTATCAAAATTTCAGAGTTTTTTAGCCGTTCTTCAATAACTGTGTTAACTGCCTTTCAATCTCATTCCACTATCCTTTTCTGGTGCAGACTGTGTAAAATTAAGACTCAAGCAATAACATGCTTAATCGGTAAAGCACAGGTCAGAAAAAAACGAAAAATAAACTGTATTTCCAGGTGTTTCCAGTATCTAACAACAATAATAAAACATTGTGTATGTACACTGTATGTCACAAATTGCCCTAGACTGCATTATAGCCTTAATATATCGAGCGTGTTTTGTCTGACAGAGAACACTGGCCAGTGTAAATAGTGGTAAACAGGTCAGGGGTTCTACAATTACTTGTGCATGACCAAAGAACTCTTTAGTCTTATCCACCGGGGTGAGGTGAGGAGGGGAATTGTTTTGGTTAGGTTTCCACATAGATATATGGTTATTATACCCCCCCCCCCCGATATTAGTCGGCGGGCATATAGTTGACGTCTCGAGCCGTGCGTACGTCCGTACAAACATTTTGCATTATAACTCAAGAGTCGGTTGTCATATTTTGATGCTCTATGGCATGGTGACGGATCAGAAATGGGGAACGAATATGCATAATTATTATAACGGGTTGTGAGCACCAATGCCTACCAGAGTTATCCATGGACCCTGTTTATGATATTCACTCCGTACAAAGTTTTTGCAATACATGTATAAGTTGTCGAATTTTGAAGTGGTTTGGTATGGTGACAGACCTGAATGATAGGGGAAGGATGTATGCATGTCGATGCATACCAGAGCCACCATCTGATTCCATCCGTAAACACATTTTGCATTATTATAACTCAACCATGTGTATGTATATGTGTGCACAAGAGTCTGCAGTATAGTCTCAGTCAGATTTGATTCTTGATTTTAGTTTGAACTTTGAAGACATTGAAGAATGTCATTTCTCAAAGCATCTGAATGCATCATATTATTTCAGTTCATCTATTTGTAAGCGATAACAGTATACAATTAGTATTTTAGTTTAGTCTTGTTGAACAGTATTTAAGCTTCAAGACAAAGTTCGGAAATTCAATGAGAATAGCGTCACCTTCAGTTGGGATTGTCTGAACAGTAAACATTAACGGTTATTCACCATAACCAATTCAGTTTTATTTGGATAAGTGTTGCAAATTAACATTACTTGCAATCATTCAAGATGAGAAATAACCAGAAGGAATTAAATTGATTGCACGCCAGAACAAGACAGTATTTCAGACATTAGAAATTTATGAGATACCCTTTTCAATTTCATGTTATGCAACAATCAGGTTAATTCACCATGTAGTATTTGTGATTCAGTTTTTTTTTATTTTATTACTTTTATTCGGGTAATACAACTGGGTAATATATTAATTTTGTTACTAAATATTTCTTCCGTTGATCAAATGTTTCCTGAACGCTATTATATACGGTGGTCCACTGTGAAGTGGGACGGGATCCTGTGAAATAGTCACTCTTGCTGCCTATAACCATATACCGACAAACATGGTACTAACATGCTTACACACAACGTTACATGGCCAGTACTTGTAAATTGTTTGAAAAAAAAACCTATTTTGGAAAAACAATTACAAACACGATTGTTTCGGCCTCTGGACCACCCACCCACCCCGGCCCTATATACAGAATCTTTTTTTGCAGACCCCCGCACTGTCGTAGGTGGTAGATTTTGCCCCACGTCCATTTCTTCGGTTGCTCATTGTTGAAATTAACAAAACGTGTACTGTTACACGCAGCATGCTGTTTATGTGACCTGTGGTCAATCTATGATTGACGCCAATCACCTTGATTGGATAATCCTATACCGCGCGGTGATGTCTTCCCAACGATATGTCCACCGACAGCTTCGCATTGAGCGTCGCCTCGTAAAACTACCTGGACTATATTATAAACCAAGCCGGTGAATAGCACCCCTGGAGTCTAGTGATAGAATACTGGTGAAACGAAAAGGACCAGACAAGAACGAGAAAAACCTACGAGACATTTTTTCATAAAACAGAATTTGATTCATTGTAGCTATTTGTGGCATACAACCTGAGCAAACTTCCGCCAATAGATATCGACCACATGGACATATCAACATTATATCGTACGAAATATCTCAAGTGAAAGCGCAAGTGAAATAACTGAGAACGATTTCCAGTGACGAAGATACTAATATTTTTAATGAAAAGATTGTTTAAGAATACAAAAATAATATCGTTAAGGTATTAAAAACTATTTGTTTGTTACAGACAACAAGTTGTTCGAAAAACAAACAAAATGTTGTTCGAAACAAACAATTTTATCACTCCAAATGTGTCCGATTCAATATTTTGTTCAAGATAACATTTGCATTTGGTTATTTGAAACATGTATTTTGGTCAATTTGAGTTGTTGGGTTTGTTTGGCTTGAACAATATATTGTTCAAAACAAGTCAAATTAACCAATAAAACTGGTTGATCCGTTTAAACCAGGCCTCAGCCTAGGACTTGAAGTCTCCCTCCAGGAAATTTAGGGAGACTTCAGGAAATTTAGGGAGACTTCACAATAATCTGAAATTTTAACTAAATTGATAACTTTTATTTTTTTTAAACTGTTAACTTTATCTGAAGAAATTAATTGCTGACTTCATAACACTTTTAATACCTGAGACTGAATTGTGTTATTTGTCTGTGAAAATTTTGTTATTGACACTGAAAATTAGCAATTTCCTTGCACCTAAGAGTCTAACAAAGCAACCAAATCTAAGTCAATCATTTCCGTTGGTGCATTAATTCTATTGATGGTATCCAGATAATCAATCAATTAATTATGCACATAAGACTGCCGTCTGATTGATGATTATATATAAACGAACAAGCTACGAGTTAGTGTTTACAAATTTATACAATAAAATTCCGACAGGTATAATGAATCTAAACACTACAAAGCATCTATGCATTGACCAATAATAGATATCAAGGATAATTGAATAAAGTATATCCTAGAATTTCAAGCAGCTTCTGTGAAAATGAAACTGACATGATATACGCTGTCAATCGTAAAAACTATTTATGCGCTGTGACGTCATACTGCAGGGTTTGTCTGCAGGAGATATTTATAGCGGCAAAATACGAACAGTAGCGAGACAGGTATTTGGCAAAACAAAAATTAATAAAAAGATTTTTATTAAATTAAAACAAAAATTGTGCCTAATACCTGTGGGTAGCGACATCTTTCACTCGGAATGCGTAGCTTGTTCACTAGTCTCTATTAGTACATAAAATGACGACCGCAATTGCTTATTATGCGCATAGTCATAAAAATCCCAAAGTGATTTATTTCAAAATAATACGGAACCTGTCCCGAAATCAGTCTTTATAGTGGGAATTCATAGTGACAAGTTAACAACACCATTCATTTGAACCATATTACATACATGGGGGATAAAGACAAACACATACCCCTCCCCAATATGGAGATAAAGTCAAAGGACGGTAAATAATATAATTGCGTTGTCCCAAGCACAATCAACGACGCACGTGTTCACATTTCCCGCCAAAATTATATTTTATAACTCTGTTCTATACCACATGGACTCTGCAGATGGACCCATTTATTATGTACCGTACGATAGCACGGGATCATGGAGAGGAATAGTTTCACCCATGGAAATCCCGTGCATAAAAATGTCCCGACTAAGAAATTCGGCGTTCTTTGATCAAATTATGTAATCGTAGGATATCACGGGATTTTCCAGCATGAGTAGTTTCATCCCGTGCACAAAAATATGTTACCGCGACATGCATTACGCTGTATCTAACGTCGCGATTTGACCCGCTTTGTCACAAGTATTCTGTTTAACGCCCGAACTCCCGTTGTAACTGGATTGGTTTACGACATTGCGACTGACATTTGGTACATGTATGAATCAAACAGCTAATCTGCGAGGGGATGAGGCCGTCCTACGGACGCTGAGCCGTACTAACGGAAACCCTGCTGATGATAATCCGAATAAAGCAATAAACTTGACGAGTTTGATAGCTGTGTCACAATATATAGTGATTACTAGTAATGGGTTCTTAACAGAGACCAGTTGAGCTTATACTATACACCAACAGGTTATCTAAATACCTGCATAGTAACAAAGTAGGCCCACATGCAATTAATTTGCAACAGTTGAGTTGACAGACGTATACACGCGCACGTGGTTTGAGCGATAGATTGACAACAATTTTAATTTTCAAACACATAGTTTTGACACAAATTAATCCTTTTAAATGAGTTTGGACTAGGGACCGACGAAGCTTCGAGATTCGATTCGATTTCGAATCTTACGTTCAGATTCGATTCGATTCGAAAGCGGTCGTGTGATTCGGGATATTTCGAATCGTTGTATGAAAGTCCTTTATCGCCTACAGTATCTTTCAAAATGTTCATTATATAGCTTTGGATAGTAATAGTTTATAATGTAGATATTTGATTTGACTAAGAACATTAAATTAACTACATCCAAAGCACATTCAAACCACTGTGTTTATTAGTAAGCAAACACGTGTTCTTGTTTGTAAACATGAGAAATATGCAATTCCAAATAGTTAAAAAGTTGGATTGGGAAACGGAGTCCGACACAAACTACTTTTGTAAAATTGAAAATTCATGGATATGTTTTAGTTTAAATTCAGAGACAGTATTATTTGTTCACATTGGCTACTGCATGAGCGGTGGTGTCCATGTATGGCTATACAATTTGTAGTTACAAAATGACATGATGGAATGGACCTGATGGAAGGTCTATTAAAATTCCAGTCTCCTTAAAACGAACCAGTAGCTCATCATAAACTTCGTTGCTCATTGCAATTTGCCATTTTCAAAAGCACCCAACATGATTAGAATATGTGGATAGGGTACACCATGTATAATTGATAAATAAAATGCCTCGTTGGAACAGTTGAGACTATATAAACTTTAAACAATTGCAATTGTAGTTTGAACAAGGTATGAATCGGACACATTCGGAATGATTAAATTGTTTGTTTCGAAAAAAAATTTGTTTGTAACAAACACTTAGTTTTAAGAGTTCAGCTAGGTTAATCTCATACCCATCTTATCTATTCGGTATTAATATACTTCAGTATTCATTAAGCGGTATAGCCCCAGTTATAACCCGCCTTTAGCTGGCGTATCTATAAGATTACTGAGATACATGTATATAATTCTCAAGGAAACCAGAGAAAAAAAATACATTTATTGTTTTAATTTTTTAACTTATTTCCGTCATAAAAAGATTCTTCGTGATCAAGAATTAGAATATAGAATTAACCTTTAAAGGTGGATTATCTCTTTGTAAACATGTTTTATATATATAGTTACCAGGGTATAAAATATTAGATCTGAATCGAAGACTCCTGTCCGGAAATGCTTCTATTGATTAATATTATTTTTATTTCAAATATGTTCTAGTCTAAAAAGGTGTAGTTGGTTAGCTAACGAACAACAGTGGTTACTGTTAAAGTCATTAGCTTCACCCCCGGTGGGTATATATTGCATGTCAGACAGAACTGTATCCGATATACCATAAGAAAGGTCATAAAAACTAGAAATAAAACCCCAAGATGGCATATTATTGGTGCGGTATTCGCCCCGTTCTAAATTGTTGAAAACTGCAGTCAGAGTAAGAAATCATCTCAGATACAACCACATCTTCGGCGCGAATCATCGCGTGGAGGTCATGGAATTATATTCGTAAGAAATCGGAACCGCCCTAATAACGACGATCGGCTGGCATGCACGGTTGACAGAACAGCCAAAACAATAGCTGCATGTCGATAACCGAAAGTAGATTAACAAAAAAACAAAGTCCTGACGCTAGGAATTCTTTTTTAGATTCTGTTCAACCGGCCACCAAGAATTTTTTCGCCTATTGCCTGTTGTGGGGAACTATATTGCGGTTCATGCGAGGGTGGATGTAATTTCTGAAAGTGTTGCAAATTTTTTTTATTCATGGTTTTTGATTGAATAAAGCTTAAAATAACCATAAACTAAAATTTCAAACTACATATGACAGTTTATGTCATGTTGGCATTATTTCCCTTTAAAATCTTAGTAATGGAGATATTATTTAACATCACCACACAAGATTTTGGAAAATAAATTTTGTTTTCGAAAACAAAATATGTAAGTGCGTTTTTTTGGGCAAATATTTGCTTTCGTTTCAATTTATTTCTGAAACTGATGGCACACAGCTTGTAATTTCCCTAATGAATTTCGAATTTTAAAGCGTAATAATTTTCTACGATAAACTGGGAAGTCAAATTGCCAGAAAAAAACTTTGGATAATGTCTTGAAGGATTATTATTTGTAAAAAATATAACCCTCCCCCCTAAAATTCGAAAATTGTCCTTTTTGGCAGTTTTGATAATAAGACGCTTGTTCTGTAATATAACAATGGAAATACACCCGTACCCGATCTTACCGTTGTCACAATGTCACCGGAGGGTCAAATTAGTACCGAATTGTAGCTTTAAACTAAAGCTAGTGATTGCATATAAATATTCAAGACGGCCTCCACCATTCAATAAGTGAAATCAGACCATACGGATGTGATTATATTATATTTAGCTGCAGGACATAAAGCTCAAGTAAGAACAACTTCTGTATGTCTAAAAGTTCACACAGCAACTGAAAAAAGTTATCTTATATAGTTTTGTAAGGTGATATAATCATGAGTTGTAAGAATTTACATTCACAACAAGCACTGAAATGGCAATATAATCATTTTGTTTTTTGGGGAAAATGTGATTTTTCGCCACTAAGTAAAATAACATATGCTAGTAATTGGTACAAAATAAAAAAAAATTTGGTATGCTATAAACTGTTTTCATCGTTCACTTCTCCGTCACTCGTGCAGTTATTGTCACAAAGTTCTTGATCGCAGCCAGTTGCATCGGTGCATTGAACATCCTCTTTCCTGCAACGGCAACGTCTTGTATTGCAATCGGACTTGCACTTGCAGATTGTGAGTTCGAGAACGTCAGTCGGAGCTGGAGCGAGTGCATTATTTCCGGAACAAGGTGCCCATTAGAATTATTAAGTATCCAGTCATTGAGTCGTCGTGATGGCAGCAACAACATTGGGAAAAGAGCATGAGTCCATATATACGTTTGATAGTTAACGCGTTTTAGGTGCAAATTGAATGAGTCCATGGCCGATGGGAGTTTGTCGCTTCTCACGATCTTCTTGCTAAACAATTCATAGCGCAAGTTATGCAGGGATGTCGAATTACGTTTGGAATAAACCAAAGAAACAAGAGACACACATGTTTCCCTCACATGTTCGGAATTCAAGTCGGGTCCTCCTCCATCTGCGTAAACGCCGGAATCAGTTCTGGGTGATCTTCCAATGGTCTGAACCATTTCAATTTCCCAATAAAACTGAATGCGCTTGTCGAATCGCATCCGCTCAAGGCATGAACTGCTGGAATAATCAGTGACATGTCCTTGCTCAAAACCTTCGCACAATCATGCACTGAGATTATCGACGTCGTTTGCCAACACCATTTGGGTAGAACAACTCTTGTATGCCCAGTAGTACACAAAACATTGAGCACATCGCCAGGACGTCTGAGTCACCTCTCCACACAATGAATCGTTCAACTTGCAGTTCACTTGCTGCATGTCCCATGTGTGCAAACATTCTTGAGTCAGCTTCTTCGTGGTCGAACTCAAGATACTCAGACCAACCGCAACCACCCTTTGATAAAACATTACTTTCTTCTAATCTGGAAGGTACCAATTATTGAATAAGAAGTTGACCATGTTTATTTTGTGAAATTCTGTTTGCGTCATGCAGTCCACTCATTTCCAAAGTTTGCAACGCAACTGGGGATTTTGGATGGGACGTGAGATAGAACCGGTTCAGTGCTTCAGTCTGGCAACACACATTCCGATACATACCACAGTCCATATTTATGGATTGTTCTAAAGCCATATCATGCCAAACTTCCGAGAAAGGATTGCATGTGTGATGAACAGAAGTGTCTTTCTGAAAAATGACGAAAGCTATATGCGGTTTCTTCTCGAACATTAGTTTCGACTCCGCTACATTGACTATGCCCCACCGGGCCTAGTTTACTTGTTTACACATGAAATCCAGAGAAATTATTTCTGCTGGTGTCTCCATTTCAAGCAACCTATTGTCATCGCATTTAGCAGCAATGTAATCAATCAACAACTGTGAGAGATCAGAGACATATTTGTCCCAGAAAATAACTGTTTTGACACTTTCCTGTCATGATCTACAAACTTATCAAAATGTTCGAGAAGCGGCTATACGGCTGATTGGAATTCGCCAACGCTTGTCTGCAAGCTTTGCCTGCTCTCCTCTTTCGTGTCTCTGAACGTCGTCATTAAACTGTCCGTTTTTCGAGAATATGGTCAATTAGACGCGGCGGTTCAACGTGTTCATCGTTGCAACTAAGCCAGTCTAAAAAAAGCCTTCCACATCAACTGTCCAAATGCTTCGTTCATCAGCTTATGCAAACGAACTCCACGGTTATACGACTTTCCATACAATCCGGTCTACAGTGGCGCCACCATGCACCCCAGCTTCTATAAGAATGTCATCGAAGCCACTTCCCTGCATAACCTCGCCAACGTCACCCATAAAGTTTATAGGTCTGTGCATCCCTCCCATTTCAAACTCGTCGTTATCAAATTTACCAGGGTTCCTCCATTTAGTCACCTGAGCCTTGCAGTATATTGCTTCGTCGTATGCTACATAAGACCAATTCTGTCCTAGAGTCCTGAACAAATTCTGGAACCGTTTCATCGTTGTATATACTGTTTGAAAATCAGTCGCTGAACCAGGAACAATCGGACAATATCCAATGTTAGTCTAAGGAACATATTCTGATTCACCTCTCAAAATGTACATCCTATAACTTAGTCGGTATTAAGAGAATATAGCTTTTGTCTACCAATATCATGGATGCATGTTCTTTGGAACACTCGTTGAACCAACGGATGCGCATTTGCCAGTTAGATGCACTGGGACCTGTTGTTTCCCTCCGAGATTAGGACACACACGAATTGTATTATCAAATGGAATGTGGGTTTCTGGGTGGCGTTCATCCTTCTTTGGGATAACACACAAGCAACCCATAATGAGATCAACGGCCTGATATAACATCATATTCACCACGTCGCGGTGATATCCACCTACAGATTATGTCGCTCTGTTGAAATTATCACCAGCGCCTCGTGTCACTGCCCCATATGTCACATTGGTTGGCACTGTCAGTCCGTCTGTCTCAATTTGTTCCAAAGCATCTGTAATACTGGATGATATATGCAGTTCCTTGAGCATAGGCCTGGTGTTTGCCGCGACATTGATGGCATTCTGTATATTAAGTCTAAAAAAGCCTTCCACCTCAACTGTCCAAATGCTTCGTTTATCATATTATGCAAACGAACTCCATGGTTATACGACTTTCCGCATACATATATAATAAGGGATTTACTGATAACGAGTTCGGGTCTGGTCCGTGATTGATCAATAAAACATACTTTGTCAGAGAAATTCTTTTCAATATTGTTCCTTCAGTTTCTGTTTAGTGTAGGCCGTGCTACACTTTGGTTTACCTATTTGTCGGAATATTTCCAGGAACTTTGATAGTAGATGACCCGTATCATATGCGGCACCTTTATCTAAGTCCGGGAGAATATCACTCATCAAATTTTCCAGTGCAACATAGTGTGTGGTAATCGTGTTACTGTAGTTGGTGGTCTCCAGCAGATATTTACTATGACACAGCCTGAGATATCAAGTGCTATCAACTTCGAAAAGTCACATCCAACACGCCGTAGCATCATGTCACCACCCATTTTCCTTCGCACATTGTTCGATAGTTTCGCAAAATGTTAATGTACTGACACGAACTAATGTATTTACTCCAAAGTGAGACAACTTTGTGCATATAAGACATCTAGTTCTGAAGTAGAAATATTCTCTTTTAACTTTTGGATTTGTCTGATCAACAGTCGTGGGGTGTTTGACTAATCTGAGATTCGAAGATCTTGTGAAACTGGAGATTGGAGAAACAACTCTTATGCCAACTTATGTTAATATCTTTAAGGTCAATTCCATACTCTTCGCGGAATGTCGATAACCACGCTGGTAAGTCAGACACAGATGATGATCGACGAACATCCAGAGCAACTGAAAACGTCTCCAAACCAGAATCGGAAGCTTTCCGCAGATTCTCATATTTTAATTTCGGACATATTAAACACCGTTTGAAATTCAACGACATTTTACACCTTTTGGCAACGGGTATTAATTTGATAGGACTCGTCTCCATTTCAATTGAATCACTGTAATCTCCAGTTAAATGCAGCAAGTTATTACGGTTTGATACCAGGAATTTTCCGGAGAATTACAAAGCAGGCAGTATGTTAGAAAATATTAATGAAACGAAAGCTGATTTTAGCCCTAAAAATGCACTTCATTGCGTATTTTTCGAAATCAGTATAACTATTCGAGATTGTGTTGTAGCTACGACATAGAAAATTTTCATTTTAACATGATGATTAGTAATGCCCTGAAGCCATAACTTGTCATAGCTAGTTCGAGTTTTCGGTTTACAGTTAGTTTAAGCTGATAACGATGAATGATGGCGAAAATAACTTTTGCACAAAACAAAATAATATTGCCAGTTCAATGCTTGTTGTACATGTAAATTCCTATAACTCAAGATTATATTACTTCGCGAAACTATGGAAGTTAACATTTTTCAGTTGTTGTGTGAACTTTTAGACATACACAAGTTGTTCAAACTTGAGTTTTAAGTCCTGCAACTAAATATAAATTGATCACATCCGTATGGTCTGATTTCGCTTATTGGATGTGGAGGCCTTCTTGAATATTTATATGCAATCCAAAGGTTTGGCTTCATGCTACATCTCTGTACTAATCTGACACTCCGGTGACACTGTGAGCACGGTAAGGTCGAGTACGGGTGTATTTTCATTGTTATATCACAGAACAAGAGTCCTATTAACGAAACTGCAAAAAATGACAATTTTTTAATTTTAGGGGGGAGGGTTGTATTTTTTACCAAAAATAACCATTAAAGGCACTACCTGAAGTTTTTTTTCTGGCAATTTGACTTCCCAGTTTATTGTAGAAAATTATTACGCTTTAAAACAAGTAATGCATCAGGGAGATTACAAGCTGTGTGCCATCAGTTTCAGAAATAAATTGAAACGAAAGCAAATATTTGCCCAAAAAACGCCCTTAAATAAATTTTTCTCGAAAATAGTATTTATTTTCCAAAATCTTGTGTAGCGATGTCGAATAATATATCTATTACTAATATTTTGAAGGAAAATAATGCCAACATGACATAAATTGTCATCTGTAGATTGATTTTTCAGTTTATGGTAATTTTAAAGGTGCATTATCTCTTTGTAAACATGTATTATATAGTTACCGGGGTATACAATATTAGATTTGAATCGAAGACTCCTGTCCGGAAATGCTTCTATCGATTAATATTAATTTTATTTCGAATATTTTCTGGTAAAAAAAGGTGTGTTTGTTCAGCTAACGAGCAATAGTGGTTACTGTTAACAGAGACCAGAAATTAAATTGTGCAATTTTGTCACAAATAAACGTTAATTATACTCATTATCGCTTATATCTGTGGAACAAAACAATACAAACAACCAATCTGTGACATTTGACATTCGTTGCGTAGCCGTAGGAACAGCCCAGTGCTCTATGTCGCAATACTGTCTCATCCGAATGGTCGGTTCTAAAAATAGTAACATAAATGGGCCCGATTTAACATTCGAAATAAAATCAATATTAATTGATAGAAGCTTTTCCGGACATAGGTCTTCAGTTCATATCTATTATTTTATACCCACGCAACTATTTAAAATTTGTTATTTAAAGAGATAATCCATCTTTAAGCTTAATTCAATTGAAAACCATGAATAACAAAATATTGCAACACTTTCAGAAATTACATCCACCCTTGCATGGACTGCAATGTAGTCCCCCACAACAGGCAACACGCCGAAATTTTCTTGGAGACCGGTTGAACTAACTCCTAAAATAGAGCCCTTTTCAGACTTGGCGTCTGGACTATTTTTACATCGACATCTCATATTTTCTAACTGAAATATCGAGCATTAATTGGCAACTAACAAAGTGTTCACACTGTGTATATGTTATATCTGGATTTTGTGCAAATTTAGTCGTGAATGGGTATTCACAGCATGCAAAAAGACGATTGGCGGACCTCCGAACTGATCCAGGTCGTCATGATTCTCATCTGTCATCGATTGAAAGTAAACAAATCGGGGAATATCTGCCCTTCTTATCAAACATCACCATATTTGGTCGAATTCAAGATGAAGTTATCTGCAATGACATTATTGACTTCTGTAAATGGAAATTATTAGCAACATTTGAAATGCAGAGCGTGAACCACCAATTGATCTATATAAATTATAATAGCCCAATCGGGCTGAGCTAGATCGATTGATCTTCCTGGCACGGTGTTCGCTGCTGTAAGAGAGGGAACTCTAAATGTCTTAAATATTAAAATTTTGTTTGTTTTCAGATTTGTACAAATTTATAATGAATATTACCTGTAAAAATATTATACCTTGTTTTTCATTAGTTTCAAAATAAATAAGAATTTGTTTTACTTGGTAGAAACAGCTGGTCGAAAGAACAATTTAGAGCACCGGTACTCCCCTTTTCCCAGATCCACTTTATAGTAGCTAATTATACTTAAGCGAAACTTATTTACGCTTAAGTATAATTACCTTACGATAAGAGTAATACATTTGAACTACGCTTAAGTGTAATTGGGTTCATCAGCTATCTTACCTCTATGGGAGGAAGCCAAATTAACATTTAATAAATAATTGAGCTAAAGCCCCACCCGAATCAAGGAATCATTAATTACACTTAAGTGCAATAAGAATATTCCTTATTGCACTTAGAGATTCCTTATTGCGCTTAAGTGCAATACAATATTCCTTTTTTGTGCTTAAGTGCAATAAGATATTCCTTATTGTGCTAAGTACAATTAGATATTTCCTTATTGAACTTAATCGCAATTATATCTTCCCTTATTATATCGCTTAAGCTCAATTATATCGCTTAAAGGGGTACTGTACCCAAGATGTTGTTGTTGGTTTCTATAATCCCCCGAGTCGGAGAATAAGGTAACAACTTTTCCATTTTTTGAAAGTCTGTTGAGTACGAAGTATTGTTACGGATGGCAAATTTACCGGAATGCAAAAATACAAATTGTCGTTGTCGAGTAATTTTTGTACAGTTTTCAACCAAATGAATCAAATAAACTGTACTAAACATTATATTATATGCTTAGTAGTCCCATATACTCATTTAAGTTAGTGTATGGCCACTAGTCAATGAGTGGCTTGGGTTTTCTCCCCGTATAAGCATAATGTTTCAAACGATCGTGTGTGCAATTGTTTTCCTAATCCAGTATCCCTCAATTATAATTTGATTACGTTTTGTACACGGAAATTCCAATTTTAAGAGACGCCATTTTATGGCTGGAGCCATAAAATCAATTTATATTAAATTATTAACTTTTAAATTATTAAATTTTAAGATAGCCTATTAACCTGAGCGTTTACAGAATACATCTTCGACTCAAATTACTTATATTTCTGTATAGTATCGATAATAGATCGTTGTTATCACCGGGAATTTATTGAAAATGGCGTACAGTACCCCTTTAAGCTCAATTATTTATTAAATGTTAATTTGGCTCCACATATACCTCATGTATATTGGTATAACCTGGTGTAGGTTACTGCCATTAGTAATGCGGTTGCATCCATTTAAGCGTACTTCATTTATGCTTAAGCTCGGAACTCATATACACTTAATATAATTAAAATGAATAATGCTTAAGCAAATACCTAACTCCAACAAATTTCCTCTGTCTGAATAATTGAGTCCATCTCATAGTCTATGGGGGAATCTAAACCGATGTTTGATTGATGTCTTATTACCTGAGTAAATTTGAGTTTAGAGGGAATTGCATGGGAGACGCCCTTTTCAAATCTATTATTTATTAGTGTAAATCAATTGCGCTCAAGCGCAAATAAATATGTGTCAAATAAGATATTTGCACTTTAGCATAAATGTGATATATTTCCGCTAATGCGCATATGATTTGTCTTATGTATAAATGATTAGCTCTTAAGTGCAAATGATTTACACTTAATCGTAAATGATTTGTGATTAAGCAGAATCAGAATAAATGTGAAAACGGCTTCTCGTATAATCGCTTAATCATAATTCATTCACGATTAAGAGTAATTAAGTTATCAATGAAAATGAATGACCATTGCTCTTAAATGTAAATCAATTACGCTTAAACACACTTAAATCAATTACCTTTAAGCACACTTGTCATAATTATATTACTCATAGGAGTACTGCTTTATCTACATAATACAGTTAAGCGTAAGTGAATTACGCTTTATATGTGTGCGTTACGGATGAGTATAATGCATGTATACGCTTAAGTGTAATTCACTTATGCTAAAGTGCAATTAGCTAATACATGTGAAAAAGGCCTTCCATTGTAGTTATCATCTATCAGAATGAATAGTGCTGACTAAAGCTTGACAACAAAATTTGCCCTTAAAAATATTTCATGCCTAATGAGCTAACAAATTGTCTGTACTGGCATATTGAATACCAATTATTGTACTATTGTACAGGTATAATGTAATTAAACAGTGAGACAACTCTTTCTGTGCAGCACGGTACTGTGCTTGCGGCCAGGTTGATGTAAAAATTCGGTCAATGCGCTTACAATTTTCAATAAATAGTAACATTTTGGAATTATTACATTTCGATCCCTATTCGATTATAATCTTTGCCGCTAACTCGGTCAATGTTCTTTCGTTTGTGATTTCACGCAATAATTCCCTTTCTATTCCTCCCCTGTCGAATTGACGACCGATTGCGATGTCAATTTGTTTTTCGCTTTTAATATTCCGATGTGACGTTATTCCAGCGACCGGTCATCCTCCATAGAAGCCATCTCTGAGAACGAAACCTGATTCAATCCCGATCGAGTCGGAAGTACTCGGGCATTTCCGTGACAGCACAAGACAACGCATCGGTTTATTTATTATCGTGTTATGGCGAAATTATTCGTCCCGATTGACGACATATAAACAATTAGCTGAATGGCCGTATAATGTGTACAAACTGACTTCTGGATGGGGGATTTCGTGTATCTGAGTTATTTTATTCACTCTTCCCACAGAATAACTCAGGGAACTCAATTGTGAGGTGCAATTTACGTTTCACATCACTTTAAAGGTGGATTATCTCTTTGTAAACATGTATTATATAGTTACCGGGGTATAAAATATTAGATTTGAATCGAAGACTCCTGTCCGGAAATGCTTCTATCGATTAATATTAATTGTATTTCGAATATTTTCTGGTCTAAAAAGGTGTGTTTGTTCAGCTAACGATCAATAGTGGTTACTGTTAACATAGACCATAAATTATATTGTGCAATTTTGTCACAAATAAACGTTAATTATATTCATTGTCGCTTATATCTGTGGAACAAAACAATAAACGGGCCCGATTTAATATTCGAAATAAAATCAATATTAATTGATAGAAGCTTTTCAGGACATAGGTCTTCAGTTCATATCTATTATTTTATACCCACGCAACTATTTAAAATTTGTTATTTAAAGATATAATCCATCTTTAACAGAGACCAGGAATTTTATTGTACAATTTTGTCACAAATAAACGTTAATTATACGATAGAAACAGCCCAGTGCTCTATCTTGCAATTTGGTACATGTATCATCCAAATAGTCTGTTCTAAAAATAGACACATAAACGGTCCCAATTAAATAATCAAAATAAAATCAATATTAATTGATAGAAGCTTTTCAGGACATGGGTCTTCAGTTCATATTTATTATTTTATACCCACACAACTATTTAGAATTTGTTATTTAAAGAGATAACCCATCTTTAAAATATAACAAAATCTTCGGAACACCTAACGTTTGGAATAGCGAACCTTCGGAATAAAGACATGGCCCCCAAATTAAGTGCTATGCATATGTCAGGCGATGCAATCAATGCACAATGGGATTCTCTTCAAAACTAACAATAGTCCGTTTTCAAAAAAGTATGCGACAATACCACACACTTTCAATGGCACCACGATGAATGTTCATGGGGAACATTGATTGACTTGACACATATTTAACAAATATCTCGTCCGCGGGAACATCGATGAGGACGTTTACCTGACGCGCAAATTTGGGTTAAGGTGGCCGATTACGGGCGGGGGGACTCAGAATGACAAGCCTGCTGACTAACAGTTTATAACTGTGTTTAGTCTGGATGTAAAGTGGTCATTGTAATTTTCCATTTATCACGAATACAGTCGGCCCTATATGAAAATGGCCTGGGTGTAATATGGCCACATACATTAACGATTAATCGACTAACCGTCGATTATAATGGTCGATTAGTCGATTATGAAAACTCATAGAGGTGGCAACCGTAGTAGTCAAGTTATTCTTAGTGGTAAATTATTTCTCACACACATTACAATGATACGGGCGATCACCAGTGTGGATTCTCTAATGTGTAGTCAAATTATTGTTGGTGGTAAATGATTTCTCACACACATCACATTGATACGGGCGATCCCCGGTGTGGACTCTTACATGTTGATGAAATCGGCAAACTTGTCTGAATCAATTATTTCTCGCACACATCACATTGGTACGGGAGTTTCCCCCATGTGGATCCTCGTATGATTCATCAGGTTTCTCTTTGTCGCAAGACCAATCAACTGAATAAATGATTTCTCGCACACATCACAATGATACAGGCGATCCCCATTGATATGGTCAATCCCCATTGTGGATTCTCTTATGCATAGTCAGTGTTCCGGACTGAGTAAAGGATTTCTCGCACAAATCACATTGATAAGGGCGATCTCCCGTGTGGATCCTCTTATGTGTAGTCAAGTTACTCGAATTGATAAATGATTTCTCGCACACATCGCATTGATACGGGCGATCACTAGTGTGCAACCTCTTATGTGCAGTCAGTGTTCCGGACTGAGTAAATGATTTCTCGCACACATCACATTGATACGGGCGATCTCCCGTGTGGATCCTCTTATGTGTAGTCAAGTTACTCGAATTGATAAATGATTTCTCGCACACATCGCATTGATACGGGCGATCACCACAGTGCAACATCTTATGTGCAGTCAGGTAATTCTTAGTGATAAATGATTTCTCGCACACATCACATTGATACGGGCGATCTCCCGTGTGGATCCTCTTATGTGTAGTCAAGTGACTCGAAGCGATAAAAGATTTCTTGCACACATCGCATTGATACGGACGATCACCAGTGTGCAACCTCTTATGTGTAGTCAGGTAATTCTTAGTGGTAAATGATTTCTCGCACACATCACATTGATACGGGCGATCTCCCGTGTGGATCATCTTATGTGTAGTCAGGTAATTCTTAGTGGTAAATGATTTCTCGCACACATCACATTTATATGGGCACTCACCAGTGTGGACTCTTTTATGTTTGAGCAAACTAATATGGTGACTAAATGATGTCCCACATACGTCGCATTTAAATGGACGATCCCCCGTGTGGACCCTCTTATGTGAAGTCTGGTTACTCTTAGTGGTAAATGATTTATCGCACATATCGCATTGAAACGGGCGATCACCAGTGTGGATCCTATAATGTGTTGTCAGGCCGTTTGACTGAATAAATGATTTCTCACACACATCGCATTGATACCGGTGATCCTCAATGTGGATTTTCTTATGTGAAATCAGCAAACTCGACTGAATAAATGATTTCTCGCACTCATCACATTGATATGGGAGGTCACCAGTGTGGACCTTCGTATGTTTCAACAGGCTCTTCCTGGTGTAAAATGATATCTTGCAAACACCGCACTGATACGGTCGATTACAGTGATCACCGGTGTGGGTCATCTTATGCCTCACCAGGACACTCAACTGAATAAATGATTTATCGCACACATCGCATTGATATTGACGATCTCCCGTGTGAATTCTCTTATGTATAGTCAGGCTACTCTGGTAGATAAATGATTTCTGACACACATCACATTGGTACGGACGATCTCCCGTGTGGATTCTCTTATGTATAGTCAGGCTACTCTGTTGGAAAAATGATTTCTGACACACATCACATTGGTACGGACGATCTCCCGTGTGGATTCTCTTATGTATAGTCAAGTGACCCACGGTGATAAAAGACGTATCGCACACATCACATTGATACGGGCACTCCTCCAATGGGTACGTGTGCATCCTTTTATGTGAAGTCAGGTTACACTTAGTGGTACAAGATTTATCGCACATATCACATTGATACGGGCGATCCTCCATGTGGATTCTTTTATGTGTAGTCAGGTTACTCAGCTGATTAAATAATTTTTTGCACACATCACATTGGTACGGCCGATCACCCGTGTGGACCCTCTTGTGTGCATTTAGGTTACCCAACTGAGCAAATGATTTCTCGCAAACACCACATTGATGTGGGCGATCCCCACTGTGGATAATCTTATGTGTAGTCAGGTTAGTCAAGTGTGTAAATGATTTCTGGCAAACACCGCATTGATACGGGCGATCACCAGTGTGGATCATCTTATGGTTAGCCAGGCCAGTCAAGCGTGTAAATGATTTCTGGCAAACATCACATTGATGCGGGCGACCACCTGTCTGAATACTCTTATGGTTATGCTTTGTCTTATTTTGCAAACTGCTTAACGAATCCACTGCTTGCGACATATTTCCGGGTGTGAGTTGATCATCTCCAGTTTCCATTGTTGGTGGCTCAATCTCCCCATACATAGTGTTAACTGTATCTGTCATTCTGTGGCGTGACCGTGCCTTCAAAAGCAAATAAGCTGGTCTTAACTGTATTATCGGACTCGAGCTAACAGAAAATATCATGTAAGAGTTAAACAGACGATCGATCGACGAATGCAGTTGTTGAGAGATACGACATGCACAAAGGAATTGAAAAATGTTTCTATATCGAAATATGCGTTTGAGAAAGTGGTCGTAAGCAGTGGGTGACGAAATAGAACAATGCTACACTACATAGTTTGTGAAAAAGTAAGCGGGTCCACAGCCTCGTAAACGAATTCACCACACTTGACAATTCCCAAACTTGTCTGTTGTGATATATCTCCTTTGCGTGAGGCGCCGTGTGGCCCCGGGTCAGAATAGGCCTACCGCCATATTAGGTTAGTCTCATTTTTCTGAGTTGATGAATGAAAAACAACATAAATTTTTAATTATATATAATTAGTTCATCTAATAACCTGAGGTTTCCGATCCATGTCGTTAGATGCTCGAATTATATTCCAATATAAATTGATAAACGATGTCCGTTTTTGGAGCATGAGGGGTAAAAATCCCGTCATCGCGCTCGTGACTCAAATGTCGACGTCATTCTCCAAAACTGACTTCGTTTATTAAAGGTGGATTATCTCTTTGTAAACATGTATTATATAGTTACCGGGGTATAAAATATTAGATTTGAATCGAAGACTCCTGTCCGGAAATGCTTCTATCGATTAATGTTAATTTTATTTCGAATATTTTCTGGTCTAAAAAGGTGTGTTTGTTCAGCTAACGAACAATAGTGGTTACTGTTAACAGAGAAATTTTGTCACAAATAAACGTTAATTATACTCATTGTCGCTTAAATCTGTGGAACAAAACAATACAAACAACCAATCTGTGACATTTGACATTCGATGCGTAGCCGTAGGAACAGCCCAGTGCTCTATATCGCAATACGGTCTCATCCGAATGGTCGGTTCTAAAAATAGTAACATAAATGGGCCCGATTTAATATTCGAAATAAAATCAATATTAATTGATAGAAGCTTTTCCGGACATAGGTCTTCAGTTCTTATCTATTATTTTATACCCACGCAACTATTTAAAATTTGTTATTTAAAGAGATAATCCATCTTTAACTTATATTGGTATATAATTCGAGCATTTTAACGACACTGATCAGAAACTCATGTTGTTTTTCATCCATATTTCATCGATATTTTAGTCACGAACGCGATGACGTCATATTTCGCGCCATATATAAAGCATGGAATTAGAAAAGCTGGCTACGAATGTGATCGCCGGCGAAAAGCTGGCTACATTTGTGATCAATTTAAAAAGCTGGCTACGAATGTGACCGGTCACCGGAGCCTTGTGACAATGACCCCATCGGTCCCACTGCGAGGGGTAAAAATCCCGTCATCGCGCTCGTGACTCAAATGTCGACGTCATTCTCCAAAACTGACTTCGTTTATTAACTTATATTGGTATATAATTCGGGCATTTTAACGACACTGATCAGAAACTCAAGTTGTTTTTCATCCATCAACTCAGAATAATGAGCTTAACCTAATCTTGTTCATTGAGGCTCGCATGAATATGAAAAGCTGGCTACAAATGTGATCACCATAGAAAAGCTGGCCACACTCGTGATCGATTTAAAAAGCTGGCTACGAATGTGATCGATACCTTGTGACAATGACCCCATCAGCCACAGTGGCACCCTGTTTGCCGTGGTGTGCATCCCGTGTGTTGCGGTGTAGTCCTAGTCATGGCGATACTATACGGCGGTTGTATCACGCGAGGCATCGACCTGCGGATACGACTTAGATCATGGTCCTCAATCAATCGGCTAGTCATGACTCTCCACACTGTTTCAGATTAAATTTTGTTTTATATGTTGTATATTGCTCGTCTGATGTTTGTAGTATTGTTTTCGGTTTTTTCATGTATGATGTTTCTATTCTCTCGTCTCTTTGTGGTATTGTTTTCGGTTGTTTCATGTATGATGTTTCTATTCTCTCGTCTCTTTGTGGTTGTCTTGATGTTTGTAGTATTGTTTTCGGTTGTTTCATGTATGATGTTTCTATTCTCTCGTCTCTTTGTTGTATTGTTTTCGGTTGTTTCATGTATGATGTTTCTATTCTCTCGTCTCTTTGTGGTTGTCTTGATGTTGGTAGTATTGTTTTCGGTTGTTTCATGTATGATGTTTCTATTCTCGCGTCTCTTTGTTGTATTGTTTTCGTTTTTTTCATGTATGATGTTTCTATTCTCTCGTCTGATGTTTGTAGTATTGTTTTCGGTTTTTTCATGTATGATGTTTCTATTATCTCGTCTGATGTTTGTAGTATTGTTTTCGTTTTTTTCATGTATTATGTTTCTATTCTCTCGTCTCTTTTTAGTATTGTTTTCGGTTTTTTCATGTATGATGTTTCTATTCTCTCGTCTGATGTTTGTAGTATTGTTTTCGTTTTTTTCATGTATTATGTTTCTATTCTCTCGTCTCTTTTTAGTATTGTTTTCGGTTTTTTCATGTATGATGTTTCTATTCTCTCGTCTGATGTTTGTAGTATTGTTTTCGTTTTTTTCATGTATGATGTTTCTATTCTCTCGTCTCTTTGTGGTTGTCTTGATGTTTGTAGTATTGTTTTCGGTTTTTTCATGTATGATGTTTCTATTCTCTCGTCTCTTTGTAGTATTGTTTTCGGTTTTTTCATGTTTGATGTTTCTATTCTCTCGTATGATGTTTGTTGTATTGTTTTCGGTTTTTTCATGTATGATGTTTCTATTCTCTCGTCTGATGTTTGTAGTATTGTTTTCGGTTTTTTCATGTATGATGTTTCTATTCTCTCGTCTCTCTGTGGTATTGTTTTCGGTTGTTTCATGTATGATGTTTCTATTCTCTCGTCTCTTTGTGGTATTGTTTTCGGTTGTTTCATGTTTGATGTTTCTATTCTCTCGTCTGATGTTTGTAGTATTGTTTTCGTTTTTTTCATGTATGATGTTTCTATTCTCTCGTATGATGTTTGTAGTATTGTTTTCGTTTTTTTCATGTATGATGTTTCTATTCTCTCGTCTGATGTTTGTAGTATTTTTTTCTCGGTTTTTTCATGTATGATGTTTCTATTCTCTCGTCTCTTTGTGGTATTGTTTTCGGTTGTTTCATGTATGATGTTTCTATTCTCTCGTCTCTTTGTGGTATTGTTTTCGGTTGTTTCATGTATGATGTTTCTATTCTCTCGTCTGATGTTTGTAGTATTGTTTTCGGTTGTTTCATGTATGATGTTTCTATTCTCTCGTCTCTTTGTAGTATTGTTTTCGGTTTTTTCATGTATGATGTTTCTATTCTCTCGTCTCTTTGTAGTATTGTTTTCGGTTGTTTCATGTATGATGTTTCTATTCTCTCGTCTCTTTGTGGTATTGTTTTCGGTTTTTTCATGCATGATGTTTCTATTCTCTCGTCTGATGTTTGTAGTATTGTTTTCGTTTTTTTCATGTATTATGTTTCTATTCTCTCGTCTCTTTGTAGTATTGTTTTCGGTTGTTTCATGTATGATGTTTCTATTCTCTCGTCTGATGTTTGTAGTATTGTTTTCGTTTTTTTCATGTATGATGTTTCTATTCTCTCGTCTCTCTGTGGTATTGTTTTCGGTTGTTTCATGTATGATGTTTCTATTCTCTCGTCTCTTTTTAGTATTGTTTTCGGTTTTTTCATGTATGATGTTTCTATTCTCTCGTCTCTTTGTAGTATTGTTTTCGGTTGTTTCATGTATGATGTTTCTATTCTCTTGTCTGATGTTTGTAGTATTGTTTTCGTTTTTTTCATGTATTATGTTTCTATTCTCTCGTCTGATGTTTGTAGTATTGTTTTCGGTTTTTTCATGTATTATGTTTCTATTCTCTCGTCTCTTTTTAGTATTGTTTTCGGTTTTTTCATGTATGATGTTTCTATTCTCTCGTCTGATGTTTGTAGTATTGTTTTCGGTTTTTCCATGCATGATGTTTCTATTCTCTCGTCTCTTTGTGGTATTGTTTTCGGTTTTTTCATGTATGATGTTTCTATTCTCTCGTCTCTTTGTGGTATTGTTTTCGGTTGTTTCATGTTTGATGTTTCTATTCTCTCGTATGATGTTTGTTGTATTGTTTTCGGCTTTTCATGTATGATGTTTCTATTCTCTCGTCTGATGTTTGTAGTATTTTTTTCTCGGTTTTTTCATGTATGATGTTTCTATTCTCTCGTCTCTTTGTGGTATTGTTTTCGGTTGTTTCATGTATGATGTTTCTATTCTCTCGTCTCTTTGTGGTATTGTTTTCGGTTGTTTCATGTATGATGTTTCTATTCTCTCGTCTGATGTTTGTAGTATTGTTTTCGTTTTTTTCATGTATTATGTTTCTATTCTCTCGTCTCTTTTTAGTATTGTTTTCGGTTTTTTCATGTATGATGTTTCTATTCTCTCGTCTGATGTTTGTAGTATTGTTTTCGGTTTTTCCATGCATGATGTTTCTATTCTCTCGTCTCTTTGTGGTATTGTTTTCGGTTTTTTCATGTATGATGTTTCTATTCTCTCGTCTCTTTGTGGTATTGTTTTCGGTTGTTTCATGTTTGATGTTTCTATTCTCTCGTATGATGTTTGTTGTATTGTTTTCGGTTTTTTCATGTATGATGTTTCTATTCTCTCGTCTGATGTTTGTAGTATTGTTTTCGGTTTTTTCATGTATGATGTTTCTATTATCTCGTCTCTCTGTGGTATTGTTTTCGGTTGTTTCATGTATGATGTTTCTATTCTCTCGTCTCTTTGTGGTATTGTTTTCGGTTGTTTCATGTATGATGTTTCTATTCTCTCGTCTCTTTGTGGTATTGTTTTCGGTTGTTTCATGTATGATGTTTCTATTCTCTCGTCTCTTTGTGGTATTGTTTTCGGTTGTTTCATGTATGATGTTTCTATTCTCTCGTCAGATGTTTGTAGTATTGTTTTCGGTTGTTTCATGTATGATGTTTCTATTCTCTCGTCTCATTGTAGTATTGTTTTCGGTTGTTTCATGTATGATGTTTCTATTCTCTCGTTCGATGTTTGTAGTATTGTTTTCGGTTGTTTCATGTATGATGTTTCTATTCTCTCGTCTGATGTTTGTAGTATTGTTTTCGGTTTTTTCATGTATGATGTTTCTATTCTCTCGTCTCTTTGTAGTATTGTTTGCGGTTGTTTCATGTATGATGTTTCTATTCTCTCGTCTCTTTGTGGTTGTCTTGATGTTTGTAGTATTGTTTTCGGTTTTTTAATGTATGATGTTTCTATTCTCTCGTCTGATGTTTGTAGTATTGTTTTCGGTTTTTTCATGCATGATGTTTCTATTCTCTCGTCTCTTTGTGGTATTGTTTTCGGTTTTTTCATGTATGATGTTTCTATTCTCTCGTCTCTTTGTGGTATTGTTTTCGGTTGTTTCATGTTTGATGTTTCTATTCTCTCGTATGATGTTTGTAGTATTGTTTTCGGTTTTTTCATGTTTGATGTTTCTATTCTCTCGTCTGATGTTTGTAGTATTGTTTTCGTTTTTTTCATGTTTGATGTTTCTATTCTCTCGTATGATGTTTGTTGTATTGTTTTCGGTTTTTTCATGTATGATGTTTCTATTCTCTCGTCTCTTTGTGGTATTGTTTTCGGTTGTTTCATGTATGATGTTTCTATTCTCTCGTCTGATGTTTGTAGTATTGTTTTCGGTTGTTTCATGTATGATGTTTCTATTCTCTCGTCTCTTTGTGGTATTGTTTTCGGTTGTTTCAAGTATGATGTTTCTATTCTCTCGTCTCTTTGTGGTATTGTTTTCGGTTGTTTCATGTATGATGTTTCTATTCTCTCGTCTCTTTGTGGTATTGTTTTCGGTTGTTTCATGTATGATGTTTCTATTCTCTCGTCTCTTTGTGGTATTGTTTTCGGTTGTTTCATGTATGATGTTTCTATTCTCTCGTCTGATGTTTGTAGTATTGTTTTCGTTTTTTTCATGTATTATGTTTCTATTCTCTCGTCTCTTTTTAGTATTGTTTTCGGTTTTTTCATGTATGATGTTTCTATTCTCTCGTCTGATGTTTGTAGTATTTTTTTCTCGGTTTTTTCATGTATGATGTTTCTATTCTCTCGTCTCTTTGTGGTATTGTTTTCGGTTGTTTCATGTATGATGTTTCTATTCTCTCGTCTCTTTGTGGTATTGTTTTCGGTTGTTTCATGTATGATGTTTCTATTCTCTCGTCTGATGTTTGTAGTATTGTTTTCGGTTTTTCATGTATGATGTTTCTATTCTCTCGTCTCTTTGTGGTATTGTTTTCGGTTGTTTCAAGTATGATGTTTCTATTCTCTCGTCTCTTTGTGGTATTGTTTTCGGTTGTTTCATGTATGATGTTTCTATTCTCTCGTCTCTTTGTGGTATTGTTTTCGGTTGTTTCATGTATGATGTTTCTATTCTCTCGTCTGATGTTTGTAGTATTGTTTTCGGTTGTTTCATGTATGATGTTTCTATTCTCTCGTCTCTTTGTGGTATTGTTTTCGGTTGTTTCATGTATGATGTTTCTATTCTCTCGTCTGATGTTTGTAGTATTGTTTTCGTTTTTTTCATGTATTATGTTTCTATTCTCTCGTCTCTTTTTAGTATTGTTTTCGGTTTTTTCATGTATGATGTTTCTATTCTCTCGTCTGATGTTTGTAGTATTTTTTTCTCGGTTTTTTCATGTATGATGTTTCTATTCTCTCGTCTCTTTGTGGTATTGTTTTCGGTTGTTTCATGTATGATGTTTCTATTCTCTCGTCTCTTTGTGGTATTGTTTTCGGTTGTTTCATGTTTGATGTTTCTATTCTCTCGTTCGATGTTTGTAGTATTGTTTTCGGTTTTTCATGTATGATGTTTCTATTCTCTCGTCTCTTTGTGGTATTGTTTTCGGTTTTTTCATGTATGATGTTTCTATTCTCTCGTTCGATGTTTGTAGTATTGTTATCGGTTTTTTCATGTTTGATGTTTATACTCTCTCGTCTCTTTGTAGTATTGTTTTCGGTTTTTTCATGTATGATGTTTCTGTTCTCTCGTCTGATGTTTGTAGAATTGTTTTCGGGTTTTTCATGTATGATGTTTCTATTCTCTCGTCTCTTTGTGGTATTGTTTTCGGTTTTTTCATGTATGATGTTTCTATTCTCTCGTCTCTTTGTGGTTGTCTTGATGTTTGTTGTATTGTTTTCGGTTTTTTCATGTATGATGTTTCTATTCTCTCGTCTGATGTTTGTAGTATTGTTTTCGGTTTTTTCATGTGTTGTGTTTCTATTCTCTCGCTTCTTTGTTGTATTGTTTTCGGTTTTTTCATGTATGATGTTTCTATTTTCTCTCGTCTCTTCTATCGTGTCTTGATGTTTGTAGTATTGTTTTCGGTTTTTTCATGTATGATGTTTCTATTCTCTCGTCTGATGTTTTTAGTATTGTTTTCGGTTTTTTCATGTTTGATGTTTCTATTATCTCGTCTGATGTTTGTAGTAATGTTTTCGGTTTTTTCATGTTTGATGTTTCTATTCTCTCGTCTGATGTTTTTAGTATTGTTTTCGGTTTTTTCATGTATGATGTTTCTATTATCTCGTCTGATGTTTGTAGTAATGTTTTCGGTTTTTTCATGTTTGATGTTTCTATTCTCTCGTCTCTTTGTGGTATTGTTTTCGGTTTTTTCATGTATGATGTTTCTATTCTCTCGTCTGATGTTTTTAGTATTGTTTTCGGTTTTTTCATGTATGATGTTTCTATTATCTCGTCTGATGTTTGTAGTAATGTTTTCGGTTTTTTCATGTTTGATGTTTCTATTCTCTCGTCTCTTTGTGGTATTGTTTTCGGTTTTTTCATGTATGATGTTTCTATTCTCTCGTCTGATGTTTTTAGTATTGTTTTCGGTTTTTTCATGTATGATGTTTCTATTATCTCGTCTGATGTTTGTAGTAATGTTTTCGGTTTTTTCATGTATGATGTTTCTATTCTCTCGTCTCTTTGTGGTTGTTTTGATGTTTGTAGTATTGTTTTCGGTTTTTTCATGTATGATGTTTCTATTCTCTCGTCTCTTTGTGGTTGTCTTGATGTTTGTAGTATTGTTTTCGGTTTTGTTCATGTATGATGTTTCTATTCTCTCGTCTCTTGGTGGTTGTTTTGATGTTTGTAGTATTGTTTTCGTTTTTTTTTATGTATGATGTTTCTATTCTCTCGTCTGATGTTTGTAGTATTGTTTTCGTTTTTTTTTATGTATGATGTTTCTATTCTCTCGTCTGTTTGTGGTTGTCTTGATGTTTGTAGTATTGTTTTCGGTTGTTTCATGTATGATGTTTCTACTCCCTCGTCTCTTTGTAGTATTGTTTTCGGTTGTTTCATGTATGATGTTTCTATTCTCTCGTTCGATGTTTGTAGTATTGTTTTCGGTTGTTTCATGTATGATGTTTCTATTCTCTCGTCTCTTTGTAGTATTGTTTTCGGTTGTTTCATGTTTGATGTTTCTATTCTCTCGTCTGATGTTTGTAGTATTGTTTTCGGTTGTTTCATGTATGATGTTTCTATTCTCTCGTCTGATGTTTGTAGTATTGTTTTCGGTTGTTTCATGTATGATGTTTCTATTCTCTCATCTCTTTGTAGTATTGTTTTCGGTTGTTTCATGTATGATGTTTCTATTCTCTCGTCTGTTTGTGGTATTGTTTTCGGTTGTTTCATGTATGATGTTTCTATTCTCTCGTATGATGTTTGTAGTATTGTTTTCGGTTGTTTCATGTATGATGTTTCCATTCTCTCGTCTGATGTTTGTAATATTGTTTTCGGTTGTTTCATGTATGATGTTTCTATTCTCTTGTCTCTTTGTGGTTGTCTTGATGTTTGTAGCATTGTTTTCGGTTTTTTCATGTATGATGTTTCTATTCTCTCGTCTCTTTGTAGTATTGTTTGCGGTTTTTTCATGTGTGGTGTTACTATTCTATCGTCTCTTTGTCGTATTGTTTTCGGTTTTTGCATGTGTGATGTTTCTATTCTCTCGTCTCTTTGTGGTTGTCTTGATGTTTGTAGTATTGTTTTCGTTTTTTTTCATGTATGATGTTTCTATTCTCTCGTCTCTTTGTGGTTGTCTTGATGTTTGTAGCATTGTTTTCGGTTGTTTCATGTATGATGTTTCTATTCTCTCGTCTCTTTGTAGTATTGTTTTCGGTTGTTTCATGTATGATGTTTCCATTCTCTCGTCTGATGTTTGTAATATTGTTTTCGGTTGTTTCATGTATGATGTTTCTATTCTCTTGTCTCTTTGTGGTTGTCTTGATGTTTGTAGCATTGTTTTCGGTTTTTTCATGTATGATGTTTCTATTCTCTCGTCTCTTTGTAGTATTGTTTGCGGTTTTTTCATGTGTGGTGTTTCTATTCTATCGTCTCTTTGTCGTATTGTTTTCGGTTTTTGCATGTGTGATGTTTCTATTCTCTCGTCTCTTTGTGGTTGTCTTGATGTTTGTAGTATTGTTTTCGTTTTTTTTCATGTATGATGTTTCTATTCTCTCGTCTCTTTGTGGTTGTCTTGATGTTTGTAGTATTGTTTTCGGTTTTATTCATGTATGATGTTTCTATTCTCTCGTCTCTTTGTGGTTGTCTTGATGTTTGTAGTATTGTTTTCGGTTTTTTCATGTATGATGTTTCTATTCTCTCGTTTCTTTGTAGTATTGTTTTCGGTTGTTTCATGTATGATGTTTCTATTCTATCGTCTGATGTTTGTAGTATTGTTTTCGGTTGTTTCATGTATGATTTTCTACTCCCTCGTCTCTTTGTAGTATTGTTTTTGGTTGTTTCATGTATGATGTTTCTATTCTCTCGTCTGATGTTTGTAGTATTGTTTTCGGTTGTTTCATGTATGATGTTTCTATTCTCTCGTCTGTTTGTGGTTGTCTTGATGTTTGTAGTATTGTTTTCGGTTTTGTTCATGTATGATGTTTCTATTCTCTCGTCTCTTTGTAGTATTGTTTTCGGTTGTTTCATGTATGATGTTTCTATTCTCTCGTCTGATGTTTGTAGTATTGTTTTCGGTTTTTTCATGTATGATGTTTCTATTCTCTCGTCTCTTTGTGGTTGTCTTGATGTTTGTAGTATTGTTTTCGGTTTTGTTCATGTATGATGTTTCTATTCTCTCGTCTCTTTGTGGTTGTCTTGATGTTTGTAGTATTGTTTTCGGTTTTTTCATGTATGATGTTTCTATTCTCTCGTCTGATGTTTGTAGTATTGTTTTCGGTTGTTTCATGTATGATGTTTCTATTCTCTCGTCTCTTTGTAGTATTGTTTTCGGTTGTTTCATGTATGATGTTTCTATTCTCTCGTCTGATGTTTGTAGTATTGTTTTCGGTTGTTTCATGTATGATGTTTCTATTCTCTCGTCTGTTTGTGGTTGTCTTGATGTTTGTAGTATTGTTTTCGGTTTTGTTCATGTATGATGTTTCTATTCTCTCGTCTCTTTGTAGTATTGTTTTCGGTTGTTTCATGTATGATGTTTCTATTCTCTCGTCTGATGTTTGTAGTATTGTTTTCGGTTTTTTCATGTATGATGTTTCTATTCTCTCGTCTCTTTGTGGTTGTCTTGATGTTTGTAGTATTGTTTTCGGTTTTGTTCATGTATGATGTTTCTATTCTCTCGTCTCTTTGTGGTTGTCTTGATGTTTGTAGTATTGTTTTCGGTTTTTTCATGTATGATGTTTCTATTCTCTCGTCTGATGTTTGTAGTATTGTTTTCGGTTGTTTCATGTATGATGTTTCTATTCTCTCGTCTCTTTGTAGTATTGTTTTCGGTTGTTTCATGTATGATGTTTCTATTCTCTCGTCTGATGTTTGTAGTATTGTTTTCGGTTGTTTCATGTATGATGTTTCTATTCTCTCGTCTGTTTGTGGTTGTCTTGATGTTTGTAGTATTGTTTTCGGTTTTGTTCATGTATGATGTTTCTATTCTCTCGTCTCTTTGTAGTATTGTTTTCGGTTGTTTCATGTATGATGTTTCTATTCTCTCGTCTGATGTTTGTAGTATTGTTTTCGGTTTTTTCATGTATGATGTTTCTATTCTCTCGTCTCTTTGTGGTTGTCTTGATGTTTGTAGTATTGTTTTCGGTTTTGTTCATGTATGATGTTTCTATTCTCTCGTCTCTTTGTGGTTGTCTTGATGTTTGTAGTATTGTTTTCGGTTTTTTCATGTATGATGTTTCTATTCTCTCGTCTGATGTTTGTAGTATTGTTTTCGGTTGTTTCATGTATGATGTTTCTATTCTCTCGTCTCTTTGTGGTATTGTTTTCGGTTGTTTCATGTATGATGTTTCTATTCTCTCGTCTGATGTTTGTAGTATTGTTTTCGGTTGTTTCATGTATGATGTTTCTATTCTCTCGTCTGATGTTTGTAGTATTGTTTTCGGTTTTTTCATGTATGATGTTTCCATTCTCTCGTCTGATGTTTGTAATATTGTTTTCGGTTGTTTCATGTATGATGTTTCTATTCTCTTGTCTCTTTGTGGTTGTCTTGATGTTTGTAGCATTGTTTTCGGTTTTTTCATGTATGATGTTTCTATTCTCTCGTCTCTTTGTAGTATTGTTTGCGGTTTTTTCATGTGTGGTGTTTCTATTCTATCGTCTCTTTGTCGTATTGTTTTCGGTTTTTGCATGTGTGATGTTTCTATTCTCTCGTCTCTTTGTGGTTGTCTTGATGTTTGTAGTATTGTTTTCGTTTTTTTTCATGTATGATGTTTCTATTCTCTCGTCTCTTTGTGGTTGTCTTGATGTTTGTAGTATTGTTTTCGGTTTTATTCATGTATGATGTTTCTATTCTCTCGTCTCTTTGTGGTTGTCTTGATGTTTGTAGTATTGTTTTCGGTTTTTTCATGTATGATGTTTCTATTCTCTCGTTTCTTTGTAGTATTGTTTTCGGTTGTTTCATGTATGGTGTTTCTATTCTATCGTCTGATGTTTGTAGTATTGTTTTCGGTTGTTTCATGTATGATTTTCTACTCCCTCGTCTCTTTGTAGTATTGTTTTCGGTTGTTTCATGTATGATGTTTCTATTCTCTCGTCTGATGTTTGTAGTATTGTTTTCGGTTGTTTCATGTATGATGTTTCTATTCTCTCATTCGATGTTTGTAGTATTGTTTTCGGTTGTTTCATGAATGATGTTTCTATTCTCTTGTCTCTTTGTGGTTGTCTTGATGTTTGTAGCATTGTTTTCGGTTGTTTCATGTATGATGTTTCTATTCTCTCGTCTCTTTGTAGTATTGTTTTCGGTTTTTTCATGTATGATGTTTCCATTCTCTCGTCTGATGTTTGTAATATTGTTTTCGGTTGTTTCATGTATGATGTTTCTATTCTCTTGTCTCTTTGTGGTTGTCTTGATGTTTGTAGCATTGTTTTCGGTTTTTTCATGTATGATGTTTCTATTCTCTCGTCTCTTTGTAGTATTGTTTTCGGTTTTTTCATGTGTGGTGTTTCTATTCTATCGTCTCTTTGTCGTATTGTTTTCGGTTTTTTCATGTGTGATGTTTCTATTCTCTCGTCTCTTTGTGGTTGTCTTGATGTTTGTAGTATTGTTTTCGGTTTTTTTCATGTATGATGTTTCTATTCTCTCGTCTCTTTGTGGTTGTCTTGATGTTTGTAGTATTGTTTTCGGTTTTTTCATGTATGATGTTTCTATTCTCTCGTTTCTTTGTAGTATTGTTTTCGGTTGTTTCATGTATGATGTTTCTATTCTCTCGTCTGATGTTTGTAGTATTGTTTTCGGTTGTTTCATGTATGATTTTCTACTCCCTCGTCTCTTTGTAGTATTGTTTTCGGTTGTTTCATGTATGATGTTTCTATTCTCTCGTCTCTTTGTGGTTGTCTTGATGTTTGTAGTATTGTTTTCGGTTTTTTTTCATGTATGATGTTTCTATTCTCTCGTCTCTTTGTGGTTGTCTTGATGTTTGTAGTATTGTTTTCGGTTTTTTCATGTTTGATGTTTCTATTCTCTCGTCTCTTTGTAGTATTGTTTTCGGTTGTTTCATGTATGATATTTCTATTCTCTCGTCTGATGTTTGTAGTATTGTTTTCGGTTGTTTCATGTATGGTGTTTCTATTCTCTCGTCTGATGTTTGTAGTATTGTTTTCGGTTGTTTCATGTTTGATGTTTCTACTCCCTCGTCTCTTTGTAGTATTGTTTTCGGTTGTTTCATGTATGTTTCTATTCTCTCGTCTGATGTTTGTAGTATTGTTTTCGGTTGTTTCATGTTTGATGTTTCTACTCCCTCGTCTCTTTGTAGTATTGTTTTCGGTTTTTTCATGTATGACGTTTCTATTCTCTCGTTCGATGTTTGTAGTATTGTTTTCGGTTTTTTCATGTTTGATGTTTCTATTCTCTCGTCTGATGTTTGTAGTATTGTTTTCGGTTGTTTCATGTATGATGTTTCTATTCTCTCGTCTGATGTTTGTAGTATTGTTTTCGGTTGTTTCATGTATGATGTTTCTATTCTCTCGTCTGATGTTTGTAGTATTGTTTTCGGTTTTTCCATGTATGATGTTTCTATTCTCTCGTTCGATGTTTGTAGTATTGTTTTCGGTTGTTTCATGTATGATGTTTCTATTCTCTCGTCTGATGTTTGTAGTATTGTTTTCGGTTGTTTCATGTATGATGTTTCTATTCTCTCGTCTGATGTTTGTAGTATTGTTTTCGGTTGTTTCATGTTTGATGTTTCTATTATCTCGTCTGATGTTTGTAGTAATGTTTTCGGTTGTTTCATGTTTGATGTTTCTACTCCCTCGTCTCTTTGTAGTATTGTTTTCGTTTTTTTCATGTATGATGTTTCTATTCTCTCGTTCGATGTTTGTAGTATTGTTTTCGGTTTTTTTCATGTTTGATGTTTCTATTCTCTCGTCTCTTTGTGGTATTGTTTTCGGTTTTTTCATGTATGATGTTTCTATTCTCTCGTCTGATGTTTGTAGTATTTATTTTCGGTTTTTTCATGTATGATGTTTCTATTCTCTCGTCTGATGTTTGTAGTATTGTTTTCGGTTTTTTCATGCATGATGTTTCTATTCTCTCGTCTCTTTGTTGTATTGTTTTCGGTTTTTTCATGTATGATGTTTCTATTCTCTCGTCTGATGTTTGTAGTATTGTTTTCGGTTGTTTCATGTATGATGTTTCTGTTCTCTCCTCGGATGTTTGTAGCATTGTTTTCGGTTTTTTCATGTATGATGTTTCTATTCTCTCGTTCGATGTTTGTAGTATTGTTATCGGTTTTTTCATGTTTGATGTTTATACTCTCTCGTCTCTTTGTAGTATTGTTTTCGGTTTTTTCATGTATGATGTTTCTGTTCTCTCGTCTGATGTTTGTAGAATTGTTTTCGGGTTTTTCATGCATGATGTTTCTATTCTCTCGTCTCTTTGTGGTATTGTTTTCGGTTTTTTCATGTATGATGTTTCTATTCTCTCGTCTCTTTGTGGTTGTCTTGATGTTTGTTGTATTGTTTTCGGTTTTTTCATGTATGATGTTTCTATTCTCTCGTCTGATGTTTGTAGTATTGTTTTCGGTTTTTTCATGTGTTGTGTTTCTATTCTCTCGCTTCTTTGTTGTATTGTTTTCGGTTTTTTCATGTATGATGTTTCTATTTTCTCTCGTCTCTTCTATCGTGTCTTGATGTTTGTAGTATTGTTTTCGGTTTTTTCATGTATGATGTTTCTATTCTCTCGTCTGATGTTTTTAGTATTGTTTTCGGTTTTTTCATGTATGATGTTTCTATTATCTCGTCTGATGTTTGTAGTAATGTTTTCGGTTTTTTCATGTATGATGTTTCTATTCTCTCGTCTCTTTGTGGTTGTCTTGATGTTTGTAGTATTGTTTTCGGTTTTTTCATGTATGATGTTTCTATTCTCTCGTCTCTTTGTGGTTGTCTTGATGTTTGTAGTATTGTTTTCGGTTTTGTTCATGTATGATGTTTCTATTCTCTCGTCTCTTGGTGGTTGTTTTGATGTTTGTAGTATTGTTTTCGTTTTTTTTCATGTATGATGTTTCTATTCTCTCGTCTCTTTGTGGTTGTCTTGATGTTTGTAGTATTGTTTTCGGTTTTTTCATGTATGATGTTTCTATTCTCTCGTCTGATGTTTGTAGTATTGTTTTCGGTTGTTTCATGTATGATGTTTCCATTCTCTCATCTCTTTGTGGTATTGTTTTCGGTTGTTTCATGTATGATGTTTCCATTCTCTCGTCTGATGTTTGTAATATTGTTTTCGGTTGTTTCATGTATGATGTTTCTATTCTCTTGTCTCTTTGTGGTTGTCTTGATGTTTGTAGCATTGTTTTCGGTTTTTTCATGTATGATGTTTCTATTCTCTCGTCTCTTTGTAGTATTGTTTGCGGTTGTTTCATGTGTGGTGTTTCTATTCTATCGTCTCTTTGTCGTATTGTTTTCGGTTTTTGCATGTGTGATGTTTCTATTCTCTCGTCTCTTTGTGGTTGTCTTGATGTTTGTAGTATTGTTTTCGTTTTTTTTCATGTATGATGTTTCTATTCTCTCGTCTCTTTGTGGTTGTCTTGATGTTTGTAGTATTGTTTTCGTTTTTTTTCATGTATGATGTTTCTATTCTCTCGTCTGATGTTTTTAGTATTGTTTTCGGTTTTTTCATGTATGATGTTTCTATTATCTCGTCTGATGTTTGTAGTAATGTTTTCGGTTTTTTCATGTATGATGTTTCTATTCTCTCGTCTCTTTGTGGTTGTCTTGATGTTTGTAGTATTGTTTTCGGTTTTTTCATGTATGATGTTTCTATTCTCTGGTCTCTTTGTGGTTGTCTTGATGTTTGTAGTATTGTTTTCGGTTTTGTTCATGTATGATGTTTCTATTCTCTCGTCTCTTGGTGGTTGTTTTGATGTTTGTAGTATTGTTTTCGTTTTTTTTCATGTATGATGTTTCTATTCTCTCGTCTCTTTGTGGTTGTCTTGATGTTTGTAGTATTGTTTTCGGTTTTTTCATGTATGATGTTTCTATTCTCTCGTCTGATGTTTGTAGTATTGTTTTCGGTTGTTTCATGTATGATGTTTCTATTCTCTTGTCTCTTTGTGGTTGTCTTGATGTTTGTAGCATTGTTTTCGGTTTTTTCATGTATGATGTTTCTATTCTCTCGTCTCTTTGTAGTATTGTTTGCGGTTTTTTCATGTGTGGTGTTTCTATTCTATCGTCTCTTTGTCGTATTGTTTTCGGTTTTTGCATGTGTGATGTTTCTATTCTCTCGTCTCTTTGTGGTTGTCTTGATGTTTGTAGTATTGTTTTCGTTTTTTTTCATGTATGATGTTTCTATTCTCTCGTCTCTTTGTGGTTGTCTTGATGTTTGTAGTATTGTTTTCGGTTTTGTTCATGTATGATGTTTCTATTCTCTCGTCTCTTGGTGGTTGTTTTGATGTTTGTAGTATTGTTTTCGTTTTTTTTCATGTATGATGTTTCTATTCTCTCGTCTCTTTGTGGTTGTCTTGATGTTTGTAGTATTGTTTTCGGTTTTTTTCATGTATGATGTTTCTATTCTCTCGTCTCTTTGTGGTTGTCTTGATGTTTGTAGTATTGTTTTCGGTTTTTTCATGTATGTTGTTTCTATTCTCTCGTCTCTTTGTGGTTGTCTTGATGTTTGTAGTATTGTTTTCGGTTTTGTTCATGTATGATGTTTCTATTCTCTCGTCTCTTGGTGGTTGTTTTGATGTTTGTAGTATTGTTTTCGTTTTTTTTCATGTATGATGTTTCTATTCTCTCGTCTCTTTGTGGTTGTCTTGATGTTTGTAGTATTGTTTTCGGTTTTTTCATGTATGATGTTTCTATTCTCTCGTCTGATGTTTGTAGTATTGTTTTCGGTTGTTTCATGTATGATGTTTCTATTCTCTTGTCTCTTTGTGGTTGTCTTGATGTTTGTAGCATTGTTTTCGGTTTTTTCATGTATGATGTTTCTATTCTCTCGTATCTTTGTAGTATTGTTTGCGGTTTTTTCATGTGTGGTGTTTCTATTCTATCGTCTCTTTGTCGTATTGTTTTCGGTTTTTGCATGTGTGATGTTTCTATTCTCTCGTCTCTTTGTGGTTGTCTTGATGTTTGTAGTATTGTTTTCGTTTTTTTTCATGTATGATGTTTCTATTCTCTCGTCTCTTTGTGGTTGTCTTGATGTTTGTAGTATTGTTTTCGGTTTTTTTCATGTATGATGTTTCTATTCTCTCGTCTCTTTGTGGTTGTCTTGATGTTTGTAGTATTGTTTTCGGTTTTTTCATGTATGTTGTTTCTATTCTCTCGTTTCTTTGTAGTATTGTTTTCGGTTGTTTCATGTATGATGTTTCTATTCTATCGTCTGATGTTTGTAGTATTGTTTTCGGTTGTTTCATGTATGATTTTCTACTCCCTCGTCTCTTTGTAGTATTGTTTTCGGTTGTTTCATGTATGATGTTTCTATTCTCTCGTCTGATGTTTGTAGTATTGTTTTCGGTTGTTTCATGTATGATGTTTCCATTCTCTCGTCTGATGTTTGTAATATTGTTTTCGGTTGTTTCATGTATGATGTTTCTATTCTCTTGTCTCTTTGTGGTTGTCTTGATGTTTGTAGCATTGTTTTCGGTTTTTTCATGTATGATGTTTCTATTCTCTCGTCTCTTTGTAGTATTGTTTTCGGTTTTTTCATGTGTGGTGTTTCTATTCTATCGTCTCTTTGTCGTATTGTTTTCGGTTTTTTCATGTGTGATGTTTCTATTCTCTCGTCTCTTTGTGGTTGTCTTGATGTTTGTATTATTGTTTTCGGTTTTTTTCATGTATGATGTTTCTATTCTCTCGTCTCTTTGTGGTTGTCTTGATGTTTGTAGTATTGTTTTCGGTTTTTTCATGTATGATGTTTCTATTCTCTCGTTTCTTTGTAGTATTGTTTTCGGTTGTTTCATGTATGATGTTTCTATTCTCTCGTCTGATGTTTGTAGTATTGTTTTCGGTTGTTTCATGTATGATTTTCTACTCCCTCGTCTCTTTGTAGTATTGTTTTCGGTTGTTTCATGTATGATGTTTCTATTCTCTCGTCTCTTTGTGGTTGTCTTGATGTTTGTAGTATTGTTTTCGGTTTTTTTTCATGTATGATGTTTCTATTCTCTCGTCTCTTTGTGGTTGTCTTGATGTTTGTAGTATTGTTTTCGGTTTTTTCATGTTTGATGTTTCTATTCTCTCGTCTCTTTGTAGTATTGTTTTCGGTTGTTTCATGTATGATGTTTCTATTCTCTCGTCTGATGTTTGTAGTATTGTTTTCGGTTGTTTCATGTATGATGTTTCTATTCTCTCGTCTCTTTGTGGTATTGTTTTCGGTTTTTTCATGTATGATGTTTCTATTCTCTCGTATGATGTTTGTTGTATTGTTTTCGGTTTTTTCATGTTTGATGTTTCTATTCTCTCGTATGATGTTTGTTGTATTGTTTTCGGTTTTTTCATGTATGATGTTTCTATTCTCTCGTCTCATGTTTGTAGTATTGTTTTCGGTTTTTTCATGCATGATGTTTCTATTCTCTCGTCTCTTTGTTGTATTGTTTTCGGTTTTTTCATGTATGGTGTTTCTATTCTCTCGTCTGATGTTTGTAGTATTGTTTTCGGTTGTTTCATGTATGATGTTTCTATTCTCTCGTCTCTTTGTGGTATTGTTTTCGGTTTTTTCATGTATGATGTTTCTATTCTCTCGTATGATGTTTGTTGTATTGTTTTCGGTTTTTTCATGTTTGATGTTTCTATTCTCTCGTATGATGTTTGTTGTATTGTTTTCGGTTTTTTCATGTATGATGTTTCTATTCTCTCGTCTCATGTTTGTAGTATTGTTTTCGGTTTTTTCATGCATGATGTTTCTATTCTCTCGTCTCTTTGTTGTATTGTTTTCGGTTTTTTCATGTATGATGTTTCTATTCTCTCGTCTCATGTTTGTTGTATTGTTTTCGGTTGTTTCATGTATGATGTTTCTGTTCTCTCCTCTGATGTTTGTAGTATTGTTTTCGTTTTTTTCATGTATGATGTTTCTATTCTCTCGTTCGATGTTTGTTGTATTGTTATCGGTTTTTTCATGTTTGATGTTTATACTCTCTCGTCTCTTTGTGGTATTGTTTTCGGTTTTTTCATGTATGATGTTTCTGTTCTCTCGTCTGATGTTTGTAGAATTGTTTTCGGGGTTTTCATGTATGATGTTTCTATTCTCTCGTCTCTTTGTGGTATTGTTTTCGGTTTTTTCATGTATGATGTTTCTATTCTCTCGTCTCTTTGTGGTTGTCTTGATGTTTGTTGTATTGTTTTCGGTTTGTTCATGTATGATGTTTCTATTCTCTCTCGTCTCTTCTCTCGTGTCTTGATGTTTGTAGTATTGTTTTCGGTTTTTTCATGTATGATGTTTCTATTCTCTCGTCTGATGTTTTTAGTATTGTTTTCGGTTTTTTCATGTATGATGTTTCTATTATCTCGTCTGATGTTTGTAGTAATGTTTTCGTTTTTTTCATGTATGATGTTTCTATTCTCTCGTCTCTTTGTGGTTGTCTTGATGTTTGTAGTATTGTTTTCGGTTTTTTCATGTATGATGTTTCTATTCTCTCGTCTCTATGTGGTTGTCTTGATGTTTGTAGTATTGTTTTCGGTTTTTTCATGTATGATGTTTCTATTCTCTCGTCTCTTTGTAGTATTATTTTCGGTTTTTTCATGTGTGATGTTTCTATTCTCTCTCGTCTCTTCTCTCGTCTCTTGATGTTTGTAGTATTGTTTTCGGTTTTTTCATGTAAGATGTTTCTATTCTCTCGTCTGATGTTTTTAGTATTGTTTTCGGTTTTTTCATGCATGATGTTTCTATTCTCTCGTCTCTTTGTTGTATTGTTTTCGGTTTTTTCATGTATGATGTTTCTATTCTCTCGTCTCATGTTTGTTGTATTGTTTTCGGTTGTTTCATGTATGATGTTTCTGTTCTCTCCTCTGATGTTTGTAGTATTTCTTTCGTTTTTTTCTTGTATGATGTTTCTATTCTCTCGTTCGATGTTTGTAGTATTGTTATCGGTTTTTTCATGTTTGATGTTTATACTCTCTCGTCTCTTTGTGGTATTGTTTTCGGTTTTTTCATGTATGATGTTTCTGTTCTCTCGTCTGATGTTTGTAGAATTGTTTTCGGGTTTTTCATGTATGATGTTTCTATTCTCTCGTCTCTTTGTGGTATTGTTTTCGGTTTTTTCATGTATGATGTTTCTATTCTCTCGTCTCTTTGTGGTTGTCTTGATGTTTGTTGTATTGTTTTCGGTTTTTTCATGTATGAAGTTTCTATTCTCTCGTCTGATGTTTGTAGTATTGTTTTCGGTTTTTTCATGTGTTGTGTTTCTATTCTCTCGCCTCTTTGTTGTATTGTTTTCGGTTGTTTCATCTATGATGTTTCTATTCTCTCGTCTGATGTTTGTAGTATTGTTTTCGGTTTTTTCATGTATGATGTTTCTATTCTCTCTCGTCTCTTCTCTCGTGTCTTGATGTTTGTAGTAATGTTTTCGGTTTTTTCATGTATGATGTTTCTATTCTCTCGTCTGATGTTTTTAGTATTGTTTTCGGTTTTTTCATGTATGATGTTTCTATTATCTCGTCTGATGTTTGTAGTAATGTTTTCGGTTTTTTCATGTATGATGTTTCTATTCTCTCGTCTCTTTGTGGTTGTCTTGATGTTTGTAGTATTGTTTTCGGTTTTTTCATGTATGATGTTTCTATTCTCTCGTCTCTTTGTAGTATTGTTTTCGGTTTTTTCATGTATGATGTTTCTATTCTCTCTCGTCTCTTCTCTCGTGTCTTGATGTTTGTAGTATTGTTTTCGGTTTTTTCATGTATGATGTTTCTATTCTCTCGTCTGATGTTTTTAGTATTGTTTTCGGTTTTTTCATGTATGATGTTTCTATTATCTCGTCTGATGTTTGTAGTAATGTTTTCGGTTTTTTTCGTGTATGATGTTTCTATTCTCTCGTCTCTTTGTGGTTGTCTTGATGTTTGTAGTATTGTTTTCGGTTTTTTCATGTATGATGTTTCTATTCTCTCGTCTCTTTGTGGTTGTCTTGATGTTTGTAGTATTGTTTTCGGTTTTTTCATGTATGATGTTTCTATTCTCTCGTCTCTTTGTGGTTGTCTTGATGTTTGTAGTATTGTTTTCGGTTTTTTTCATGTATGATGTTTCTATTCTCTCGTCTCTTTGTGGTTGTCTTGATGCTTGTAGTATTGTTTTCGGTTTTTTCATGTATGATGTTTATATTCTCTCGTCTCTTTGTGGTTGTCTTGATGCTTGTAGTATTGTTTTCGTTTTTTCATGTATGTTTCTATTCTCTCGTCTCTTTGTGGTTGTCTTGATGTTTGTAGTATTGTTTGCGGTTTTTTCATGTGTGGTGTTTCTATTCTATCGTCTCTTTGTCGTATTGTTTTCGGTTTTTGCATGTGTGATGTTTCTATTCTCTCGTCTCTTTGTGGTTGTCTTGATGTTTGTAGTATTGTTTTCGTTTTTTTTCATGTATGATGTTTCTATTCTCTCGTCTCTTTGTGGTTGTCTTGATGTTTGTAGTATTGTTTTCGGTTTTATTCATGTATGATGTTTCTATTCTCTCGTCTCTTTGTGGTTGTCTTGATGTTTGTAGTATTGTTTTCGGTTTTTTCATGTATGATGTTTCTATTCTCTCGTTTCTTTGTAGTATTGTTTTCGGTTGTTTCATGTATGGTGTTTCTATTCTATCGTCTGATGTTTGTAGTATTGTTTTCGGTTGTTTCATGTATGATTTTCTACTCCCTCGTCTCTTTGTAGTATTGTTTTCGGTTGTTTCATGTATGATGTTTCTATTCTCTCGTCTGATGTTTGTAGTATTGTTTTCGGTTGTTTCATGTATGATGTTTCTATTCTCTCATTCGATGTTTGTAGTATTGTTTTCGGTTGTTTCATGAATGATGTTTCTATTCTCTTGTCTCTTTGTGGTTGTCTTGATGTTTGTAGCATTGTTTTCGGTTGTTTCATGTATGATGTTTCTATTCTCTCGTCTCTTTGTAGTATTGTTTTCGGTTGTTTCATGTATGATGTTTCCATTCTCTCGTCTGATGTTTGTAATATTGTTTTCGGTTGTTTCATGTGTGATGTTTCTATTCTCTTGTCTCTTTGTGGTTGTCTTGATGTTTGTAGCATTGTTTTCGGTTTTTTCATGTATGATGTTTCTATTCTCTCGTCTCTTTGTAGTATTGTTTTCGGTTTTTTTCATGTGTGGTGTTTCTATTCTATCGTCTCTTTGTCGTATTGTTTTCGGTTTTTTCATGTGTGATGTTTCTATTCTCTCGTCTCTTTGTGGTTGTCTTGATGTTTGTAGTATTGTTTTCGGTTTTTTTCATGTATGATGTTTCTATTCTCTCGTCTCTTTGTGGTTGTCTTGATGTTTGTAGTATTGTTTTCGGTTTTTTCATGTATGATGTTTCTATTCTCTCGTTTCTTTGTAGTATTGTTTTCGGTTGTTTCATGTATGATGTTTCTATTCTCTCGTCTGATGTTTGTAGTATTGTTTTCGGTTGTTTCATGTATGATTTTCTACTCCCTCGTCTCTTTGTAGTATTGTTTTCGGTTGTTTCATGTATGATGTTTCTATTCTCTCGTCTCTTTGTGGTTGTCTTGATGTTTGTAGTATTGTTTTCGGTTTTTTTTCATGTATGATGTTTCTATTCTCTCGTCTCTTTGTGGTTGTCTTGATGTTTGTAGTATTGTTTTCGGTTTTTTCATGTTTGATGTTTCTATTCTCTCGTCTCTTTGTAGTATTGTTTTCGGTTGTTTCATGTATGATATTTCTATTCTCTCGTCTGATGTTTGTAGTATTGTTTTCGGTTGTTTCATGTATGGTGTTTCTATTCTCTCGTCTGATGTTTGTAGTATTGTTTTCGGTTGTTTCATGTTTGATGTTTCTACTCCCTCGTCTCTTTGTAGTATTGTTTTCGGTTGTTTCATGTATGTTTCTATTCTCTCGTCTGATGTTTGTAGTATTGTTTTCGGTTGTTTCATGTTTGATGTTTCTACTCCCTCGTCTCTTTGTAGTATTGTTTTCGGTTTTTTCATGTATGACGTTTCTATTCTCTCGTTCGATGTTTGTAGTATTGTTTTCGGTTTTTTCATGTTTGATGTTTCTATTCTCTCGTCTGATGTTTGTAGTATTGTTTTCGGTTGTTTCATGTATGATGTTTCTATTCTCTCGTCTGATGTTTGTAGTATTGTTTTCGGTTGTTTCATGTATGATGTTTCTATTCTCTCGTCTCTTTGTAGTATTGTTTTCGGTTGTTTCATGTTTGATGTTTCTATTCTCTCGTCTGATGTTTGTAGTATTGTTTTCGGTTTTTCCATGTATGATGTTTCTATTCTCTCGTTCGATGTTTGTAGTATTGTTTTCGGTTGTTTCATGTATGATGTTTCTATTCTCTCGTCTGATGTTTGTAGTATTGTTTTCGGTTGTTTCATGTATGATGTTTCTATTCTCTCGTCTGATGTTTGTAGTATTGTTTTCGGTTGTTTCATGTATGATGTTTCTATTCTCTCGTCTGATGTTTGTAGTATTGTTTTCGGTTGTTTCATGTATGATGTTTCTATTCTCTCGTCTGATGTTTGTAGTATTGTTTTCGGTTGTTTCATGTTTGATGTTTCTATTATCTCGTCTGATGTTTGTAGTAATGTTTTCGGTTGTTTCATGTTTGATGTTTCTACTCCCTCGTCTCTTTGTAGTATTGTTTTCGTTTTTTTCATGTATGATGTTTCTATTCTCTCGTTCGATGTTTGTAGTATTGTTTTCGGTTTTTTTCATGTTTGATGTTTCTATTCTCTCGTCTCTTTGTGGTATTGTTTTCGGTTTTTTCATGTATGATGTTTCTATTCTCTCGTCTGATGTTTGTAGTATTTATTTTCGGTTTTTTCATGTATGATGTTTCTATTCTCTCGTCTGATGTTTGTAGTATTGTTTTCGGTTGTTTCATGTATGATGTTTCTATTATCTCGTCTCTTTTTAGTATTGTTTTCGGTTTTTTCATGTATGATGTTTCTATTCTCTCGTCTGATGTTTGTAGTATTGTTTTCGGTTTTTTCATGCATGATGTTTCTATTCTCTCGTCTCTTTGTTGTATTGTTTTCGGTTTTTTCATGTATGATGTTTCTATTCTCTCGTCTGATGTTTGTAGTATTGTTTTCGGTTGTTTCATGTATGATGTTTCTGTTCTCTCCTCGGATGTTTGTAGCATTGTTTTCGGTTTTTTCATGTATGATGTTTCTATTCTCTCGTTCGATGTTTGTAGTATTGTTATCGGTTTTTTCATGTTTGATGTTTATACTCTCTCGTCTCTTTGTAGTATTGTTTTCGGTTTTTTCATGTATGATGTTTCTGTTCTCTCGTCTGATGTTTGTAGAATTGTTTTCGGGTTTTTCATGCATGATGTTTCTATTCTCTCGTCTCTTTGTGGTATTGTTTTCGGTTTTTTCATGTATGATGTTTCTATTCTCTCGTCTCTTTGTGGTTGTCTTGATGTTTGTTGTATTGTTTTCGGTTTTTTCATGTATTATGTTTCTATTCTCTCGTCTCTTTTTAGTATTGTTTTCGGTTTTTTCATGTATGATGTTTCTATTCTCTCGTCTGATGTTTGTAGTATTGTTTTCGGTTTTTTTCATGTATGATGTTTCTATTCTCTCGTCTCTTTGTGGTTGTCTTGATGTTTGTAGTATTGTTTTCGGTTTTTTCATGTATGATGTTTCTATTCTTTCGTCTCTTTGTAGTATTGTTTTCGGTTTTTTCATGTATGATGTTTCTATTCTCTCGTCTGATGTTTGTAGTATTGTTTTCGTTTTTTTCATGTATTATGTTTCTATTCTCTCGTCTCTTTTTAGTATTGTTTTCGGTTTTTTCATGTATGATGTTTCTATTCTCTCGTCTGATGTTTGTAGTATTTTTTTCTCGGTTTTTTCATGTATGATGTTTCTATTCTCTCGTCTCTTTGTGGTATTGTTTTCGGTTGTTTCATGTATGATGTTTCTATTCTCTCGTCTCTTTGTGGTATTGTTTTCGGTTGTTTCATGTATGATGTTTCTATTCTCTCGTCTCTTTGTGGTATTGTTTTCGGTTGTTTCATGTATGATGTTTCTATTCTCTCGTCTGATGTTTGTAGTATTGTTTTCGGTTGTTTCATGTATGATGTTTCTATTATCTCGTCTCTTTGTTGTATTGTTTTCGGTTGTTTCATGTATGATGTTTCTATTCTCTCGTCTGATGTTTGTAGTATTGTTTTCGGTTGTTTCATGTATGATGTTTCTATTATCTCGTCTCTTTGTTGTATTGTTTTCGGTTGTTTCATGTTTGATGTTTCTATTCTCTCGTATGATGTTTGTTGTATTGTTTTCGGTTTTTTCATGTATGATGTTTCTATTCTCTCGTCTGATGTTTGTAGTATTGTTTTCGGTTGTTTCTTGTATGATGTTTCTATTCTCTCGTCTGATGTTTGTTGTATTGTTTTCGGTTGTTTCATGTTTGATGTTTCTATTCTCTCGTCTGATGTTTGTTGTATTGTTTTCGGTTGTTTCATGTATGATGTTTCTATTCTCTCGTCTGATGTTTGTAGTATTGTTTTCGGTTGTTTCATGTATGATGTTTCTATTATCTCGTCTCTTTGTGGTATTGTTTTCGGTTGTTTCATGTATGATGTTTCTATTCTCTCGTCTGATGTTTGTAGTATTGTTTTCGGTTGTTTCATGTATGATGTTTCTATTATCTCGTCTCTTTGTGGTATTGTTTTCGGTTGTTTCATGTATGATGTTTCTATTCTCTCGTCTGATGTTTGTAGTATTGTTTTCGGTTGTTTCATGTATGATGTTTCTATTATCTCGTCTCTTTGTGGTATTGTTTTCGGTTGTTTCATGTATGATGTTTCTATTCTCTCGTCTGATGTTTGTAGTATTGTTTTCGGTTGTTTCATGTATGATGTTTCTATTCTCTCGTCTCTTTGTGGTATTGTTTTCGGTTGTTTCATGTATGATGTTTCTATTCTCTCGTCTGATGTTTGTAGTATTGTTTTCGGTTGTTTCATGTATGATGTTTCTATTATCTTGTCTCTTTGTGGTATTGTTTTCGGTTGTTTCATGTATGATGTTTCTATTCTCTCGTCTGATGTTTGTAGTATTGTTTTCGGTTGTTTCATGTATGATGTTTCTATTCTCTCGTCTCTTTGTGGTATTGTTTTCGGTTGTTTCATGTATGATGTTTCTATTCTCTCGTCTGATGTTTGTAGTATTGTTTTCGGTTGTTTCATGTATGATGTTTCTATTATCTCGTCTCTTTGTGGTATTGTTTTCGGTTGTTTCATGTATGATGTTTCTATTCTCTCGTCTGATGTTTGTAGTATTGTTTTCGGTTGTTTCATGTATGATGTTTCTATTCTCTCGTCTGATGTTTGTAGTATTTATTTTCGGTTGTTTCATGCATGATGTTTCTATTCTCTCGTCTGATGTTTGTAGTATTGTTTTCGGTTTTTTAATGTATGATGTTTCTATTCTCTCGTCTGATGTTTGTTGTATTGTTTTCGGTTGTTTCATGTATGATGTTTCTATTCTCTCGTCTGATGTTTGTAGTATTGTTTTCGGTTGTTTCATGTATGATGTTTCTATTCTCTCGTATGATGTTTGTTGTATTGTTTTCGGTTGTTTCATGTATGATGTTTCTATTCTCTCGTCTGATGTTTGTAGTATTGTTTTCGGTTGTTTCATGTATGATGTTTCTATTCTCTCGTCTCTTTGTGGTATTGTTTTCGGTTGTTTCATGTATGATGTTTCTATTCTCTCGTCTGATGTTTGTAGTATTGTTTTCGGTTGTTTCATGTATGATGTTTCTATTCTCTCGTCTCTTTGTGGTATTGTTTTCGGTTGTTTCATGTATGATGTTTCTATTCTCTCGTCTGATGTTTGTAGTATTGTTTTCGGTTGTTTCATGTATGATGTTTCTATTATCTCGTCTCTTTGTGGTATTGTTTTCGGTTGTTTCATGTATGATGTTTCTATTCTCTCGTCTGATGTTTGTTGTATTGTTTTCGGTTGTTTCATGTATGATGTTTCTATTCTCTCGTCTGATGTTTGTTGTATTGTTTTCGGTTGTTTCATGTATGATGTTTCTATTCTCTCGTCTGATGTTTGTAGTATTGTTTTCGGTTGTTTCATGTATGATGTTTCTATTCTCTCGTATGATGTTTGTTGTATTGTTTTCGGTTGTTTCATGTATGATGTTTCTATTCTCTCGTCTGATGTTTGTAGTATTGTTTTCGGTTGTTTCATGTATGATGTTTCTATTCTCTCGTCTCTTTGTGGTATTGTTTTCGGTTGTTTCATGTATGATGTTTCTATTCTCTCGTCTGATGTTTGTAGTATTGTTTTCGGTTGTTTCATGTATGATGTTTCTATTCTCTCGTCTCTTTGTGGTATTGTTTTCGGTTGTTTCATGTATGATGTTTCTATTCTCTCGTCTGATGTTTGTAGTATTGTTTTCGGTTGTTTCATGTATGATGTTTCTATTCTCTCGTCTGATGTTTGTAGTATTGTTTTCGGTTGTTTCATGTTTGATGTTTCTATTCTCTCGTCTCTTTGTGGTATTGTTTTCGGTTGTTTCATGTATGATGTTTCTATTCTCTCGTCTGATGTTTGTAGTATTGTTTTCGGTTTTTTCATGTATGATGTTTCTATTCTCTCGTCTCTTTGTGGTATTGTTTTCGGTTGTTTCATGTATGATGTTTCTATTCTCTCGTCTGATGTTTGTAGTATTGTTTTCGGTTGTTTCATGTATGATGTTTCTATTCTCTCGTCTCTTTGTGGTATTGTTTTCGGTTGTTTCATGTATGATGTTTCTATTCTCTCGTCTGATGTTTGTAGTATTGTTTTCGGTTGTTTCATGTATGATGTTTCTATTATCTCGTCTCTTTGTGGTATTGTTTTCGGTTGTTTCATGTATGATGTTTCTATTCTCTCGTCTGATGTTTGTTGTATTGTTTTCGGTTGTTTCATGTATGATGTTTCTATTCTCTCGTCTGATGTTTGTAGTATTGTTTTCGGTTGTTTCATGTATGATGTTTCTATTCTCTCGTCTCTTTGTGGTATTGTTTTCGGTTGTTTCATGTATGATGTTTCTATTCTCTCGTCTGATGTTTGTAGTATTGTTTTCGGTTGTTTCATGTATGATGTTTCTATTCTCTCGTCTCTTTGTGGTATTGTTTTCGGTTGTTTCATGTATGATGTTTCTATTCTCTCGTCTGATGTTTGTAGTATTGTTTTCGGTTGTTTCATGTATGATGTTTCTATTCTCTCGTCTCTTTGTGGTATTGTTTTCGGTTGTTTCATGCATGATGTTTCTATTCTCTCGTCTGATGTTTGTAGTATTGTTTTCGGTTGTTTCATGTATGATGTTTCTATTCTCTCGTCTCTTTGTGGTATTGTTTTCGGTTGTTTCATGTATGATGTTTCTATTCTCTCGTCTGATGTTTGTAGTATTGTTTTCGGTTGTTTCATGTATGATGTTTCTATTCTCTCGTCTGATGTTTGTAGTATTGTTTTCGGTTGTTTCATGTATGATGTTTCTATTATCTCGTCTCTTTGTGGTATTGTTTTCGGTTGTTTCATGTATGATGTTTCTATTCTCTCGTCTGATGTTTGTAGTATTGTTTTCGGTTGTTTCATGTATGATGTTTCTATTCTCTCGTATGATGTTTGTTGTATTGTTTTCGGTTTTTTCATGTATGATGTTTCTATTCTCTCGTCTGATGTTTGTAGTATTGTTTTCGGTTGTTTCATGTATGATGTTTCTATTATCTCGTCTGATGTTTGTAGTATTGTTTTCGGTTGTTTCATGTATGATGTTTCTATTCTCTCGTCTGATGTTTGTAGTATTGTTTTCGGTTGTTTCATGTATGATGTTTCTATTCTCTCGTATGATGTTTGTTGTATTGTTTTCGGTTGTTTCATGTATGATGTTTCTATTCTCTCGTCTGATGTTTGTAGTATTGTTTTCGGTTGTTTCATGTATGATGTTTCTATTATCTCGTCTCTTTGTGGTATTGTTTTCGGTTGTTTCATGTATGATGTTTCTATTCTCTCGTCTGATGTTTGTAGTATTGTTTTCGGTTGTTTCATGTATGATGTTTCTATTCTCTCGTCTGATGTTTGTAGTATTGTTTTCGGTTGTTTCATGTATGATGTTTCTATTCTCTCGTCTGATGTTTGTAGTATTGTTTTCGGTTGTTTCATGTATGATGTTTCTATTCTCTCGTCTCTTTGTGGTATTGTTTTCGGTTGTTTCATGTATGATGTTTCTATTCTCTCGTCTGATGTTTGTAGTATTGTTTTCGGTTGTTTCATGTATGATGTTTCTATTATCTCGTCTCTTTGTGGTATTGTTTTCGGTTGTTTCATGTATGATGTTTCTATTCTCTCGTCTGATGTTTGTAGTATTGTTTTCGGTTGTTTCATGTATGATGTTTCTATTCTCTCGTCTCTTTGTGGTATTGTTTTCGGTTGTTTCATGTATGATGTTTCTATTCTCTCGTCTCTTTGTAGTATTGTTTTCGGTTGTTTCATGTATGATGTTTCTATTCTCTCGTCTGATGTTTGTAGTATTGTTTTCGGTTGTTTCATGTATGATGTTTCTATTATCTCGTCTCTTTGTGGTATTGTTTTCGGTTGTTTCATGTATGATGTTTCTATTCTCTCGTCTGATGTTTGTAGTATTGTTTTCGGTTGTTTCATGTATGATGTTTCTATTATCTCGTCTCTTTGTGGTATTGTTTTCGGTTGTTTCATGTATGATGTTTCTATTCTCTCGTCTGATGTTTGTAGTATTGTTTTCGGTTGTTTCATGTATGATGTTTCTATTCTCTCGTCTGATGTTTGTGGTATTGTTTTCGGTTGTTTCATGTATGATGTTTCTATTCTCTCGTCTCTTTGTGGTATTGTTTTCGGTTGTTTCATGTATGATGTTTCTATTCTCTCGTCTGATGTTTGTAGTATTGTTTTCGGTTGTTTCATGTATGATGTTTCTATTCTCTCGTCTGATGTTTGTAGTATTGTTTTCGGTTGTTTCATGTATGATGTTTCTATTCTCTCGTCTCTTTGTGGTATTGTTTTCGGTTGTTTCATGTATGATGTTTCTATTCTCTCGTCTCTTTGTAGTATTGTTTTCGGTTGTTTCATGTATGATGTTTCTATTCTCTCGTCTGATGTTTGTAGTATTGTTTTCGGTTGTTTCATGTATGATGTTTCTATTATCTCGTCTCTTTGTAGTATTGTTTTCGGTTTTTTCATGTAAGATGTTTCTATTCTCTCGTCTCTTTTTAGTATTGTTTTCGGTTTTTTCATGAATTGTGTTTCTATTCTCTCGTCTGATGTTTGTAGTATTGTTTTCGGTTGTTTCATGTAAGATGTTTCTATTCTCTCGTCTCTTTGTGGTATTGTTTTCGGTTTTTTCATGTATGATGTTTCTATTCTCTCGTCTGATGTTTGTAGTATTGTTTTCGGTTGTTTCATGTATGATGTTTCTATTCTCTCGTCTCTTTGTAGTATTGTTTTCGGTTTTTTCATGTAAGATGTTTCTATTCTCTCGTCTCTTTTTAGTATTGTTTTCGGTTTTTTCATGAATTGTGTTTCTATTCTCTCGTCTGATGTTTGTAGTATTGTTTTCGGTTTTTTCATGTATGATGTTTCTATTCTCTCGTCACTTTGTAGTATTGTTTTCGGTTGTTTCATGTATGATGTTTCTATTCTCTCGTCTCTTTGTGGTATTGTTTTCGGTTGTTTCATGTATGATGTTTCTATTCTCTCGTCTCTTTGTAGTATTGTTTTCGGTTGTTTCATGAATGATGTTTCTATTCTCTCGTCTGATGTTTGTAGTATTGTTTTCGGTTGTTTCATGAATGATGTTTCTATTCTCTCGTCTGATGTTTGTTGTATTGTTTTCGGTTTTTTCATGTATGATGTTTCTATTCTCTCGTCTCTTTGTGGTATTGTTTTCGGTTGTTTCATGTGTTGTGTTTCTATTCTCTCGTCTCTTTGTAGTATTGTTTTCGGTTGTTTCATGTTTGATGTTTCTATTCTCTCGTCTGATGTTTGTAGTATTGTTTTCGGTTGTTTCATGTATGATGTTTCTATTCTCTCGTCTCTTTGTGGTATTGTTTTCGGTTGTTTCATGTATGATGTTTCTATTATCTCGTCTCTTTGTGGTATTGTTTTCGGTTGTTTCATGTATGATGTTTCTATTCTCTCGTCTGATGTTTGTAGTATTGTTTTCGGTTGTTTCATGTATGATGTTTCTATTCTCTCGTCTGATGTTTGTAGTATTGTTTTCGGTTGTTTCATGTATGATGTTTCTATTCTCTCGTCTCTTTGTGGTATTGTTTTCGGTTGTTTCATGTATGATGTTTCTATTCTCTCGTCTGATGTTTGTAGTATTGTTTTCGGTTGTTTCATGTATGATGTTTCTATTATCTCGTCTCTTTGTGGTATTGTTTTCGGTTGTTTCATGTATGATGTTTCTATTCTCTCGTCTGATGTTTGTAGTATTGTTTTCGGTTGTTTCATGTATGATGTTTCTATTCTCTCGTCTCTTTGTGGTATTGTTTTCGGTTGTTTCATGTATGATGTTTCTATTCTCTCGTCTCTTTGTAGTATTGTTTTCGGTTGTTTCATGTATGATGTTTCTATTCTCTCGTCTGATGTTTGTAGTATTGTTTTCGGTTGTTTCATGAATGATGTTTCTATTCTCTCGTCTGATGTTTGTAGTATTGTTTTCGGTTGTTTCATGTATGATGTTTCTATTCTCTCGTCTCTTTGTGGTATTGTTTTCGGTTGTTTCATGTATGATGTTTCTATTCTCTCGTCTCTTTGTAGTATTGTTTTCGGTTGTTTCATGTATGATGTTTCTATTCTCTCGTCTGATGTTTGTAGTATTGTTTTCGGTTGTTTCATGTATGATGTTTCTATTATCTCGTCTCTTTGTGGTATTGTTTTCGGTTGTTTCATGTATGATGTTTCTATTCTCTCGTCTGATGTTTGTAGTATTGTTTTCGGTTTTTTCATGTATGATGTTTCTATTCTCTCGTCTCTTTGTGGTATTGTTTTCGGTTGTTTCATGTATGATGTTTCTATTCTCTCGTCTGATGTTTGTAGTATTGTTTTCGGTTGTTTCATGTATGATGTTTCTATTCTCTCGTCTCTTTGTGGTATTGTTTTCGGTTGTTTCATGTATGATGTTTCTATTCTCTCGTCTGATGTTTGTTGTATTGTTTTCGGTTTTTTCATGTATGATGTTTCTATTCTCTCGTCTGATGTTTGTAGTATTGTTTTCGGTTGTTTCATGTATGATGTTTCTATTCTCTCGTCTCTTTGTGGTATTGTTTTCGGTTGTTTCATGTATGATGTTTCTATTCTCTCGTCTCTTTGTGGTATTGTTTTCGGTTGTTTCATGTATGATGTTTCTATTCTCTCGTCTGATGTTTGTAGTATTGTTTTCGGTTGTTTCATGTATGATGTTTCTATTATCTCGTCTCTTTGTGGTATTGTTTTCGGTTGTTTCATGTATGATGTTTCTATTCTCTCGTCTGATGTTTGTAGTATTGTTTTCGGTTGTTTCATGTATGATGTTTCTATTCTCTCGTCTCTTTGTGGTATTGTTTTCGGTTGTTTCATGTATGATGTTTCTATTCTCTCGTCTGATGTTTGTAGTATTGTTTCCGGTTGTTTCATGTATGATGTTTCTATTATCTCGTCTCTTTGTGGTATTGTTTTCGGTTGTTTCATGTATGATGTTTCTATTCTCTCGTCTGATGTTTGTAGTATTGTTTTCGGTTGTTTCATGTATGATGTTTCTATTCTCTCGTCTGATGTTTGTAGTATTGTTTTCGGTTGTTTCATGTATGATGTTTCTATTATCTCGTCTCTTTGTGGTATTGTTTTCGGTTGTTTCATGTATGATGTTTCTATTCTCTCGTCTCTTTGTGGTATTGTTTTCGGTTGTTTCATGTATGATGTTTCTATTCTCTCGTCTGATGTTTGTAGTATTGTTTCCGGTTGTTTCATGTATGATGTTTCTATTATCTCGTCTCTTTGTGGTATTGTTTTCGGTTTTTTCATGTATGATGTTTCTATTCTCTCGTCTGATGTTTGTAGTATTGTTTTCGGTTGTTTCATGTATGATGTTTCTATTATCTCGTCTCTTTGTGGTATTGTTTTCGGTTGTTTCATGTATGATGTTTCTATTCTCTCGTCTCTTTGTGGTATTGTTTTCGGTTGTTTCATGTATGATGTTTCTATTCTCTCGTCTGATGTTTGTAGTATTGTTTTCGGTTGTTTCATGTATGATGTTTCTATTATCTCGTCTCTTTGTGGTATTGTTTTCGGTTGTTTCATGTATGATGTTTCTATTCTCTCGTCTGATGTTTGTAGTATTGTTTTCGGTTGTTTCATGTATGATGTTTCTATTCTCTCGTCTCTTTGTGGTATTGTTTTCGGTTGTTTCATGTATGATGTTTCTATTCTCTCGTCTGATGTTTGTAGTATTGTTTTCGGTTTTTTCATGTATGATGTTTCTATTCTCTCGTCTGATGTTTGTAGTATTGTTTTCGGTTTTTTCATGTTTGATGTTTCTATTCTCTCGTTTCTTTGTAGTATTGTTTTCGGTTGTTTCATGTATGATGTTTCTATTCTCTCGTCTGATGTTTGTAGTATTGTTTTCGGTTTTTTCATGTATGATGTTTCTATTATCTCGTCTCTCTGTGGTATTGTTTTCGGTTGTTTCATGTATGATGTTTCTATTCTCTCGTCTCTTTGTGGTATTGTTTTCGGTTGTTTCATGTATGATGTTTCTATTCTCTCGTCTGATGTTTGTAGTATTGTTTTCGGTTGTTTCATGTATGATGTTTCTATTCTCTCGTCTCTGTGTGGTATTGTTTTCGGTTGTTTCATGTATGATGTTTCTATTCTCTCGTCTCTTTGTGGTATTGTTTTCGGTTGTTTCATGTATGATGTTTCTATTCTCTCGTCTGATGTTTGTAGTATTGTTTTCGGTTGTTTCATGTATGATGTTTCTATTCTCTCGTCTCTTTGTGGTATTGTTTTCGGTTGTTTCATGTATGATGTTTCTATTCTCTCGTCTGATGTTTGTAGTATTGTTTTCGGTTGTTTCATGTATGATGTTTCTATTCTCTCGTATGATGTTTGTTGTATTGTTTTCGGTTGTTTCATGTATGATGTTTCTATTCTCTCGTCTGATGTTTGTAGTATTGTTTTCGGTTGTTTCATGTATGATGTTTCTATTCTCTCGTCTCTTTGTGGTATTGTTTTCGGTTTTTTCATGTATGATGTTTCTATTCTCTCGTCTGATGTTTGTAGTATTGTTTTCGGTTTTTTCATGCATGATGTTTCTATTCTCTCGTCTCTTTGTGGTATTGTTTTCGGTTTTTTCATGTATGATGTTTCTATTCTCTCGTCTCTTTGTGGTATTGTTTTCGGTTGTTTCATGTTTGATGTTTCTATTCTCTCGTATGATGTTTGTAGTATTGTTTTCGGTTTTTTCATGTTTGATGTTTCTATTCTCTCGTCTGATGTTTGTAGTATTGTTTTCGGTTGTTTCATGCATGATGTTTCTATTCTCTCGTCTGATGTTTGTAGTATTGTTTTCGGTTGTTTCATGTATGATGTTTCTATTCTCTCGTCTCTTTGTAGTATTGTTTTCGGTTGTTTCATGTATGATGTTTCTATTCTCTCGTCTGATATTTGTAGTATTGTTTTCGGTTTTTTCATGTATGATGTTTCTATTCTCTCGTCTCTTCTCTCGCGTCTTGATGTTTGTAGTATTGTTTTCGGTTGTTTCATGTATGATGTTTCTATTCTCTCGTCTGATGTTTGTGGTATTGTTTTCGGTTTTTTCATGTATGATGTTTCTATTCTCTCGTATGATGTTTGTTGTATTGTTTTCGGTTTTTTCATGTATGATGTTTCTATTCTCTCGTCTGATGTTTGTAGTATTGTTTTCGGTTGTTTCATGTATGATGTTTCTATTCTCTCGTCTGATGTTTGTGGTATTGTTTTCGGTTTTTTCATGAATGATGTTTCTATTCTCTCGTATGATGTTTGTTGTATTGTTTTCGGTTTTTTCATGTATGATGTTTCTATTCTCTCGTCTGATGTTTGTAGTATTGTTTTCGGTTGTTTCATGTATGATGTTTCTATTCTCTCGTCGGTTTTTTCATGTTTGATGTTTCTATTCTCTCGTCTGATGTTTGTAGTATTGTTTTCGGTTGTTTCATGTATGGTGTTTCTATTCTCTCGTCTGATGTTTGTAGTATTGTTTTCGGTTGTTTCATGTATGATGTTTCTATTCTCTCGTCTCTTTGTGGTTGTCTTGATGTTTTAAGTATTGTTTTCGGTTTTTTCATGTAAGATGTTTCTATTCTCTCGTCTCTTTGTAGTATTGTTTTCGGTTTTTTCATGTAAGATGTTTCTATTCTCTCGTCTCTTTTTAGTATTGTTTTCGGTTTTTTCATGAATTGTGTTTCTATTCTCTCGTCTGATGTTTGTAGTATTGTTTTCGTTTTGTTCATGTATGATGTTTCTATTCTCTCGTCTCTTTGTGGTATTGTTTTCGGTTGTTTCATGTATGATGTTTCTATTCTCTCGTCGGATGTTTGTAGTATTGTTTTCGGTTTTTTCATGTATGATGTTTCTATTCTCTCGTCTGATGTTTGTAGTATTGTTTTCGGTTGTTTCATGTATGATGTTTCTATTCTCTCGTCTGATCTTTGTAGTATTGTTTTCGGTTGTTTCATGTATGATGTTTCTATTCTCTCGTCTCTTTGTAGTATTGTTTTCGGTTGTTTCATGTATGATGTTTCTATTCTCTCGTCTCTTTGTAGTATTGTTTTCGGTTGTTTCATGAATGATGTTTCTATTCTCTCGTCTGATGTTTGTAGTATTGTTTTCGGTTTTTTCATGTATGATGTTTCTATTCTCTCGTCTGATGTTTGTAGTATTGTTTTCGGTTGTTTCATGTATGATGTTTCTATTCTCTCGTCTCTTTGTGGTATTGTTTTCGGTTTTTTCATGTATGATGTTTCTATTCTCTCGTCAGATGTTTGTAGTATTGTTTTCGGTTGTTTCATGTATGATGTTTCTATTCTCTCGTCTCTTTGTAGTATTGTTTTCGGTTGTTTCATGAATGATGTTTCTATTCTCTCGTCTGATGTTTGTAGTATTGTTTTCGTTTTTTTCATGTATGATCAGTGTTCGCGCTGTCGGTAGCCAAATTAGCCAATGGCTAATCTTTTTCGAATTTGGCTAATAAAAATTTCATTTGGCTAAACTTTTGGCTAAAGTTTTTTTGAACCCAAATAGAGACTGGAAGCATGAATTTTTGGCAAGTGGGTTTTTAATTATGTGATGTGAACGATCTTGTCAGAAAACATCGTATACGTATCGCGGACAGTACAACGGGAAACCCGTCACTCTGCACGAAACAGCAAAAGGTCATATCATTATTTTACATTTAATCCGCTAATCCCCCATTGTCTGTCTGGTCACTCACGGGGCTCCTGCACAATGCATGTTTATGATGACATTGTATTTATGACGGCCAAGGTTTATGAGCACCAAGTGTAAGACAATAGCTTAATCAGCCAAATGTGAATCACGACAGATATTTTGTCGCTATTTTTCGTCAATACCGATACATTCAAAATAATATGCATGCGTTTATGACAGATTGTAATTTGATAATGGCGTAACAATATTAAGTTATTAGTTTCCAGATTTCACTTAGATATTTTCGCAAGGATAATTAATATTTAACGATTTAAAAGAAGAAAGTGGGGAAATGTCCGGTTGGGAAATGTCAGTATACCCAATCCCGGGTTACCCCCCCCCCCCCAAATCACTTTTTCACATAAAGATTAATAAATTTTTAATAAATGACATATATAAAAATATTTCTAGTTCATCAAAATTAGTTAAATTATTGTGTATTTTACCTGTGCCTGTTAGATTTGCCGTTTTAGTCATTAATTGTGAACCGACCATAAAACGATGATTTAATTTGGCCATAGTTTTTTTAATTTGGCCAAAAAAAATTTGGCTAAAGTTTTTTTCATTTGGCTAATAAAATTTTCATTTGGCTAAACTTTTGGCTAAATTTTGTTTCGGTCCAGCGCGAACACTGTGTATGATGTTTCTATTCTCTCGTCTCTTTGTAGTATTGTTTTCGGTTGTTTCATGTATGATGTTTCTATTCTCTCGTCTGATGTTTGTAGTATTGTTTTCGGTTTTTTCATGTATGATGTTTCTATTCTCTCGTCTGATGTTTGTGGTATTGTTTTCGGTTGTTTCATGTATGATGTTTCTATTCTCTCGTCTCTTTGTGGTATTGTTTTCGGTTGTTTCATGTATGATGTTTCTATTCTCTCGTCTGATGTTTGTAGTATTGTTTTCGGTTGTTTCATGTATGATGTTTCTATTCTCTCGTCTGATGTTTGTAGTATTGTTTTCGGTTGTTTCATGTATGATGTTTCTATTCTCTCGTCTGATGTTTGTAGTATTGTTTTCGGTTGTTTCATGTATGATGTTTCTATTCTCTCGTCTCTTTGTGGTATTGTTTTCGGTTGTTTCATGTATGATATTTCTATTCTCTCGTCTGATGTTTGTAGTATTTTTTTCTCGGTTTTGTTCATGTATGATGTTTCTATTCTCTCGTCTCTTTGTAGTATTGTTTTCGGTTTTTTCATGAATGATGTTTCTATTCTCTCGTCTGATGTTTGTAGTATTGTTTTCGGTTTTTTCATGTATGATGTTTCTATTCTCTCGTCTGATGTTTGTAGTATTGTTTTCGGTTGTTTCATGTATGATGTTTCTATTCTCTCGTCTCTTTGTGGTATTGTTTTCGGTTGTTTCATGTATGATATTTCTATTCTCTCGTCTGATGTTTGTAGTATTGTTTTCGGTTGTTTCATGTATGATGTTTCTATTCTCTCGTCTGATGTTTGTAGTATTGTTTTCGGTTTTTTCATGTATGATGTTTCTATTCTCTCGTCTCTTTGTGGTTGTCTTGATGTTGGTAGTATTGTTTTCGGTTGTTTCATGTTTGATGTTTCTACTCCCTCGTCTCTTTGTAGTATTGTTTTCGGTTGTTTCATGTATGTTTCTATTCTCTCGTTCGATGTTTGTTGTATTGTTTTCGGTTTTTTCATGTATGATGTTTCTATTCTCTCGTCTGATGTTTGTAGTATTGTTTTCGGTTGTTTCATGTTTGATGTTTCTATTATCTCGTCTGATGTTTGTAGTATTGTTTTCGGTTGTTTCATGTATGATGTTTCTATTCTCTTGTCTCTTTGTGGTTGTCTTGATGTTGGTAGTATTGTTTTCGGTTGTTTCATGTTTGATGTTTCTACTCCCTCGTCTCTTTGTAGTATTGTTTTCGGTTGTTTCATGTATGTTTCTATTCTCTCGTCTGATGTTTGTAGTATTGTTTTCGGTTGTTTCATGTTTGATGTTTCTACTCCCTCGTCTCTTTGTAGTATTGTTTTCGGTTTTTTCATGTATGATGTTTCTATTCTCTCGTTCGATGTTTGTAGTATTGTTTTCGGTTTTTTCATGTTTGATGTTTCTATTCTCTCGTCTGATGTTTGTAGTATTGTTTTCGGTTTTTTCATGTATGATGTTTCTATTCTCTCGTCTCTTTGTAGTATTGTTTTCGGTTGTTTCATGTATGATGTTTCTATTCTCTCGTCTCTTTGTGGTTGTCTTGATGTTTGTTGTATTGTTTTCGGTTTTTTCATGTATGATGTTTCTATTCTCTCGTCTGATGTTTGTAGTATTGTTTTCGGTTGTTTCATGTATGATGTTTCTATTCTCTCGTCTCTTTGTAGTATTGTTTTCGGTTGTTTCATGAATGATGTTTCTATTCTCTCGTCTCTTTGTAGTATTGTTTTCGGTTGTTTCATGTATGATGTTTCTATTCTCTCGTCTGATGTTTGTAGTATTGTTTTCGGTTGTTTCATGTTTGATGTTTCTATTATCTCGTCTGATGTTTGTAGTATTGTTTTCGGTTGTTTCATGTATGATGTTTCTATTCTCTTGTCTCTTTGTGGTTGTCTTGATGTTTGTAGTATTGTTTTCGGTTGTTTCATGTTTGATGTTTCTACTCCCTCGTCTCTTTGTAGTATTGTTTTCGGTTGTTTCATGTATGTTTCTATTCTCTCGTCTGATGTTTGTAGTATTGTTTTCGGTTGTTTCATGTTTGATGTTTCTACTCCCTCGTCTCTTTGTAGTATTGTTTTCGGTTTTTTCATGTATGATGTTTCTATTCTCTCGTTCGATGTTTGTAGTATTGTTTTCGGTTTTTTCATGTTTGATGTTTCTATTCTCTCGTCTGATGTTTGTAGTATTGTTTTCGGTTGTTTCATGTATGATGTTTCTATTCTCTCGTCTGATGTTTGTAGTATTGTTTTCGGTTTTTTCATGTATGATGTTTCTATTCTCTCGTCTCTTTGTAGTATTGTTTTCGGTTGTTTCATGTATGATGTTTCTATTCTCTCGTCTGATGTTTGTAGTATTGTTTTCGGTTGTTTCATGTATGATGTTTCTATTCTCTCGTCTGATCTTTGTAGTATTGTTTTCGGTTGTTTCATGTATGATGTTTCTATTCTCTCGTCTCTTTGTAGTATTGTTTTCGGTTGTTTCATGTATGATGTTTCTATTCTCTCGTCTCTTTGTAGTATTGTTTTCGGTTGTTTCATGAATGATGTTTCTATTCTCTCGTCTGATGTTTGTAGTATTGTTTTCGGTTTTTTCATGTATGATGTTTCTATTCTCTCGTCTGATGTTTGTAGTATTGTTTTCGGTTTTTTCATGTATGATGTTTCTATTCTCTCGTTCGATGTTTGTAGTATTGTTTTCGGTTTTTTCATGTTTGATGTTTCTATTCTCTCGTCTGATGTTTGTAGTATTGTTTTCGGTTGTTTCATGTATGATGTTTCTATTCTCTCGTCTGATGTTTGTAGTATTGTTTTCGGTTTTTTCATGTATGATGTTTCTATTCTCTCGTCTCTTTGTAGTATTGTTTTCGGTTGTTTCATGTATGATGTTTCTATTCTCTCGTCTGATGTTTGTAGTATTGTTTTCGGTTGTTTCATGTATGATGTTTCTATTCTCTCGTCTGATCTTTGTAGTATTGTTTTCGGTTGTTTCATGTATGATGTTTCTATTCTCTCGTCTCTTTGTAGTATTGTTTTCGGTTGTTTCATGTATGATGTTTCTATTCTCTCGTCTCTTTGTAGTATTGTTTTCGGTTGTTTCATGAATGATGTTTCTATTCTCTCGTCTGATGTTTGTATTATTGTTTTCGGTTTTTTCATGTATGATGTTTCTATTCTCTCGTCTGATGTTTGTAGTATTGTTTTCGGTTTTTTCATGTATGATGTTTCTATTCTCTCGTCAGATGTTTGTAGTATTGTTTTCGGTTGTTTCATGTATGATGTTTCTATTCTCTCGTCTGATGTTTGTAGTATTGTTTTCGGTTTTTTTCATGTATGATGTTTCTATTCTCTCGTCTCTTTGTAGTATTGTTTTCGGTTGTTTCATGTATGATGTTTCTATTCTCTCGTCTCTTTGTAGTATTGTTTTCGATTGTTTCATGAATGATGTTTCTATTCTCTCGTCTGATGTTTGTAGTATTGTTTTCGGTTTTTTCATGTATGATGTTTCTATTCTCTCGTCTGATGTTTGTAGTATTGTTTTCGGTTGTTTCATGTATGATGTTTCTATTCTCTCGTCTCTTTGTGGTATTGTTTTCGGTTGTTTCATGTTTGATGTTTCTATTCTCTCGTCTGATGTTTGTAGTATTGTTTTCGGTTGTTTCATGTATGATGTTTCTATTCTCTCGTCTCTTTGTGGTATTGTTTTCGGTTGTTTCATGTATGATGTTTCTATTCTCTCGTCTGATGTTTGTAGTATTGTTTTCGGTTGTTTCATGTATGATGTTTCTATTCTCTCGTCAGATGTTTGTAGTATTGTTTTCGGTTGTTTCATGTATGATGTTTCTATTCTCTCGTCTCTTTGTGGTTGTCTTGATGTTTGTAGTATTGTTTTCGGTTGTTTCATGTATGATGTTTCTATTCTCTCGTCTGATGTTTGTAGTATTGTTTTCGGTTGTTTCATGTATGATGTTTCTATTCTCTCGTCTGATGTCTGTAGTATTGTTTTCGGTTTTTTCATGTATGATGTTTCTATTCTCTCGTCTGATGTTTGTAGTATTGTTTTCGGTTGTTTCATGTATGATGTTTCTATTCTCTCGTCTGATGTTTGTAGTATTGTTTTCGGTTGTTTCATGTATGATGTTTCTATTCTCTCGTCTGATGTCTGTAGTATTGTTTTCGGTTTTTTCATGTATGATGTTTCTATTCTCTCGTCTGATGTTTGTAGTATTGTTTTCGGTTGTTTCATGTATGATGTTTCTATTCTCTCGTCTCTTTGTGGTATTGTTTTCGGTTGTTTCATGTTTGATGTTTCTATTCTCTCGTCTGATGTTTGTAGTATTGTTTTCGGTTGTTTCATGTATGATGTTTCTATTCTCTCGTCTCTTTGTGGTATTGTTTTCGGTTGTTTCATGTATGATGTTTCTATTCTCTCGTCTGATGTTTGTAGTATTGTTTTCGGTTGTTTCATGTATGATGTTTCTATTCTCTCGTCAGATGTTTGTAGTATTGTTTTCGGTTGTTTCATGTATGATGTTTCTATTCTCTCGTCTCTTTGTGGTTGTCTTGATGTTTGTAGTATTGTTTTCGGTTGTTTCATGTATGATGTTTCTATTCTCTCGTCTGATGTTTGTAGTATTGTTTTCGGTTGTTTCATGTATGATGTTTCTATTCTCTCGTCTGATGTCTGTAGTATTGTTTTCGGTTTTTTCATGTATGATGTTTCTATTCTCTCGTCTGATGTTTGTAGTATTGTTTTCGATTGTTTCATGAATGATGTTTCTATTCTCTCGTCAGATGTTTGTAGTATTGTTTTCGGTTGTTTCATGTATGATGTTTCTATTCTCTCGTCTGATGTTTGTAGTATTGTTTTCGGTTGTTTCATGTATGATGTTTCTATTCTCTCGTCTCTTTGTGGTTGTCTTGATGTTTGTAGTATTGTTTTCGGTTGTTTCATGTATGATGTTTCTATTCTCTCGTCTGATGTTTGTAGTATTGTTTTCGGTTGTTTCATGTATGATGTTTCTATTCTCTCGTCTGATGTTTGTAGTATTGTTTTCGATTGTTTCATGAATGATGTTTCTATTCTCTCGTCAGATGTTTGTAGTATTGTTTTCGGTTGTTTCATGTATGATGTTTCTATTCTCTCGTCTGATGTTTGTAGTATTGTTTTCGGTTGTTTCATGTATGATGTTTCTATTCTCTCGTCTGATGTTTGTAGTATTGTTTTCGGTTGTTTCATGTATGATGTTTCTATTCTCTCGTCTGATGTTTGTAGTATTGTTTTCGGTTGTTTCATGTATGATGTTTCTATTCTCTCGTCTGATGTTTGTAGTATTGTTTTCGGTTGTTTCATGTTTGATGTTTCTATTATCTCGTCTGATGTTTGTAGTATTGTTTTCGGTTGTTTCATGTATGATGTTTCTATTCTCTTGTCTCTTTGTGGTTGTCTTGATGTTTGTAGTATTGTTTTCGGTTGTTTCATGTTTGATGTTTCTATTATCTCGTCTGATGTTTGTAGTATTGTTTTCGGTTGTTTCATGTATGATGTTTCTATTCTCTTGTCTCTTTGTGGTTGTCTTGATGTTTGTAGTATTGTTTTCGGTTGTTTCATGTATGGTGTTTCTATTCTCTCGTCTCTTTGTGGTTGTCTTGATGTTTGTAGTATTGTTTTCGGTTGTTTCATGTATGATGTTTCTATTCTCTCGTCTGATGTTTGTAGTATTGTTTTCGGTTGTTTCATGTATGATGTTTCTATTCTCTCGTCTCTTTGTAGTATTGTTTTCGGTTTTTTCATGTATGATGTTTCTATTCTCTCGTCAGATGTTTGTAGTATTGTTTTCGGTTGTTTCATGTATGATGTTTCTATTCTCTCGTCTGATGTTTGTAGTATTGTTTTCGGTTGTTTCATGTTTGATGTTTCTATTATCTCGTCTGATGTTTGTAGTATTGTTTTCGGTTGTTTCATGTATGATGTTTCTATTCTCTTGTCTCTTTGTGGTTGTCTTGATGTTTGTAGTATTGTTTTCGGTTGTTTCATGTTTGATGTTTCTACTCCCTCGTCTCTTTGTAGTATTGTTTTCGGTTGTTTCATGTATGTTTCTATTCTCTCGTCTGATGTTTGTAGTATTGTTTTCGGTTGTTTCATGTTTGATGTTTCTACTCCCTCGTCTCTTTGTAGTATTGTTTTCGGTTTTTTCATGTATGATGTTTCTATTCTCTCGTTCGATGTTTGTAGTATTGTTTTCGGTTTTTTCATGTTTGATGTTTCTATTCTCTCGTCTGATGTTTGTAGTATTGTTTTCGGTTGTTTCATGTATGATGTTTCTATTCTCTCGTCTCTTTGTGGTATTGTTTTCGGTTGTTTCATGTATGATGTTTCTATTCTCTCGTCTGATGTTTGTAGTATTGTTTTCGGTTGTTTCATGTATGATGTTTCTATTCTCTCGTCTGATGTTTGTAGTATTGTTTTCGGTTTTTTCATGTATGATGTTTCTATTCTGTCGTTCGATGTTTGTAGTATTGTTTTCGGTTGTTTCATGTATGATGTTTCTATTCTCTCGTCTGATGTTTGTAGTATTGTTTTCGGTTGTTTCATGTATGATGTTTCTATTCTCTCGTCTGATGTTTGTAGTATTGTTTTCGGTTTTTTCATGTATGATGTTTCTATTCTCTCGTCTCTTTGTGGTATTGTTTTCGGTTGTTTCATGTATGATGTTTCTATTCTCTCGTTCGATGTTTGTAGTATTGTTTTCGGTTTTTTAATGTATGATGTTTCTATTCTCTCGTCTGATGTTTGTAGTATTGTTTTCGGTTGTTTCATGTATGATGTTTCTATTCTCTCGTCTGATGTTTTAGTATTGTTTTCGGTTGTTTCATGTTTGATGTTTCTATTATCTCGTCTGATGTTTGTAGTAATGTTTTCGGTTGTTTCATGTTTGATGTTTCTACTCCCTCGTCTCTTTGTAGTATTGTTTTCGTTTTTTTCATGTATGATGTTTCTATTCTCTCGTTCGATGTTTGTAGTATTTATTTTCGGTTTTTTCATGTATGATGTTTCTATTCTCTCGTCTGATGTTTGTAGTATTGTTTTCGGTTTTTTCATGCATGATGTTTCTATTCTCTCGTCTCTTTGTTGTATTGTTTTCGGTTTTTTCATGTATGATGTTTCTATTCTCTCGTCTGATGTTTGTAGTATTGTTTTCGGTTGTTTCATGTATGATGTTTCTGTTCTCTCCTCTGATGTTTGTAGTATTGTTTTCGGTTTTTTCATGTATGATGTTTCTATTCTCTCGTTCGATGTTTGTAGTATTGTTATCGGTTTTTTCATGTTTGATGTTTATACTCTCTCGTCTCTTTGTAGTATTGTTTTCGGTTTTTTCATGTATGATGTTTCTGTTCTCTCGTCTGATGTTTGTAGAATTGTTTTCGGGTTTTTCATGTATGATGTTTCTATTCTCTCGTCTCTTTGTGGTATTGTTTTCGGTTTTTTCATGTATGATGTTTCTATTCTCTCGTCTCTTTGTGGTTGTCTTGATGTTTGTTGTATTGTTTTCGGTTTTTTCATGTATGATGTTTCTATTCTCTCGTCTGATGTTTGTAGTATTGTTTTCGGTTTTTTCATGTGTTGTGTTTCTATTCTCTCGCTTCTTTGTTGTATTGTTTTCGGTTTTTTCATGTATGATGTTTCTATTTTCTCTCGTCTCTTCTATCGTGTCTTGATGTTTGTAGTATTGTTTTCGGTTTTTTCATGTATGATGTTTCTATTCTCTCGTCTGATGTTTTTAGTATTGTTTTCGGTTTTTTCATGTTTGATGTTTCTATTATCTCGTCTGATGTTTGTAGTAATGTTTTCGGTTTTTTCATGTTTGATGTTTCTATTCTCTCGTCTGATGTTTTTAGTATTGTTTTCGGTTTTTTCATGTATGATGTTTCTATTATCTCGTCTGATGTTTGTAGTAATGTTTTCGGTTTTTTCATGTTTGATGTTTCTATTCTCTCGTCTCTTTGTGGTATTGTTTTCGGTTTTTTCATGTATGATGTTTCTATTCTCTCGTCTGATGTTTTTAGTATTGTTTTCGGTTTTTTCATGTATGATGTTTCTATTATCTCGTCTGATGTTTGTAGTAATGTTTTCGGTTTTTTCATGTTTGATGTTTCTATTCTCTCGTCTCTTTGTGGTATTGTTTTCGGTTTTTTCATGTATGATGTTTCTATTCTCTCGTCTGATGTTTTTAGTATTGTTTTCGGTTTTTTCATGTATGATGTTTCTATTATCTCGTCTGATGTTTGTAGTAATGTTTTCGGTTTTTTCATGTATGATGTTTCTATTCTCTCGTCTCTTTGTGGTTGTCTTGATGTTTGTAGTATTGTTTTCGGTTTTTTCATGTATGATGTTTCTATTCTCTCGTCTCTTTGTGGTTGTCTTGATGTTTGTAGTATTGTTTTCGGTTTTGTTCATGTATGATGTTTCTATTCTCTCGTCTCTTGGTGGTTGTTTTGATGTTTGTAGTATTGTTTTCGTTTTTTTTCATGTATGATGTTTCTATTCTCTCGTCTGATGTTTGTAGTAATGTTTTCGGTTTTTTCATGTATGATGTTTCTATTCTCTCGTCTGATGTTTGTAGTATTGTTTTCGGTTTTTTCATGAATGATGTTTCCATTCTCTCGTCTGATGTTTGTAATATTGTTTTCGGTTGTTTCATGTATGATGTTTCTATTCTCTTGTCTCTTTGTGGTTGTCTTGATGTTTGTAGCATTGTTTTCGGTTTTTTCATGTATGATGTTTCTATTCTCTCGTCTCTTTGTAGTATTGTTTGCGGTTTTTTCATGTGTGGTGTTTCTATTCTATCGTCTCTTTGTCGTATTGTTTTCGGTTTTTGCATGTGTGATGTTTCTATTCTCTCGTCTCTTTGTGGTTGTCTTGATGTTTGTAGTATTGTTTTCGTTTTTTTTCATGTATGATGTTTCTATTCTCTCGTCTCTTTGTGGTTGTCTTGATGTTTGTAGTATTGTTTTCGGTTTTATTCATGTATGATGTTTCTATTCTCTCGTCTCTTTGTGGTTGTCTTGATGTTTGTAGTATTGTTTTCGGTTTTTTCATGTATGATGTTTCTATTCTCTCGTTTCTTTGTAGTATTGTTTTCGGTTGTTTCATGTATGATGTTTCTATTCTATCGTCTGATGTTTGTAGTATTGTTTTCGGTTGTTTCATGTATGATTTTCTACTCCCTCGTCTCTTTGTAGTATTGTTTTCGGTTGTTTCATGTATGATGTTTCTATTCTCTCGTCTGATGTTTGTAGTATTGTTTTCGGTTGTTTCATGTATGATGTTTCTATTCTCTCGTCTGTTTGTGGTTGTCTTGATGTTTGTAGTATTGTTTTCGGTTTTGTTCATGTATGATGTTTCTATTCTCTCGTCTCTTTGTAGTATTGTTTTCGGTTGTTTCATGTATGATGTTTCTATTCTCTCGTCTGATGTTTGTAGTATTGTTTTCGGTTTTTTCAAGTATGATGTTTCTATTCTCTCGTCTCTTTGTGGTTGTCTTGATGTTTGTAGTATTGTTTTCGGTTTTGTTCATGTATGATGTTTCTATTCTCTCGTCTCTTTGTGGTTGTCTTGATGTTTGTAGTATTGTTTTCGGTTTTTTCATGTATGATGTTTCTATTCTCTCGTCTGATGTTTGTAGTATTGTTTTCGGTTGTTTCATGAATGATGTTTCTATTCTCTCGTCTGATGTTTGTAGTATTGTTTTCGGTTGTTTCATGTATGATGTTTCCATTCTCTCGTCTGATGTTTGTAATATTGTTTTCGGTTGTTTCATGTATGATGTTTCTATTCTCTTGTCTCTTTGTGGTTGTCTTGATGTTTGTAGCATTGTTTTCGGTTTTTTCATGTATGATGTTTCTATTCTCTCGTCTCTTTGTAGTATTGTTTGCGGTTTTTTCATGTGTGGTGTTTCTATTCTATCGTCTCTTTGTCGTATTGTTTTCGGTTTTTGCATGTGTGATGTTTCTATTCTCTCGTCTCTTTGTGGTTGTCTTGATGTTTGTAGTATTGTTTTCGTTTTTTTTCATGTATGATGTTTCTATTCTCTCGTCTCTTTGTGGTTGTCTTGATGTTTGTAGTATTGTTTTCGGTTTTATTCATGTATGATGTTTCTATTCTCTCGTCTCTTTGTGGTTGTCTTGATGTTTGTAGTATTGTTTTCGGTTTTTTCATGTATGATGTTTCTATTCTCTCGTTTCTTTGTAGTATTGTTTTCGGTTGTTTCATGTATGGTGTTTCTATTCTATCGTCTGATGTTTGTAGTATTGTTTTCGGTTGTTTCATGTATGATTTTCTACTCCCTCGTCTCTTTGTAGTATTGTTTTCGGTTGTTTCATGTATGATGTTTCTGTTCTCTCGTCTGATGTTTGTAGTATTGTTTTCGGTTGTTTCATGTATGATGTTTCTATTCTCTCGTTCGATGTTTGTAGTATTGTTTTCGGTTGTTTCATGAATGATGTTTCCATTCTCTCGTCTGATGTTTGTAATATTGTTTTCGGTTGTTTCATGTATGATGTTTCTATTCTCTTGTCTCTTTGTGGTTGTCTTGATGTTTGTAGCATTGTTTTCGGTTTTTTCATGTATGATGTTTCTATTCTCTCGTCTCTTTGTAGTATTGTTTTCGGTTTTTTCATGTGTGGTGTTTCTATTCTATCGTCTCTTTGTCGTATTGTTTTCGGTTTTTTCATGTGTGATGTTTCTATTCTCTCGTCTCTTTGTGGTTGTCTTGATGTTTGTAGTATTGTTTTCGGTTTTTTTCATGTATGATGTTTCTATTCTCTCGTCTCTTTGTGGTTGTCTTGATGTTTGTAGTATTGTTTTCGGTTTTTTCATGTATGATGTTTCTATTCTCTCGTTTCTTTGTAGTATTGTTTTCGGTTGTTTCATGTATGATGTTTCTATTCTCTCGTCTGATGTTTGCAGTATTGTTTTCGGTTGTTTCATGTATGATTTTCTACTCCCTCGTCTCTTTGTAGTATTGTTTTCGGTTGTTTCATGTATGATGTTTCTATTCTCTCGTCTCTTTGTGGTTGTCTTGATGTTTGTAGTATTGTTTTCGGTTTTTTTTCATGTATGATGTTTCTATTCTCTCGTCTCTTTGTGGTTGTCTTGATGTTTGTAGTATTGTTTTCGGTTTTTTCATGTTTGATGTTTCTATTCTCTCGTCTCTTTGTAGTATTGTTTTCGGTTGTTTCATGTATGATATTTCTATTCTCTCGTCTGATGTTTGTAGTATTGTTTTCGGTTGTTTCATGTATGGTGTTTCTATTCTCTCGTCTGATGTTTGTAGTATTGTTTTCGGTTGTTTCATGTTTGATGTTTCTACTCCCTCGTCTCTTTGTAGTATTGTTTTCGGTTGTTTCATGTATGTTTCTATTCTCTCGTCTGATGTTTGTAGTATTGTTTTCGGTTGTTTCATGTTTGATGTTTCTACTCCCTCGTCTCTTTGTAGTATTGTTTTCGGTTTTTTCATGTATGACGTTTCTATTCTCTCGTTCGATGTTTGTAGTATTGTTTTCGGTTTTTTCATGTTTGATGTTTCTATTCTCTCGTCTGATGTTTGTAGTATTGTTTTCGGTTGTTTCATGTATGATGTTTCTATTCTCTCGTCTGATGTTTGTAGTATTGTTTTCGTTTTGTTCATGCATGATGTTTCTATTCTCTCGTCTCTTTGTGGTATTGTTTTCGGTTGTTTCATGTATGATGTTTCTATTCTCTCGTCTGATGTTTGTAGTATTGTTTTCGGTTGTTTCATGTATGATGTTTCTATTCTCTCGTCTGATGTTTGTAGTATTGTTTTCGGTTTTTTCATGTATGATGTTTCTATTCTCTCGTTCGATGTTTGTAGTATTGTTTTCGGTTGTTTCATGTATGATGTTTCTATTCTCTCGTCTGATGTTTGTAGTATTGTTTTCGGTTGTTTCATGTATGATGTTTCTATTCTCTCGTTCGACGTTTGTAGTATTGTTTTCGGTTGTTTCATGTTTGATGTTTCTATTCTCTCGTCTGATGTTTGTAGTATTGTTTTCGGTTGTTTCATGTAAGATGTTTCTATTCTCTCGTATGATGTTTGTAGTATTGTTTTCGGTTTTTTCATGTATGATGTTTCTATTCTCTCGTCTGATGTTTGTAGTATTGTTTTCGGTTGTTTCATGTTTGATGTTTCTATTATCTCGTCTGATGTTTGTAGTAATGTTTTCGGTTGTTTCATGTTTGATGTTTCTACTCCCTCGTCTCTTTGTAGTATTGTTTTCGTTTTTTTCATGTATGATGTTTCTATTCTCTCGTTCGATGTTTGTAGTATTGTTTTCGGTTTTTTTCATGTTTGATGTTTCTATTCTCTCGTCTGATGTTTGTAGTATTTATTTTCGGTTTTTTCATGTATGATGTTTCTATTCTCTCGTCTCTTTGTTGTATTGTTTTCGGTTTTTTCATGTATGATGTTTCTATTCTCTCGTCTGATGTTTGTAGTATTGTTTTCGGTTGTTTCATGTATGATGTTTCTGTTCTCTCCTCTGATGTTTGTAGCATTGTTTTCGGTTTTTTCATGTATGATGTTTCTATTCTCTCGTTCGATGTTTGTAGTATTGTTATCGGTTTTTTCATGTTTGATGTTTATACTCTCTCGTCTCTTTGTAGTATTGTTTTCGGTTTTTTCATGTATGATGTTTCTGTTCTCTCGTCTGATGTTTGTAGAATTGTTTTCGGGTTTTTCATGCATGATGTTTCTATTCTCTCGTCTCTTTGTGGTATTGTTTTCGGTTTTTTCATGTATGATGTTTCTATTCTCTCGTCTCTTTGTGGTTGTCTTGATGTTTGTTGTATTGTTTTCGGTTTTTTCATGTATGATGTTTCTATTCTCTCGTCTGATGTTTGTAGTATTGTTTTCGGTTTTTTCAAGTGTTGTGTTTCTATTCTCTCGCTTCTTTGTTGTATTGTTTTCGGTTTTTTCATGTATGATGTTTCTATTTTCTCTCGTCTCTTCTATCGTGTCTTGATGTTTGTAGTATTGTTTTCGGTTTTTTCATGTATGATGTTTCTATTCTCTCGTCTGATGTTTTTAGTATTGTTTTCGGTTTTTTCATGTATGATGTTTCTATTATCTCGTCTGATGTTTGTAGTAATGTTTTCGGTTTTTTCATGTATGATGTTTCTATTCTCTCGTCTCTTTGTGGTTGTCTTGATGTTTGTAGTATTGTTTTCGGTTTTTTCATGTATGATGTTTCTATTCTCTCGTCTCTTTGTGGTTGTCTTGATGTTTGTAGTATTGTTTTCGGTTTTGTTCATGTATGATGTTTCTATTCTCTCGTCTCTTGGTGGTTGTTTTGATGTTTGTAGTATTGTTTTCGTTTTTTTTCATGTATGATGTTTCTATTCTCTCGTCTCTTTGTGGTTGTCTTGATGTTTGTAGTATTGTTTTCGGTTTTTTCATGTATGATGTTTCTATTCTCTCGTCTGATGTTTGTAGTATTGTTTTCGGTTGTTTCATGTATGATGTTTCCATTCTCTCGTCTCTTTGTGGTATTGTTTTCGGTTGTTTCATGTATGATGTTTCTATTCTCTCGTCTGATGTTTGTAGTATTGTTTTCGGTTGTTTCATGTATGATGTTTCCATTCTCTCGTCTGATGTTTGTAATATTGTTTTCGGTTGTTTCATGTATGATGTTTCTATTCTCTTGTCTCTTTGTGGTTGTCTTGATGTTTGTAGCATTGTTTTCGGTTTTTTCATGTATGATGTTTCTATTCTCTCGTCTCTTTGTAGTATTGTTTGCGGTTGTTTCATGTGTGGTGTTTCTATTCTATCGTCTCTTTGTCGTATTGTTTTCGGTTTTTGCATGTGTGATGTTTCTATTCTCTCGTCTCTTTGTGGTTGTCTTGATGTTTGTAGTATTGTTTTCGTTTTTTTTCATGTATGATGTTTCTATTCTCTCGTCTCTTTGTGGTTGTCTTGATGTTTGTAGTATTGTTTTCGTTTTTTTTCATGTATGATGTTTCTATTCTCTCGTCTGATGTTTTTAGTATTGTTTTCGGTTTTTTCATGTATGATGTTTCTATTATCTCGTCTGATGTTTGTAGTAATGTTTTCGGTTTTTTCATGTATGATGTTTCTATTCTCTCGTCTCTTTGTGGTTGTCTTGATGTTTGTAGTATTGTTTTCGGTTTTTTCATGTATGATGTTTCTATTCTCTGGTCTCTTTGTGGTTGTCTTGATGTTTGTAGTATTGTTTTCGGTTTTGTTCATGTATGATGTTTCTATTCTCTCGTCTCTTGGTGGTTGTTTTGATGTTTGTAGTATTGTTTTCGTTTTTTTTCATGTATGATGTTTCTATTCTCTCGTCTCTTTGTGGTTGTCTTGATGTTTGTAGTATTGTTTTCGGTTTTTTCATGTATGATGTTTCTATTCTCTCGTCTGATGTTTGTAGTATTGTTTTCGGTTGTTTCATGTATGATGTTTCTATTCTCTTGTCTCTTTGTGGTTGTCTTGATGTTTGTAGCATTGTTTTCGGTTTTTTCATGTATGATGTTTCTATTCTCTCGTCTCTTTGTAGTATTGTTTGCGGTTTTTTCATGTGTGGTGTTTCTATTCTATCGTCTCTTTGTCGTATTGTTTTCGGTTTTTGCATGTGTGATGTTTCTATTCTCTCGTCTCTTTGTGGTTGTCTTGATGTTTGTAGTATTGTTTTCGTTTTTTTTCATGTATGATGTTTCTATTCTCTCGTCTCTTTGTGGTTGTCTTGATGTTTGTAGTATTGTTTTCGGTTTTGTTCATGTATGATGTTTCTATTCTCTCGTCTCTTGGTGGTTGTTTTGATGTTTGTAGTATTGTTTTCGTTTTTTTTCATGTATTATGTTTCTATTCTCTCGTCTCTTTGTGGTTGTCTTGATGTTTGTAGTATTGTTTTCGGTTTTTTTCATGTATGATGTTTCTATTCTCTCGTCTCTTTGTGGTTGTCTTGATGTTTGTAGTATTGTTTTCGGTTTTTTCATGTATGTTGTTTCTATTCTCTCGTCTCTTTGTGGTTGTCTTGATGTTTGTAGTATTGTTTTCGGTTTTGTTCATGTATGATGTTTCTATTCTCTCGTCTCTTGGTGGTTGTTTTGATGTTTGTAGTATTGTTTTCGTTTTTTTTCATGTATGATGTTTCTATTCTCTCGTCTCTTTGTGGTTGTCTTGATGTTTGTAGTATTGTTTTCGGTTTTTTCATGTATGATGTTTCTATTCTCTCGTCTGATGTTTGTAGTATTGTTTTCGGTTGTTTCATGTATGATGTTTCTATTCTCTTGTCTCTTTGTGGTTGTCTTGATGTTTGTAGCATTGTTTTCGGTTTTTTCATGTATGATGTTTCTATTCTCTCGTCTCTTTGTAGTATTGTTTGCGGTTTTTTCATGTGTGGTGTTTCTATTCTATCGTCTCTTTGTCGTATTGTTTTCGGTTTTTGCATGTGTGATGTTTCTATTCTCTCGTCTCTTTGTGGTTGTCTTGATGTTTGTAGTATTGTTTTCGTTTTTTTTCATGTATGATGTTTCTATTCTCTCGTCTCTTTGTGGTTGTCTTGATGTTTGTAGTATTGTTTTCGGTTTTTTTCATGTATGATGTTTCTATTCTCTCGTCTCTTTGTGGTTGTCTTGATGTTTGTAGTATTGTTTTCGGTTTTTTCATGTATGTTGTTTCTATTCTCTCGTTTCTTTGTAGTATTGTTTTCGGTTGTTTCATGTATGATGTTTCTATTCTATCGTCTGATGTTTGTAGTATTGTTTTCGGTTGTTTCATGTATGATTTTCTACTCCCTCGTCTCTTTGTAGTATTGTTTTCGGTTGTTTCATGTATGATGTTTCTATTCTCTCGTCTGATGTTTGTAGTATTGTTTTCGGTTGTTTCATGTATGATGTTTCCATTCTCTCGTCTGATGTTTGTAATATTGTTTTCGGTTGTTTCATGTATGATGTTTCTATTCTCTTGTCTCTTTGTGGTTGTCTTGATGTTTGTAGCATTGTTTTCGGTTTTTTCATGTATGATGTTTCTATTCTCTCGTCTCTTTGTAGTATTGTTTTCGGTTTTTTCATGTGTGGTGTTTCTATTCTATCGTCTCTTTGTCGTATTGTTTTCGGTTTTTTCATGTGTGATGTTTCTATTCTCTCGTCTCTTTGTGGTTGTCTTGATGTTTGTAGTATTGTTTTCGGTTTTTTTCATGTATGATGTTTCTATTCTCTCGTCTCTTTGTGGTTGTCTTGATGTTTGTAGTATTGTTTTCGGTTTTTTCATGTATGATGTTTCTATTCTCTCGTTTCTTTGTAGTATTGTTTTCGGTTGTTTCATGTATGATGTTTCTATTCTCTCGTCTGATGTTTGTAGTATTGTTTTCGGTTGTTTCATGTATGATTTTCTACTCCCTCGTCTCTTTGTAGTATTGTTTTCGGTTGTTTCATGTATGATGTTTCTATTCTCTCGTCTCTTTGTGGTTGTCTTGATGTTTGTAGTATTGTTTTCGGTTTTTTTTCATGTATGATGTTTCTATTCTCTCGTCTCTTTGTGGTTGTCTTGATGTTTGTAGTATTGTTTTCGGTTTTTTCATGTTTGATGTTTCTATTCTCTCGTCTCTTTGTAGTATTGTTTTCGGTTGTTTCATGTATGATGTTTCTATTCTCTCGTCTGATGTTTGTAGTATTGTTTTCGGTTGTTTCACGTATGGTGTTTCTATTCTCTCGTCTGATGTTTGTAGTATTGTTTTCGGTTGTTTCATGTATGATGTTTCTATTCTCTCGTCTCTTTGTGGTATTGTTTTCGGTTTTTTCATGTATGATGTTTCTATTCTCTCGTATGATGTTTGTTGTATTGTTTTCGGTTTTTTCATGTTTGATGTTTCTATTCTCTCGTATGATGTTTGTTGTATTGTTTTCGGTTTTTTCATGTATGATGTTTCTATTCTCTCGTCTCATGTTTGTAGTATTGTTTTCGGTTTTTTCATGCATGATGTTTCTATTCTCTCGTCTCTTTGTTGTATTGTTTTCGGTTTTTTCATGTATGATGTTTCTATTCTCTCGTCTCATGTTTGTTGTATTGTTTTCGGTTGTTTCATGTATGATGTTTCTGTTCTCTCCTCTGATGTTTGTAGTATTGTTTTCGTTTTTTTCATGTATGATGTTTCTATTCTCTCGTTCGATGTTTGTTGTATTGTTATCGGTTTTTTCATGTTTGATGTTTATACTCTCTCGTCTCTTTGTGGTATTGTTTTCGGTTTTTTCATGTATGATGTTTCTGTTCTCTCGTCTGATGTTTGTAGAATTGTTTTCGGGGTTTTCATGTATGATGTTTCTATTCTCTCGTCTCTTTGTGGTATTGTTTTCGGTTTTTTCATGTATGATGTTTCTATTCTCTCGTCTCTTTGTGGTTGTCTTGATGTTTGTTGTATTGTTTTCGGTTTTTTCATGTATGATGTTTCTATTCTCTCTCGTCTCTTCTCTCGTGTCTTGATGTTTGTAGTATTGTTTTCGGTTTTTTCATGTATGATGTTTCTATTCTCTCGTCTGATGTTTTTAGTATTGTTTTCGGTTTTTTCATGTATGATGTTTCTATTATCTCGTCTGATGTTTGTAGTAATGTTTTCGTTTTTTTCATGTATGATGTTTCTATTCTCTCGTCTCTTTGTGGTTGTCTTGATGTTTGTAGTATTGTTTTCGGTTTTTTCATGTATGATGTTTCTATTCTCTCGTCTCTATGTGGTTGTCTTGATGTTTGTAGTATTGTTTTCGGTTTTTTCATGTATGATGTTTCTATTCTCTCGTCTCTTTGTAGTATTATTTTCGGTTTTTTCATGTGTGATGTTTCTATTCTCTCTCGTCTCTTCTCTCGTGTCTTGATGTTTGTAGTATTGTTTTCGGTTTTTTCATGTAAGATGTTTCTATTCTCTCGTCTGATGTTTTTAGTATTGTTTTCGGTTTTTTCATGCATGATGTTTCTATTCTCTCGTCTCTTTGTTGTATTGTTTTCGGTTTTTTCATGTATGATGTTTCTATTCTCTCGTCTCATGTTTGTTGTATTGTTTTCGGTTGTTTCATGTATGATGTTTCTGTTCTCTCCTCTGATGTTTGTAGTATTTCTTTCGTTTTTTTCTTGTATGATGTTTCTATTCTCTCGTTCGATGTTTGTAGTATTGTTATCGGTTTTTTCATGTTTGATGTTTATACTCTCTCGTCTCTTTGTGGTATTGTTTTCGGTTTTTTCATGTATGATGTTTCTGTTCTCTCGTCTGATGTTTGTAGAATTGTTTTCGGGTTTTTCATGTATGATGTTTCTATTCTCTCGTCTCTTTGTGGTATTGTTTTCGGTTTTTTCATGTATGATGTTTCTATTCTCTCGTCTATTTGTGGTTGTCTTGATGTTTGTTGTATTGTTTTCGGTTTTTTCATGTATGAAGTTTCTATTCTCTCGTCTGATGTTTGTAGTATTGTTTTCGTTTTTTTCATGTGTTGTGTTTCTATTCTCTCGCCTCTTTGTTGTATTGTTTTCGGTTGTTTCATCTATGATGTTTCTATTCTCTCGTCTGATGTTTGTAGTATTGTTTTCGGTTTTTTCATGTATGATGTTTCTATTCTCTCTCGTCTCTTCTCTCGTGTCTTGATGTTTGTAGTAATGTTTTCGGTTTTTTCATGTATGATATTTCTATTCTCTCGTCTGATGTTTTTAGTATTGTTTTCGGTTTTTTCATGTATGATGTTTCTATTATCTCGTCTGATGTTTGTAGTAATGTTTTCGGTTTTTTCATGTATGATGTTTCTATTCTCTCGTCTCTTTGTGGTTGTCTTGATGTTTGTAGTATTGTTTTCGGTTTTTTCATGTATGATGTTTCTATTCTCTCGTCTCTTTGTAGTATTGTTTTCGGTTTTTTCATGTATGATGTTTCTATTCTCTCTCGTCTCTTCTCTCGTGTCTTGATGTTTGTAGTATTGTTTTCGGTTTTTTCATGTATGATGTTTCTATTCTCTCGTCTGATGTTTTTAGTATTGTTTTCGGTTTTTTCATGTATGATGTTTCTATTATCTCGTCTGATGTTTGTAGTAATGTTTTCGGTTTTTTTCGTGTATGATGTTTCTATTCTCTCGTCTCTTTGTGGTTGTCTTGATGTTTGTAGTATTGTTTTCGGTTTTTTCATGTATGATGTTTCTATTCTCTCGTCTCTTTGTGGTTGTCTTGATGTTTGTAGTATTGTTTTCGGTTTTTTCATGTATGATGTTTCTATTCTCTCGTCTCTTTGTGGTTGTCTTGATGTTTGTAGTATTGTTTTCGGTTTTTTTCATGTATGATGTTTCTATTCTCTCGTCTCTTTGTGGTTGTCTTGATGCTTGTAGTATTGTTTTCGGTTTTTTCATGTATGATGTTTATATTCTCTCGTCTCTTTGTGGTTGTCTTGATGTTTGTAGTATTGTTTTCGGTTTTTTTCATGTATGATGTTTCTATTCTCTCGTCTCTTTATGGTTGTCTTGATGTTTGTAGTATTGTTTTCGGTTTTTTCATGTATGATGTTTCTATTCTCTCGTCTCTTTGTGGTTGTCTTGATGTTTGTAGTATTGTTTCCGGTTTTTCATGTATGATGTTTCTATTCTCTCGTCTGATGTTTGTAGTATTGTTTTCGGTTGTTTCATGTATGATGTTTCTATTCTCTCGTATGATGTTTGTAGTATTGTTTTCGGTTGTTTCATGTATGATGTTTCTATTCTCTCGTCTGATGTTTGTAATATTGTTTTCGGTTGTTTCATGTATGATGTTTCTATTCTCTTGTCTCTTTGAGGTTGTCTTGATGTTTGTAGCATTGTTTTCGGTTTTTTCATGTATGATGTTTCTATTCTCTCGTCTCTTTGTAGTATTGTTTTCGGTTTTTTCATGTGTGATGTTTCTATTCTATCGTCTCTTTGTCGTATTGTTTTCGGTTTTTTCATGTGTGATGTTTCTATTCTCTCGTCTCTTTGTGGTTGTCTTGATGTTTGTAGTATTGTTTTCGGTTTTTTTCATGTATGATGTTTCTATTCTCTCGTCTCTTTGTGGTTGTCTTGATGTTTGTAGTATTGTTTTCGATTTTTTTCATGTATGATGTTTCTATTCTCTCGTCTCTTTGTGGTTGTCTTGATGTTTGTAGTATTGTTTTCGGTTTTTTCATGTATTATGTTTCTATTCTCGCGTCTCTTTGTAGTATTGTTTTCGGTTGTTGCATGTATGATGTTTCTATTCTCTCGTCTGATGTTTGTAGTATTGTTTTCGGTTTTTTCATGTATGATGTTTCTATTCTCTTGTCTCTTTGTGGTTGTCTTGATGTTTGTAGTATTGTTTTCGGTTTTTTCATGTATGATGTTTCTATTCTCTCGTCTGGTGTTTGTAGTATTGTTTTCGGTTTTTTCATGTATGATGTTTCTATTCTCTCGTCTGATGTTTGTAGTATTGTTTTCGGTTGTTTCATGCATGATGTTTCTACTCTCTCGTCTGATGTCTGTAGTATTGTTTTCGGTTGTTTCATGAATGATGTTTCTATTCTCTCGTCTGATGTTTGTAGTATTGTTTTCGGTTTTTTCATGTATGATGTTTCTATTATCTCGTCTGATGTTTGTAGTAATGTTTTCGGTTTTTTCATGTATGATGTTTCTATTCTCTCGTCTGATGTTTGTAGTATTGTTTTCGTTTTTTTCATGTATGATGTTTCTATTCTCTCGTCTCTTTGTGGGTGTCTTGATGTTTGTAGTATTGTTTTCGGTTTTTCCATGTATGATGTTTCTATTCTCTCGTCTCTTCTCTCGTGTCTTGATGTTTGTTGTATTGTTTTCGGTTGTTTCATGTATGATGTGTCTATTCTCTCGTCTCTTTGTAGTATTGTTTTCGGTTGTTTCATGTATGATGTTTCTATTCTCTCGTCTCTTTGTGGTTGTCTTGATGTTTGTAGTATTGTTTTCGGTTTTTTTCATGTATGATGTTTCTATTCTCTCGTCTCTTTGTGGTTGTCTTGATGTTTGTAGTATTGTTTTCGGTTTTTTCATGTATGATGTTTCTATTCTCTCGTCTCTTCTCTCGTGTCTTGGTGTTTGTAGTATTGTTTTCGGTTGTTTCATGTATGATGTTTCTATTCTCTCGTTTCTTTGTAGTATTGTTTTCGGTTGTTTCATGTATGATGTTTCTATTCTCTCGTCTCTTTGTGGTTGTCTTGATGTTTGTAGTATTGTTTTCGTTTTTTTTCATGTATGATGTTTCTATTCTCTCGTCTCTTTGTGGTTGTCTTGATGTTTGTAGTATTGTTTTCGGTTTTTTCATGTATGATGTTTCTATTCTCTCGTCTGTTTGTGGTTGTCTTGATGTTTGTAGTATTGTTTTCGGTTTTTTCATGTATGATGTTTCTATTCTCTCGTCTGATGTTTGTAGTATTGTTTTCGGTTGTTTCATGTATGATGTTTCTATTCTATCGTCTCTTTGTGGTTGTCTTGATGTTTGTGGTATTGTTTTCGGTTGTTTCATGTATGATGTTTCTATTCTCTCGTCTGATGTTTGTAATATTGTTTTCGGTTGTTTCATGTATGATGTTTCTATTCTCTTGTCTCTTTGTGGTTGTCTTGATGTTTGTAGCATTGTTTTAGTTTTTTTCATGTGTGGTGTTTCTATTCTATCGTCTCTTTGTCGTATTGTTTTCGGTTTTTTCATGTGTGATGTTTCTATTCTCTCGTCTCTTTGTGGTTGTCTTGATGTTTGTAGTATTGTTTTCGGTTTTTTATGTGTGATGGTTCTATTCTCTCGTCTGTTTGTGGTTGTCTTGATGTTTGTCGTATTGTTTTCGGTTTTTTCATGTATGATGTTTCTATTCTACCGTCTCTTTGTCGTATTGTTTTCGGTTTTTTCATGTGTGATGTTTCTATTCTCTCGTCTCTTTGTGGTTGTCTTGATGGTTGTAGTATTGTTTTCGGTTTTTTTCATGTATGATGTTTCTATTCTCTCGTCTCTTTGTGGTTGTCTTGATGTTTTTAGTATTGTTTTCGGTTTTTTTCATGTATGATGTTTCTATTCTCTCGTCTCTTTGTGGTTGTCTTGATGTTTGTAGTATTGTTTTCGGTTGTTTCATGTATGATGTTTCTATTCTCTCGTCTCTTTGTGGTTGTCTTGATGTTTGAAGTATTGTTTTCGGTTTTTTCATGCATGATGTTTCTATTCTCTCGTCTGATGTTTGTTGTATTGTTTTCGGTTTTTTCATGTAAGATGTTTCTACTCTCTCGTCTGATGTTTGTAGTATTGTTTTCGGTTTTTTCATGTAAGATGTTTCTATTCTCTCGTCTCTTTGTAGTATTGTTTTCGGTTGTTTCATGTATGATGTTTCTATTCTCTCGTCTCTTTGTGGTTGTCTTGATGTTTGTAGTATTGTTTTCGGTTGTTTCATGTATGATGTTTCTATTCTCTCGTCTGATGTTTGTAGTATTGTTTTCGGTTGTTTCATGTATGATGTTTCTATTCTCTTGTCTCTTTGTGGTTGTCTTGATGTTTGTAGTATTGTTTTCGGTTTTTTCATGTATGATGTTTCTACTCCCTCGTCTCTTTGTAGTATTGTTTTCGGTTGTTTCATGTATGATGTTTCTATTCTATCGTCTGATGTTTGTAGTATTGTTTTCGTTTTTTTCATGTATGATGTTTCTATTCTCTCGTCTCTTTGTGGTTGTCTTGATGTTTGTAGTATTGTTTTCGGTTGTTTCATGTATGATGTTTCTATTCTCTCGTCTCTTTGTGGTTGTCTTGATGTTTGTAGTATTGTTTTCGGTTGTTTCATGTATGATGTTTCTATTCTCTCGTCTGATGTTTTTAGTATTGTTTTCGGTTTTTTCATGTATGATGTTTCTATTCTCTCGTCTCTTTGTAGTATTGTTTTCGGTTGTTTCATGTATGATGTTTCTATTATCTCCTCTGATGTTTGTAGTATTGTTTTCGTTTTTTTCATGTATGATGTTTCTATTCTCTCGTCTCTTTGAGGTTGTCTTGATGTTTGTAGTATTGTTTTCGGTTTTTTTTTCATGTATGATGTTTCTATTCTCTCGTCTCTTTGTGGTTGTCTTGATGTTTGTAGTATTGTTTTCGGTTTTTTCATGTAAGATGTTTCTATTCTCTTGTCTGTTTGTAGTATTGTTTTCGGTTGTTTCATGTATGATGTTTCTATTCTCTCGTCTGATGTTTGTAGTATTGTTTTCGGTTGTTTCATGTATGATGTTTCTATTATCTCGTCTGATGTTTGTAGTATTGTTTTCGGTTTTTCATGTATGATGTTTCTATTCTCTCGTCTGATGTTTGTAGTATTGTTTTCGGTTGTTTCATGTATGATGTTTCTATTCTCTCGTCTCTTTGTAGTATTGTTTTCGGTTTTTTCATGTATGATGTTTCTATTCTCTCGTCTGATGTTTGTAGTATTGTTTTCGGTTGTTTCATGTATGATGTTTCTATTATCTCGTCTCTTTGTGGTATTGTTTTCGGTTGTTTCAGGTATGATGTTTCTATTCTCTCGTCTCTTTGTGGTTGTCTTGATGTTTGTAGTATTGTTTTCGGTTTTTTCATGTATGATGTTTCTATTCTCTCGTCTGATGTTTGTAGTATTGTTTTCGGTTGTTTCATGTATGATGTTTCTATTATCTCGTCTGATGTTTGTAGTATTGTTTTCGGTTTTTCATGTATGATGTTTCTATTCTCTCGTCTGATGTTTGTAGTATTGTTTTCGGTTTTTTCATGTATGATGTTTCTATTCTCTCGTCTCTTTGTAGTATTGTTTTCGGTTGTTTCATGTATGATGTTTCTATTCTCTCGTCTCTTTGTGGTATTGTTTTCGGTTGTTTCATGTATGATGTTTCTATTCTCTCGTCTGATGTTTGTAGTATTGTTTTCGGTTTTTTCATGTATGATGTTTCTATTCTCTCGACTGATGTTTGTAGTATTGTTTTCGGTTTTTTCATGTATGATGTTTCTATTCTCTCGTCTGATGTTTGTAGTATTGTTTTCGGTTTTTTCATGTATGATGTTTCTATTCTCTCGTCTCTTTGTAGTATTGTTTTCGGTTTTTTCATGTATGATGTTTCTATTCTCTCGTCTGATGTTTGTAGTATTGTTTTCGGTTTTTTCATGTATGATGTTTCTATTCTCTCGTCAGATGTTTGTAGTATTGTTTTCGGTTGTTTCATGTATGATGTTTCTATTCTCTCGTCTCATTGTAGTATTGTTTTCGGTTGTTTCATGTATGATGTTTCTATTCTCTCGTTCGATGTTTGTAGTATTGTTTTCGGTTGTTTCATGTATGATGTTTCTATTCTCTCGTCTGATGTTTGTAGTATTGTTTTCGGTTGTTTCATGTATTATGTTTCTATTCTCTCGTCTCTTTGTAGTATTGTTTTCGGTTGTTTCATGTAAGATGTTTCTATTCTCTCGTCTGATGTTTGTAGTATTGTTTTCGGTTTTTTCATGTATGATGTTTCTATTCTCTCGTCTGATGTTTGTAGTATTGTTTTCGGTTGTTTCATGTATGATGTTTCTATTCTCTCGTCTCTTTGTGGTTGTCTTGATGTTTGTAGTATTGTTTTCGGTTGTTTCATGTTTGATGTTTCTATTCTCTCGTCACTTTGTAGTATTGTTTTCGGTTGTTTCATGTATGATGTTTCTATTCTCTCGTCTCTTTGTGGTTGTCTTGATGTTTGTAGTATTGTTTTCGGTTGTTTCATGTTTGATGTTTCTATTCTCTCGTCACTTTGTAGTATTGTTTTCGGTTGTTTCATGTATGATGTTTCTATTCTCTCGTCACTTTGTAGTATTGTTTTCGGTTGTTTCATGTATGATGTTTCTATTCTCTCGTCTCATTGTAGTATTGTTTTCGGTTGTTTCATGTATGATGTTTCTATTCTCTCGTCTGATGTTTGTAGTATTGTTTTCGTTTTTTTCATGTATGATGTTTCTATTCTCTCGTTTCTTTGTAGTATTGTTTTCGGTTGTTTCATGTATGATGTTTCTATTCTCTCGTCACTTTGTAGTATTGTTTTCGGTTGTTTCATGTATGATGTTTCTATTCTCTCGTCTGATGTTTGTAGTATTGTTTTCGTTTTTTTCATGTATGATGTTTCTATTCTCTCGTCTCTTTGTAGTATTGTTTTCGGTTGTTTCATGTATGATGTTTCTATTCTCTCGTCTGATGTTTGTAGTATTGTTTTCGGTTTTTTCATGTATGATGTTTCTATTCTCTCGTCTCTTTGTAGTATTGTTTTCGGTTGTTTCATGTATGATGTTTCTATTCTCTCGTCTGATGTTTGTAGTATTGTTTTCGGTTTTTTCATGTATGATGTTTCTATTCTCTCGTCTCTTTGTAGTATTGTTTTCGGTTGTTTCATGTATGATGTTTCTATTCTCTCGTCACTTTGTAGTATTGTTTTCGGTTGTTTCATGTATGATGTTTCTATTCTCTCGTCTGATGTTTGTAGTATTGTTTTCGGTTTTTTCATGTATGATGTTTCTATTCTCTCGTCTCTTTGTAGTATTGTTTTCGGTTGTTTCATGTATGATGTTTCTATTCTCTCGTCTGATGTTTGTAGTATTGTTTTCGGTTTTTTCATGTATGATGTTTCTATTCTCTCGTCTCTTTGTGGTTGTCTTGATGTTTGTAGTATTGTTTTCGGTTGTTTCATGTATGATGTTTCTATTCTCTCGTCTGATGTTTGTAGTATTGTATTCGGTTTTTTCATGTATGATGTTTCTATTCTCTCGTCACTTTGTAGTATTGTTTTCGGTTGTTTCATGTATGATGTTTCTATTCTCTCGTCTGATGTTTGTAGTATTGTTTTCGGTTTTTTGATGTATGATGTTTCTATTCTCTCGTCTCTTTGTTGTATTGTTTTCGGTTTTTTTGATGTATGATGTTTCTATTCTCTCGTCTGATGTTTGTAGTATTATTTTCGGTTTTTTCATGTATGATGTTTCTATTCTCTCGTCTCTTTGTGGTTGTCTTGATGTTTGTAGTATTGTTTTCGTTTTTTTCATGTATGGTGTTTCTATTCACTCGTCTGATGTTTGTAGTATTGTTTTCGGTTTTTTCATGTATGATGTTTCTATTCTCTCGTCACTTTGTAGTATTGTTTTCGGTTGTTTCATGTTTGATGTTTCTATTCTCTCGTCTGATGTTTGTAGTATTGTATTCAGTTTTTTCATGTATGATGTTTCTATTCTCTTGTCTCTTTGTGGTATTGTTTTCGGTTGTTTCATGTATGATGTTTCTATTCTCTCGTCTGATGTTTGTAGTATTGTTTTCGGTTTTTTCATGTATGATGTTTCTATTCTCTCGTCACTTTGTAGTATTGTTTTCGGTTGTTTCATGTATGATGTTTCTATTCTCTCGTCTGATGTTTGTAGTATTGTATTCAGTTTTTTCATGTATGATGTTTCTATTCTCTCGTCACTTTGTAGTATTGTTTTCGGTTGTTTCATGTATGATGTTTCTATTCTCTCGTCTGATGTTTGTAGTATTGTTTTCGGTTTTTTGATGTATGATGTTTCTATTCTCTCGTCTCTTTGTTGTATTGTTTTCGGTTTTTTCATGAATGATGTTTCTATTCTCTCGTCTGATGTTTGTAGTATTATTTTCGGTTTTTTCATGTATGATGTTTCTATTCTCTCGTCTGATGTTTGTTGTATTGTTTTCGGTTTTTTCATGTATGATGTTTCTATTCTCTCGTCTCTTTGTTGTATTGTTTTCGGTTTTTTCATGTATGATGTTTCTATTCTCGCGTCTCTTTGTTGTATTGTTTTCGGTTTTTTCATGTATGATGTTTCTATTCTCTCGTCTGATGTTTGTAGTATTGATTTCGGTTGTTTCGTGTATGATGTTTCTATTCTCTAGTCTCTTTGTGGTTGTCTTGATGTTTGTAGTATTGTTTTCGTTTTTTTCATGTATGGTGTTTCTATTCTCTCGTCTGATGTTTGTAGTATTGTTTTCGGTTTTTTCATGTATGATGTTTCTATTCTCTCGTCTCTTTGTGGTTGTCTTGATGTTTGTAGTATTGTTTTCGTTTTTTTCATGTATGGTGTTTCTATTCTCTCGTCTGATGTTTGTAGTATTGTTTTCGGTTTTTTCATGTATGATGTTTCTATTCTCTCGTCTCTTTGTGGTTGTCTTGATGTTTGTAGTATTGTTTTCGTTTTTTTCATGTATGGTGTTTCTATTCTCTCGTCTGATGTTTGTAGTATTGTTTTCGGTTTTTTCATGTATGATGTTTCTATTCTCTCGTCTCTTTGTGGTTGTCTTGATGTTTGTAGTATTGTTTTCGGTTTTTTCATGTATGATGTTTCTATTCTCTCGTCTGATGTTTGTAGTATTGTTTTCGGTTTTTTCATGTATGATGTTTCTATTATCTCGTCTGATGTTTTTAGTATTGTTTTCGGTTTTTTCATGTATGATGTTTCTATTCTCTCGTCTCTTTGTGGTTGTCTTGATGTTTGTAGTATTGTTTTCGTTTTTTTCATGTATGGTGTTTCTATTCTCTCGTCTGATGTTTTTAGTATTGTTTTCGGTTTTTTCATGTATGATGTTTCTATTATCTCGTCTGATGTTTGTAGTAATGTTTTCGGTTTTTTCATGTATGATGTTTCTATTCTCTCGTCTCTTTGTGGTTGTCTTGATGTTTGTAGTATTGTTTTCGGTTTTTTCATGTATGATGTTTCTATTCTCTCGTCTCTTTGTGGTTGTCTTGATGCTTGTAGTAATGTTTTCGGTGTTTTCATGTATGATGTTTCTATTCTCTCGTCTGATGTTTTTAGTATTGTTTTCGGTTTTTTCATGTTTGATGTTTCTATTCTCTCGTCTCTTTGTGGTTGTCTTGATGCTTGTAGTAATGTTTTCGGTGTTTTCATGTATGGTGTTTCTATTCTCTCGTCTCTTTGTGGTTGTCTTGATGTTTGTAGTATTGTTTTCGTTTTTTTCATGTATGGTGTTTCTATTCTCTCGTCTGATGTTTGTAGTATTGTTTTCGGTTTTTTCATGTATGATGTTTCTATTCTCTCGTCTCTTTGTGGTTGTCTTGATGTTTGTAGTATTGTTTTCGTTTTTTCATGTATGTTTCTATTCTCTCGTCTGATGTTTGTAGTATTGTTTTCGGTGTTTTCATGTATGATGTTTCTATTCTCTCGTCTGATGTTTTTAGTATTGTTTTCGGTTTTTTCATGTTTGATGTTTCTATTCTCTCGTCTCTTTGTGGTTGTCTTGATGCTTGTAGTAATGTTTTCGGTGTTTTCATGTATGGTGTTTCTATTCTCTCGTCTCTTTGTGGTTGTCTTGATGTTTGTAGTATTGTTTTCGTTTTTTTCATGTATGGTGTTTCTATTCTCTCGTCTGATGTTTGTAGTATTGTTTTCGGTTTTTTCATGTATGATGTTTCTATTCTCTCGTCTCTTTGTGGTTGTCTTGATGTTTGTAGTATTGTTTTCGTTTTTTCATGTATGTTTCTATTCTCTCGTCTCTTTGTGGTTGTCTTGATGTTTGTAGTATTGTTTTCGTTTTTTTCATGTTTGATGTTTCTATTCTCTCGTCTCTTTGTGGTTGTCTTGATGCTTGTAGTATTGTTTTCGTTTTTTCATGTATGTTTCTATTCTCTCGTCTCTTTGTGGTTGTCTTGATGTTTGTAGTATTGTTTTCGTTTTTTTCATGTATGATGTTTCTATTCTCTCGTCTCTTTGTGGTTGTCTTGATGTTTGTAGTATTGTTTTCGGTTTTTTCATGAATGATGTTTCTATTCTCTCGTCTGATGTTTGTGGTATTGTTTTCGGTTTTTTCATGTATGATGTTTCTATTCTCTCGTCTCTTTGTGGTTGTCTTGATGTTTGTAGTATTGTTTTCGGTTTTTTCATGTATGATGTTTCTATTCTCTCGTCTGATGTTTTTAGTATTGTTTTCGGTTTTTTCATGTATGATGTTTCTATTCTCTCGTCTCTTTGTGTTTGTCTTGATGTTTGTAGTATTGTTTTCGTTTTTTCATGTATGTTTCTACTCTCGTCTCTTTGTGGTTGTCTTGATGTTTGTAGTATTGTTTTCGTTTTTTTCATGTTTGATGTTTCTATTCTCTCGTCTCTTTGTGGTATTGTTTTCGGTTTTTTCATGTATGATGTTTCTATTCTCTCGTCTGATGTTTGTAGTATTGTTTTAGGTTTTTTTCATGTATGATGTTTCTATTCTCTCGTCTCTTTGTGGTTGTCTTGATGTTTGTAGTATTGTTTTCGTTTTTTCATGTATGATGTTTCTATTCTCTCCTCTCTTTGTGGTTGTCTTGATGTTTGTAGTATTGTTTTCGGTTTTTCATGCATGATGTTTCTATTCTCTCGTCTCTTTGTGGTATTGTTTTCGGTTTTTTCATGTATGATGTTTCTATTCTCTCGTCTCTTTGTGGTTGTCTTGATGTTTGTAGTATTGTTTTCGTTTTTTCATGTATGATGTTTCTATTCTCTCGTCTCTTTGTGGTTGTCTTGATGTTTGTAGTATTGTTTTCGGTTTTTTCATGTTTGATGTTTCTATTCTCTCGTCTCTTTGTGGTATTGTTTTCGGTTTTTTCATGTATGATGTTTCTATTCTCTCGTCTGATGTTTGTAGTATTGTTTTCGGTTTTTTTCATGTATGATGTTTCTATTCTCTCGTCTCTTTGTGGTTGTCTTAATGATTGTTAAGTGTTGAGCGTCGTCGAATTGATTTCCTACACAAGCAATTTAAAGTTTGAATTTGAAGTTTAACCGTTCAATTCTTAGAAACGAAAACAAAAATTATGTCAGTTTCGTCTGATGGCATTTTAATTATTACCTAAATTTCATGATCCATGTGTGATAATGCATGGATTTAGGGACATGGCTGAAAGTAGTTCAGTCATGATCGCAGTGCGCTGGGAGCAGCAATATGCGAAAGCGGCCATTTAAAGGCCATTCGATGCCCCCGTATTATCAGAGTTTAACATCATTTCTTCAAAAGACACTTCAGTTATATATCTGTATTTCTATATTATATAATAACTGATCTTTGATATTTAATGGGTGGGTTACTCGACTCGAATCCAATAGTTTGTTAGTTACTCCCAAAGCCTAATAAATAGTAAGTAATGATGGTTAATTCGGACTATGTATCTTTTAAGTGACAACTTGATGTCATCGGCGAAAAGGTGACACATGCAGGGTGAACATGGTATTGTAAATGAGAAATAGCGCCGGTCCGATCACATCTTGGGCGACTCCACTTGTAACATTTCCCACTGTGGACATTTTACATTTTCGTACATGTAGAATTTAAATGGCGAGGGAGCTCCACGGTCATGACACAAAGCACTTTCAGAGTGTGTTTCGGAGTGGACAATGGACATGTTGTTTGACACATTACTTCCGCAAACTAAAACATACATTGGGAAAGATCTGAATTAATGTCTCATATTTATCAACAAAATAAGTTACTCTTTGCTATATGAGGACCATTTTTGTCCACATTATATATCATGTACAACTATACCCCGTTTCGGAGTGAACATCATCGAACGCTAATTTTGGACATTAAATGATTACCCACATATATCGCAATTGTTAGGCTTACATGTACATGTATCTCCGGTGTGTATTCTGTTTATTCTCATTAAGATGCTTGGATTAATATTTTTCCCCAGAGTGTCTATATATATTCTCTTATGCATCACCAAGCTGTTTCATTTATTAAATGATTTCCCGTATATATCACAATGGTAAGGCTTATCTCCGCTATGCACCAACAAGTAGCTCGATTGACTAAATGGTTTCCCTCATGCATCACAATAGTAAGGCTTATATCCGGGGTGGATTCTCATTGCACATCCGAGCTGCTCAATCGATTAAACGATTTCACCAAGTCGCTCGATTGATTGAATGATTTCCCGCATATATCACAATGGTAATGATAATCTCCGGTGTGGATTCTCTTATGTTTCACCAAGTTGCTCGATCGATTAAATGATTTCCCTCATAAAACACAATGGTGAGACTTATCTTTGGTGTGGATTCTCGTATGTCTCACCAAGTTGCTCGATTGACTAAATGATTTCCCACATATATCAGAATGGTACGGCTTATCTCCGGTGTGGATTCTCGTATGCACCGACAAGCTGCTCGATAGATTAAATGATTTCCCGCATATATCAAAATGGTAAGGCTTATCTCCGATGTGGATTCTCTTATCTCTCACCAAGTGGCTCGATTGAATAAATGATATCTCGCGTATATCACAATGGTAAGGCTGATCTCCAGTATTATGTCTCACCAAGTCGCTCGATCCATTAAATAATTTGCCGCACATATCACAATGGTAAGGCTTATCTCCAGTGTGGATTCTCTTATGCACCAGCAAGTGGCTCGATTGAATAAATGATTTCTGGCAAATATCCAAATGGTAAGGCTGATCTCCAGTGTGGATTCCCTTATGTCTCACTAAGTCGCTCGGTTGACTAAATGATTTCCCACATACATCACAATGGTAAGGCTGATCTCCGGTGTGGAGTTTCTTATGTCTCGCCATGTGCTAAAAATACATGTTTACAACGAGATAATTCACCTTTAATCGTTGACAACACGGTGTATTACCTTGAGACAGAAGAATCGTGGGAGATCGACCACACGATGTACCTGTGCGAACAACCATTTATTCAAGTGAGAGACATGACGACACGTCATGGGGGTCACCCATGTGAATGTGATGTGAGCGAGAGAAATAATTCTACGCCTGAGTGACCTGTCGCATAAGATAATTCATACAAGCTCATCTTCATCCTTGAGATATAATATGCAAGAAATAACTCACTGTGTAGACTTATGTCAAATAAGAAACCACACAGGAGGTAAAACGTTCACTCGTGCATATAGTCTGACTAGTAAGAGCACCCACGCCGAGATCGCCCATATTCGTGTGACATGTGTGTGTGTGGGGGGGGGGGGGGTCATTTAAGTCACCTGGGTTTGAGTCACCTGACCAGACCTATAATAATGCATAATCCGCTTACGTGTGATGTGTGCGGGAAATCATTTATGAGTATGAACCACCTGACGAGGCATGTTACCAGTTAATACGATCGCGAGCCCGTTTACGTGTGAGCTGTGCGGGAAATCATTTATGAGTATGAACCACCTGATGAGACATGTTACAAGATAATGCAATCGCGAGCCCGTTTTCGTGTGAGATGTGTGGGAAATCATTTATGAGTATGAACAATCTGACGAGACATGTTACAAGATAATGCGATCGACCGCTTACGTGTGCGATGTGTGGGAAATCATTTAATAGTATCAAGTCACTTCACGACACATACTCTTGGGATCGAATAAGCATACCCGTATGCTTATTAATTTTTGGAAAAGTTGCCGCCCTTTATGGTGCTTATTTGGGTCCGTATGTTTATTTAAAAAGTTGGATTGTCAAGAAGTTTATACTATAGTGCTATAAGAATTCTGGAGCCTTTTCTCATATCAGGAACAGATAATGCAAACATTTTGATGGAAGCCTGTTTGGTAACTCCTATAACAACAAACAGTGCAAAATTTTATAAATATATATGATTGACCTTATAGTATTTCAGATAGACTTGCTTCCCATGTTGTAAATTGCCACCCTGTACTGTTATTCCGCCCTGTACTCTTATTGGATTTAGCAGAATTTTCCATCCTGTACTCTTATTCCACATCGTATGCTTATTTTGACTCCAATCTAAGCGTTTAAGGAAGGTCGAACAGAGCGATATACATAAAACGGAACCCAGTATATCGTAACGCGCTGCACCATGATTCGAAGGAGATATGTTATGCTTGTATCTGTCATATTATCAATGTTGCATAATTATTTGTCACAGTAGAATATGCAGACACTCTGACAGAAAAACACAATCGTTGTAATATAATGATATGAGTATGGTACAACATAATTTGATTCCTTCCGTGTTATCAAGGCTGGGATGACCTTCGTTGTAGGTTAAAATTTAGAAATAAACGTTACAGATTGTGGCTAGCAACGCACTCAACACCGTGTCGATATTTTTGAGAGATTGGCTCACGGTGACCCATTCTACCGCGAAATATTGAGTGGATGCTTAGCAGTGGCTATACTGGTATGTTGTAAACATTATGATGGCAGTTCTAACCAAAAGTCAATTAGTGTGGTCTCTCCAGTGTTGAGTGTCCAGCTTATCGCACACACTTTGTGTATTCTTTGTTCACATAACAGCGTACGAACTGCAACAACATGCTATCTACACGATGTTGATGGTTGGTATTAAAAATAAATTTGTCTATATTTTGATATTGTGAATAATCTATCAACAATAGCCATCGCCGACATGTACCGGGATTTTAAGGTAAAATTAGATGTAAAATAACATTTGCAAGAATGTCATCTAGGCATATATACTGATGTGTAAAACTGATCGAACGAACTAATAAGAGATGTTCCGTACTGCTGTTCTTTATGCAATGGAAACTCATCTTTTCGAATCATAAGACGTATTTTATGATCGAAAATATTCATATGTAATTAACAAATTAAAGTGATGTGAAACACTCCGACTGGGTGAACAAATAGAAATGGAGGATAATCTTGTTCAAATCAGTTCTTTTTACAAATCTTGCATCCAAACTTGAGAATACACAGCGTCATTATCATATATTAATTAAATTCAGTGACTCTCGCCAGCGAAATAATTTTCGTTACTTTATCGCCGACTGTTGTGTTGCGTCCCGAATAGAGAAGTAAATATTTACATTTGTGCGTAGTTCAGATGATGTTTTCTATGGAGTGGTACGGTCGATTTGCTTGAGATTTTCCGCGATGTGGTAGAATGCTTCATTCCTCCAGTTGGCATACTGCCTGAATACCGACTTAACAGTTTAAAGATGGATTATCTCCTTGTAAACATGTATTATATAGTTACCGGGGTATAATATATTAGATTTGAATCGAAGACTCCTGTCCGGAAATGCTTCTATCGATTAATATTAACTTTATTTCGAATATTTTCTGGTCTAAAAAGGTGTGTTTGTTCAGCTAACGAACAATAGTGGTTACTGTTAACAGAGACCAGAAATTATATTGTGCAATTTTGTCACAAATAAACGTTAATTATACTCATTATCGTTTATATTTGTGGAACAAAACAATACAGACAACTAATCTGTGGCATTTGACATTCGTTGAGTAGCCGTAGGAACAGCCCAGTGATCTATATCGCAATACGGTCTCATCCGAATGGTCGGTTCTAAAAATAATGAATGAATTAAAGATGAATGACCATTGCTCTTAAGTGTAAATCAATTTCGCTTAAGTACACTTAAATCAATCACCCTTAAGCACACTTGTCATAATTCTATTACTCATAGGAGTACTACATAATACAGTTAAAGATGGATTATCTCTTTAAATAACAAATTTTAAATAGTTGCGTGGGTATAAAATAATAGATATGAACTGAAGACCTATGTCCGGAAAAGCTTCTATCAATTAATATTGATTTTATTTCGAATATTAAATCGGGCCCATTTATGTTACTATTTTTAGAACCGACCATTCGGATGAGACCGTATTTCGATATAGAGCACTGGGCTGTTCCTACGGCTACGCATCGAATGTCAAATGTCACATATTGGTTGTTTGTATTGTTTTGTTCCACATATATAAGCGATAATGAGTATAATTAACGTTTATTTGTGACAAAATTGCACAATATAATTTTTGGTCTCTATTAAAGATGGATTATCTCTTTAAATAACAAAATTTAAATAGTTGCGTGGGTATAAAATAATAGATATGAACTGAAGACCTATGTCCGGAAAAGCTTCTATCAATTAATATTGATTTTATTTCGAATGTTAAATCGGGCCCATTTATGTTACTATTTTTAGAACCGACCATTCGGATGAGACAGTATTGCGACAAAGAGCACTGGGCTGTTCCTGCGGCTACGCAACGAATGTCAAATGTCACAGATTGGTTGTTTGTATTGTTTTGTTCCACAGATATAAACGATAATGAGTATAATTAACGTTTATTTGTGACAAAATTGCACAATTTAATTTCTGGTCTCTGTTAACAGTAACCACTATTGCTCGTTAGCTGAACAAACACACCTTTTTTACCAGAAAATATTCGAAATAAAATTAATATTAATCGATAGAAGCATTCCGGACAGGAGTCTTCGATTCAAATCTAATATTTTATACCCCGGTAACTATATAATACATGTTTACAAAGAGATAATCCACCTTTAACAGTAACCACTACTGTTCGATAGCTGAACAAACACACTTGTTTAGACCAGAAAATAATCGAAATAAAATTAATATTAATCGATAGAAGCATTTCCGGACAGGAGTCTTCGATTCAAATCTAATATTTTATACCCCGGTAACTATATAATACATGTTTACAAAGAGATAATCCACCTTTAAGCGCAATTCAATATAAATGTGAATGTGTTCATGGCATGATCTACACTTCCCCCAACAAAAAAATATATCTAATATTGGGCCACAAATTTTGAAATTAGTCATTTTAATACAATACGGGTCACTGTTGATACTTGTTGAATTTGAATCTGCAGGGCCTGTATGTAGTCAGTGTAGGCCTAATGCAGCCAGTCCAATCCAAAGCCATACATGCATATATAGCTTAGTACATTTCAGTGTCAAATTGCACTTGCTACATGTACATTTGTCTGACGCTATCTACCCACACTGATTTTTTTTTAAATCTGCGTGTTTGTACGATTGGTTCTCCAACAGGTGCCATTGAGACCCGAGTCAGAATTCCCGCTGTTGACAATATTCAATTACAATGTCAACAACACACGAACTTATTCGAAACGAGTTTTGACCAGTTTTCCAGGCAATAATCGTTGAATTCATATGTGACGACCCCAACATTCCCATTCAACGCACCATACACCGAGTTAAAACTCCGATAATCTAATTCAAATATACGTTCTAACTAGGTTTTAATTAATTTACTTCGTCTTGAGAATGAGAGTGGATTTATTATTCCCAAGTAGTAAAAACAATACTATCAAATTGGTGACGAAAGGTCGCCGACCAATCGGATCGCGCGGATTGGAATTGTGGCTAAAAATAGTTATCTGCGGGATTCCGCCGTATATATATATATTATTGCTTCAGTCAATGGGGGTATATTGGTGAAGATTGTTGTGTCACTTTAACAGAAAACTGGAAAGAAAAATTGTTTATGTTACCATCAATTCTAAATTCAACTAATGTTTTTGCATACCAATTGTAGGGATGAAGATAAATGTAATTCACATGTACTCTCCACTGAGATGAATGCCCCCTCCACGGCAATAATATATCAATAAACTAAACATTTATTTGTTTACTATAATTGTAAAAAGTTTGGTACAAAAGCAATAATATATCAAACATACAAGCTATACTTTATGTCACAAAATTGGTTGTTTGTATTGTTTTGTTCCACAGATATAAGCGATAATGAGTATAATTAACGTTTATTTGTGACAAAATTGCACAATATAATTTCTGGTCTCTGTTAACAGTAATCACTATTGTTCGTTAGCTGAACAAACACACCTTTTTAGACCAGAAAATATTAGAAATAAAATTAATATTAATCGATAGAAGCATTTCCGGACAGGAGTCTTCGATTCAATATAATATTTTATAGCCCGGTAACTATATAATACATGTTTACAAAGAGATAATCCACCTTTAAATATCGCTTATAACTACCGGTACGAAACAAAACAATACAAACAATCAATCTGGGACATTTGACTTTCGGTGCTCTATCTTGCAATTTGGTACATGTATCATCCAAAAAGTCTGTTCTAAAAATAGACACATAAACGGTCCCAATTAAATAATCAAAATAAAATCAATATTAATTGATAGCTTTCCCGGACATGGGTCTTCAGTTCATATTTATTATTTTATACCCACACAGCTATTTAGAATTTGTTATTTAAAGAGATAATCCATCTTTAAAATATAACAAAAACCTTCGGAACACCTAAAGTTCGGAAACGTGAACCTTCGGAATAGCGAACGGTTTCGAACCTTCGGAATAAAGACCCCCAAATTAAGTGCTATACATATGTCAGGTGATGCAATCAATGTACAATGGGATTATCTTCAAAACTAACTATAGTCCGTTTTCAAAAAAGTATGCGACAATACCACACACTTTCAATGGCACCACGATGATTGTTCATGGGGAACATTGATTGACTTGAGAGATATTTAACAAATATCTCGTCCGCGGGAACATCGATGAGAACGTTTACCTGATGCGCAAATTTGGATGACGGGCGGGGGGACTCAGAATGACAAGCCTGCTAACTGACAGTTTGTTACTGTATTTAGTCTGGATGTAAAAAAGTCATTGTAATTTTCTATTTATCACGAATACAGTCGGCCATATACGAAAATGGCCTGGATGTAATATGGACCACATATATCAACGATTAATCGACTAACCGTCGATTATAATGGTCGATTAGTCGATTATGAAAACTCATAGAGGTGGCAACCCTAGTAGTCAAGTTATTCTTAGTGGTAAATTATTTCTCACACACATTACAATGATACGGGCGATCACCAGTGTGGATTCTCTTATGTGTAGTCAAATTATTGTTAGTGGTAAATGATTTCTCGCACACATTACAATGATACAGGCGATCCCCGGTGTGGATTCTCTTATGTGCAGTCAAATTATTGTTAGTTGTAAATGATTTCTCGCACACATTACAATGATACAGGCGATCCCCGGTGTGGACTCTCTTGTGTGTAGTCAAATTATTGTTAGTGGTAAATGATTTCTCACACACATTACAATGATACGGGCGATCACCAGTGTGGATTCTCTTATGTGTAGTCAAATTATTGTTAGTGGTAAATGATTTCTCGCACACATTACAATGATACGGGCGATCACCAGTGTGGATTCTCTTATGTGTAGTCAAATTATTGTTAGTGGTAAATGATTTCTCGCACACATCACATTGATACGGGTGGATTCTCTTATGTGTAGTCAAGTTATTGTTAGTGGTAAATGATTTCTCGCACACATCACATTGATACGGGCGATCCTCGGTGTGGACTCTTACATGTTGATGAAATCGGCAAATTGTCTGAATAAATTATTTCTCGCACACATCACATTGGTACGGGAGTTTCCCCTCATGTGGATCCTCGTATGATTCATCAGGTTTCTCTTAGACATAAATTATTTCTCGCAAACACGGCATGGATACAGGTGATCTCCAGTGTGAATCATCGTATATATATATATGCATCGTCAGGCCAATCAACTGAATAAATGATTTCACGCACACATCGCATTGATATGGTCAATCCCCATTGTGGATTCTCTTATGCGTAGTCAGTGTTCCGGACTGACTAAATGATTTCTCGCACACATCACATTGATACGGGCGATCTCCCGTGTGGATCCTCTTATGTGTAGTCAAGTTACACGAAGTGATAAATGTTTACTTGCACACATCGCATTGATACGGGCGATCACCAGTGTGCAACATCTTATGTGCAGTCAGGTAATTCTTAGTGGTAAATGATTTCTCGCACACATCACATTGATACGGGCGATCTCCCGTGTGGATCCTCTTATGTGTAGTCAAGTGACTCGAAGTGATATATGATTTCTTGCATACATCGCATTGATACGGACGATCACCAGTGTGCAACCTCTTATGTGTAGTCAGGTAATTCTTAGTGGTAAATGATTTGTCGCACACATCACATTGATACTGGCTATCTCCCGTGTGGATCCTCTTATGTGTAGTCAGGTTACTCTTAGTGGTAAATGATTTCTCGCACACATCACATTGATATGGGCACTCACCAGTGTGGACTCTCTTATGTTTGAGCAAACTAATATTGTGACTAAATGATGTCCCACATATGTCGCATTTAAATGGACGATCCCCCGTGTGGACCCTCTTATGTGAAGTCAGGTTACTCTTAGTGGTAAATGATTTATCGCACATATCGCATTGAAACGGGCGATCACCAGTGTGGATCCTATAATGTGTTTTCAGGCCACTTGACACACATCGCATTGATACCGGCGATCCTCAATGTGGATTTTCTTATGTAAAATCAGCAAACTCGACTGAATAAATGATTTCTCGCACTCATCACATTGGTACGGGTGGTCACCAGTGTGGACCTTCGTATGTTTCAACAGGCTCTTCGTGGTGTAAAATGATATCATGCAAACACCACACTGATACGGTCGATTACGGTGATCACCGGTGTGTGTCATCTTATGCCTCATCAGGACACTCGACTGAATAAATGATTTATCGCACACATCGCATTGATATTGACGATCTCCCGTGTGAATTCTCTTGTGTATAGTCAGGCTACTCTGGTATATAAATGATTTGTGACACATATCACATTGGTACGGACGATCTCCCGTGTGGATTCTCTTATGTATAGTCAGGCTACTCTGTTGGAAAAATGATTTCTGACACACATCACATTGGTACGGACGATCTCCCGTGTGGATTCTCTTATGTATAGTCAAGTGACCCATGGTGATAAAAGACGTATCGCACACATCACATTGATACGGGCAATCCTCCAATGGGTACGTGTGCATCCTTTTATGTGAAGTCAGGTTACACTTAGTGGTACAAGATTTATCGCACATATCACATTGATACGGCGATCCTCCATATGGATCCTTTTATGTGTAGTCAGGTTACTAAGCTGATTAAATAATTTTTTGCACACATCACATTGGTACGGCCGATCACCGGTGTGGATCCTCTTGTGTGCATTTAGGTTACCCAACTGAGCAAATGATTTCTCGCAAACATCACATTGATGTGGGCGATCCCCACTGTGGATCATCTTATGGTTAGCCAGGCCAGTCAAGCGTGTAAATGATTTCTGGCAAACATCACACGTGTGAATACTCTTTTGCTTATGCTTTGTTTTATTGTGCAAACTGCTTAACGAATCCACTGCTTGATACATATTTCCGGGTGTGAATTGATCATCTCCAGTGTCCATCTCCCCATACATAGTGTTAACTGTATCTGTCATTCTGTGGCGTGACTGTGCCTTCAAAACAAATAAGCTGGTCTTAACTGTATTTAGGACTCGAGCTAACAGAAAATATCATGTAAGAGTTAAACAGACGATCGATCAACGAATGCGTTGTTGAGAGATACGATATGCACAAAGGAATTGAAAAATGTTTCTATATCGAAATATGCGTTTGAGAAAGTGGTCGTAAGCAGTGGGTGACGAAATAGAACAATGCTACACTGCATAGTTTGCGAAAAAGTAAGCGGTCCGCAGCCTCGTAAACGAATTCATCACACTTGACACTTCCCAAACTTGTCTGTTGAGATATCTCTCCTTTGTGTGAGGCGCCTTGTGGCCCCGGGTCAGAATATGCCTACCGCCCCACTGCGGCTGATGGGGTCATTGTCACAACGCTCCGGTCACATTCGTAGACAGCTTTTTAAATCGGTCACAAATGTAGCCAGCTTTTCTACGGTGATCACATTTGTAGCCAGCTTTTCTTATTCATGCGAGCCTCAATGAACAACATTAGGTTAGTCTCATTTTTCTGAGTTGATGAATGAAAAACAACATAAATTTTAAATTTGATATTAGTTCATCTAATAACCTGAGGTTTCTGATCGATGTCGTTAGATGCTCGAATTATATTCCAATATAAATTGATAAACAAAGTCCGTTTTGGAGCACGACGTCGATATTTTAGTCACGAACGCGATGACGTCATATTTTGCGGCATATATAAAGCATGGAATTAGAAAAGCTGGCCACGAATGTGATCGCCGGCAAAAAGCTGGCTACATTTGTGATCAATTTAAAAAGCTGGCTACGAATGTGACCGGAGCCTTGTGACAATGACCCCATCGGCCCCACTGCGATGGGTAAAAATCCCCTAATGTGCCACATATGACGTCATCGCGCTCGTGACTCAAATGTCGACGTCATTCTCCAAAACTTACTTCGTTTATTAAAGGTGGATTATCTCTTTGTAAACATGTATTATATAGTTACCGCAGTGGTTACCGGGGTATAAAATATTAGATTTGAATCGAAGACTCCTGTCTGGAAATGCTTCTATCGATTAATATTAATTTTATTTCGAATATTGTCTGGTCTAAAAGGGTGTGTTTGTTCAGCTAACGAACAATAGTGGTTACTGTTAACAGAGACCAGAAATTATATTGTGCAATTTTGTCACAAATAAACGTTAAATATACTCATTATCGCTTATATCTGTGGAACAAAACAACACAAACAACCAATCTGTGACATTTGACATTCGTTGCGTAGCCGTAGGAACAGCCAAGTGCTCTATATTGCAATACGGTCTCATCCGAATGGTCGGTTCTAAAAATAGTAACATAAACGGGCCCGATTTAATATTCGAAATAAAATTAATATTAATTGATAGAAGCTTTTCCGGACATAGGTCTTCAGTTCATATCTATTATTTTATAGCCACGCAACTATTTAAAATTTGTTATTTAAAGAGATAATCCAAATTTAATTCTTAGAAATGAAAACAAAAAATATGTCAGTTTCTACCTAAATTTCACGATCCATGTATGATAATGCATGGATTTAGGGACATCGCGGAAAGTAGTTCAGGCATGAACGTAGTGCGTCCCCATCTCAACAGATTCCAACAACAACAATCCGATCAGAGTGTCCTATATTACTATATTTCTTTGGCTTTGGGGGTAAAAAATATTTGATTCGAGTCGAGGAACCCATCTAACAAAGCTCAGAGTTATTAGATGTTGATTTTTGAAATTTGTTAGTTTCTCGAGATGGGTACTAATAATTGCCGTCAGTTTCGTAACCTGCGCGAGATGTGTACACCAAAACACTATTCAAACAGACAAGGATGGATAACTCTAAAATCAAGTGGTAATAATAATAGTACGTGGGCTAGAAACACCCCCGTGCACTCCCCCAGATCCTCCGAAAGTGGTATCAATTTGTTCGTTAGACCTTTCTGAATAAGATTAAGCATGTTACCAAGAAATCTATAGGGATGGAAACCGGTTTCCCGCCATTTTTCAAAATGGCCGCCGCGAAAAATTACCTTTTCTTATATCTCAGGTTCTGATGCACCTAGAAGCATAATTTTGGTGTCTATACCCATGTTTCCGGGGTCAAAGAATCCACTGAAGCAAATGGGAATTGAATTTGACCAACCGGAAACTGGTTTTCCGCCATTTTTCAAGATGGCCGCCAAAAAATCCCAATATTAACCCATATTTTCATCAAAAAATCTCGAAGAAACATCATTTTTATCCCCAAACCCATGTTTTCTAGGCCAAAGAAATCAACTAGAATGATGATGATATTTTATTATTTGCTTTTGGTAGATATCTTCAATTTCAAAATGGCTGCCAAGCAAAAATTAATGACGCAAATGGTGGGTCTTTCTAGCCCATGCACTCTATTATGTTTTTCCTGGATAATACAGCTTTTGTTTCTATATTACAGGTTGCATGATGTAGTATTGATGTTGTATTTGTGAAGGTTTTAACACACTAATAATTACTAACTGGTGGTGGTATACTAACAGAACTTTTGAAAATGAGCCTACCAAGCAAGAAACGAAAATTAACCCCCACTCCTAAATCTGATGTAGCTCAACACTCCAACCTACATGCATTATTCATGATGATGAATGCAAATCAGAAAAAAATAATTCTCCTTTCTGAACTTAAGATTCCAGAAGAAAGGTTCAACAAAATTCAGGATGTTTCTAGACTGAGGTTAGCAGAACCTGCAAGTTCAGTTCACCGTAGAACGAACATTTGTGAAAACATTCCATCGACATATGCACCAGACTTTCAGTATGGATATCACCGCGAGTGCTACCAAAAGTTCACTGCTAACTTAAATCGTCTAAAAGGAGAAGAGGATGATGAAGCAATTCCAGGACCATCTTCCCAGACAACAAGGAGGTCATCAAAAGAGTTTGAGAAATTCATATTTAAAGCGGACTGTATTTTCTGTCGAAAGGAAGGGCGCAAAAAATTTAAAAGTGGGAGTAAATGGACAACTGAACCCCTCAGTAAATTCGAATATGGAGGCGGCGATACTGTTTTGCAAGTTGCTGAACAGAAAAAAGACTATGACCTCCTAACAAGAATAAGAGGGTATGATTTGTTCGCGTGCGAAGCACAGTTCCACTGCACCTGTCGCAAGCAGTATGTAAATATATCCGTGATTCGCTTGAGGCAAAGACTCGACAAAGTGCGATGGAACTTGCTCATCGGTGTGAATTCGATCAAGTTTGTTTTACTGTGGACAAGTATCTTATTGTAAAACATGGTGTGGTGAAACTGACTGATCTGGTCCAGGACTATGTGTCTCATCTGCAGGAAACACCTTTCACAAACCCGATGTACAGATTAGAAAACCTCAGATGTAAACTAATGAAATCCTACCCAGAGTCACTATCATTTGTTCAATTGGAAACAAAAGGGAAATTCCGGCAACAATTAGTATACAGTTCTGCAATTTCGGCTGGAAATGCAATGTCTTTGGCATATGAGTTGAGTTGTGTCGATAAAACTGGTGATGTTGCCCTTGAACTCCGTCAAGCTATAAAGACTGCATTCCAGACAAGTGATAGCCTTCCGTGGCCTGTGACTGCCAATGACTTTGAGACTTCAAGGAGTATGCTTCCAGAAGAACTAGACAAGTTTTTGCATGTGCTGCTGGTGGGTAGAAGCAATATCACTGTATCTGGTGCAAAGAGTCGGGTCGTGCAATCCATTGGGCAAGACTTGTGTCGTGCAACTACGAATGGTGAATGGAAAATGCCAAAGCATATTCTTCTGTGTATGACTTTACGTCACATGTTCCGCAGTGCATAACTCATCACCTTGGTAAACAGATTTTGACACTGTGAGAACTATTAATTTTCTGTGGAACTTGAGACTGCATTGGCAACAGCAATACAAGAGTCGTCAAAGGTCTTGTCACCGCAGATAGTGAGGAATCCTGCCGGTAAATCAACGTTTCATTCTGACTTTGATAATTTCGATCAGTTTACGACTACAGGATCCGTGCACACGGCCCATGGCATCATGATGCAGGACGTGATGGAGGACATACCAAACGACAGTCCTGAAAGAGCTTTACCAGAAGAGGAGAAAACTGGATCCCGATCTTTGAAACTAAACGTTCAGTTACAGAATCTACCCGATTGCTACATAACACAGCGGTCTAGTCCTGGGTATAAGATCAGCATATGGACTCATCCCACAGGTAAATAGACAATCATGTTTTCATATCATTTTGAGTAGGCCTTGCTGAATTGTTCTACCCCAATCAGTTGACTGTACCCTATCAAAATAAAATTATGTTTTACTTGCAGGTAGAGCTGCTATGAGCACTGCAGATGAACATAACCTGTTGTGGATCTTTGTCCGATTGATAAGCGGCAGCACGATTCAGGAGATACCTTGATGGTCAGGTTATATTTCAGTCACAGGAGAGAAGCCCTCCTCAACCAGCACAATTGATTATTATCCTGTTATCAACAGCCCAATTACTGATTACAAGACTGTTCAACAGTGCCTGAAATATTCTGAGGAAGGAACGCGTGAGGTTGGCCAAGAATATGTAATCACCACATTCGACCTTGGAGTTTGTATGAAAGCATACCCCTTGATCTGGAAGAACCCTAGTCGTTATGCGAAGCATATTGTGATGCTTGGATCTTTTCATGTTATTTGTGCATATTTCAAGATGATTGGTAAGAAGATGAATGGTTCTGGTCTTTCCGATGTGTTGACTGAAGCTGGGTTGATATCGTCTGGTTCGCTGCATCCGGTGTAGATTCGCATTGCACATCCGAGCTGCTCAATCGACTAAACGATTTCACCAAGTCGCTCGATTGATTGAATGATTTCCCGCATATATCACAATGGTAATGGTAATCTCCGGTGTGGATTCTCTTATGTATCACTAAGTCGCTCGATCGATTAAATGATGCCAAAGCATATTCTTCTGTGTATGACTTTACGTCACATGTTCCGCAGTGCATAACTCATCACCTTGGTAAACAGATTTGGACACTGTGAGAACTATTCATTTTCTGTGGAACTTGAGACTGCATTGGCAACAGCAATACAAGAGTCGTCAAAGGTCTTGTCACCGCAGATAGTGAGGAATCCTGCCGGTAAATCAACGTTTCATTCTGACTTTGATAATTTCGATCAGCTTACGACTACAGGATCCGTGCACACGGCCCATGGCATCATGATACAGGACGTGATGGAGGACATACCAAACGACAGTCCTGAAAGAGCTTTACCAGAAGTAGAGAAAACTGGATACCGATCTTTGAAACTAAACGTTCAGTTACAGAATCTACCCGATTGCTACATAACACAGCGGTCTAGTCCTGGGTATAAGATCAGCATATGGACTCATCCCACAGGTAAATAGACAATCATGTTTTCATATCATTTTGAGTAGGCCTTGCTGAATTGTTCTACCCCAATCAGTTGACTGTACCCTAACAAAATAAAATTATGTTTTACTTGCAGGTAGAGCTGCTATGAGCACTGCAGATGAACATAACCTGTTGTGGATCTTTGTCCGATTGATAAGCGGAAGCACGATTCAGGAGATACCTTGATGGTCAGGTTATATTTCAGTCACAGGAGAGAAGCCCTCCTCAACCAGCACAATTGATTATTATCCTGTTATCAACAGCCCAATTACTGATTACAAGACTGTTCAACAGTGCCTGAAATATTCTGAGGAAGGAACGCGTGAGGTTGGCCAAGAATATGTAATCACCACATTCGACCTTGGAGTTTGTATGAAAGCATACCCCTTGATCTGGAAGAACCCTAGTCGTTATGCGAAGCATATTGTGATGATTGGATCTTTTCATGTTATTTGTGCATATTTCAAGATGATTGGTAAGAAGATGAATGGTTCTGGTCTTTCCGATGTGTTGACTGAAGCTGGGTTGATATCGTCTGGTTCGCTGCGTGGTGTATTGGCTGGGAAACAATACAGCTGAGCTATGATTTTCTCACAAAACCATGTTAGAGGCTCTGGAGACACTATTTATAAATGCCTACCTTGTTGATTGCGGTGGAGAAAATATGATGGGGCTCCTGAGTGAAGAATCTCAACAATTAATGCAAGATGTCTTGGAGTCGCCGTCTAAATTGACAGCCAACAGTGCCCTCTGTGATAAAGATGTACATACTCTGATAGGAGGTTACACTGATTTCAAAGATAAAGTGCGAAAGGGCAAGCTAGGAAAGACAGCAGAGTTCTGGTTGTCATACATGGACCACATCTGGTTGGTACTGCGGTTGATCCAAGCTGTTAAAACAAACAACTATATTCTGTACTGCGAATGTCTCTACAGAATGTCCAGTTTATTCTTCAGTTTTGATGGACATAACTATTCTCGCTATCTGACATATTTCTCAGTTTTCTTGGCAAATGTTGAAGAGTCTCATCCCGGCGCAAAAAAGCTGCTTGAAGGGGGAGCGTTCAGTGTCGCACGTTCTATGATACCTGGAAACAGATGTCCCGTTGATAAGACGATAGAGGAGATATTTATGAAGCATGCTAAGTCACATGGTGGAGCTGGTGGTTGTGGTGCGGGATTGACAGGACTCGTTAACAATTATGAAACTTACCAAAGGTGGGTGTGGACCATGAATGAACGTGCCAAGTTTGTTGAAGCAACATTATCCATGGCCGACATGTTATCAGAGTCAGTTGGAAATCGAAAACACAATGATCTCCGACCATCAGAAGTGAAAAAGGGCGAACCGAGAGTCCAAAGAACAGTCGACGCTATAAACAGTTTCTTGAACCCTTTTGATGTGCCGGATAAGGAGAAGCTTTATAGTATCTCATCAGGAGCAGCAGCATCACCTGAGATCATGGAAGATGTGATGAGAGCTGAAATTGCTGGAACGGAAGCTAAAGAGAATTTCATCCGTGAACAGTTGGAGAAAGGAGATAATTTTTTTGAGCCCGTTCGGAAGATGAGGCTACTCACCCTAGGTAAAACACAAAAGACTTCGGCTAAAGACTAGCCAGAACAAAGTGATCGAATATAAACATGAAGGTAGTTTGGCATTTCAGCTGCTGGTGAAATCACAGGATGGTAACATTATAAGACTAGAGGAAGTCATGATGTACTGTCTTACGCCTGTCCCTTACAGTATAGGAACAGCAGATGGTTACTTGTCCGTCACACCGAAAGCCAAAGGATTCCACTATGTCACCAAGGAGGTTAATGATGCGACAATTCCACCTCCAGACTCAACTCTCTTGATTGTGGATGGCAATGCTTTGTTCCACTGCTTGCGAGAAGTGCCTGGAAATTTCAAAGATATCTGTCACAAGATATTTGACATGATGACTAAGTCATCTGACATTGTATTCAGCACCGACATGTACAAACAGAACTCAATAAAAGCTTTAGAGCGACAAAGAAGAGGGTGTAGTGAGAAGCTCATCATAAGAGGAGAGATGACTAGGAGACCACTTGAATGGAAAGTATTCTTGAACAATGATGAGAACAAAGAGCAACTTGTACGTGTGATTTTAAATGTGTGGAGCAATGACGAGTTTGCTAAGAGTTTAGAAATGAGAAAGGTCATTGTCATCTGTGAGCATTCTTGTTGGACACTAGTGATGGCAATTCCATGGCGAAGACTGAAATTCCTTCCCTGATGTCGACACAAGAAGAGACGGATACCAGAGTGGTCTTATATTGTAAATATGCTCAAGATCAGGAATTTGATTATGCACGAGTTTGTACTTCTGATAGTGATATTTTTGTGTTAGGATTCACCATCACTATCCTATTTGACACTGGAACAGGTAATAACAAAAGACTGATCAACGTCACAGAATTGGCAGATGGTTTCACACAAGAGTACTGCACAGCCCTCTTAGCGTTACATGCATATACACATTGTGATACCACCAGCTGTTTCAAGGGGATTGGGAAAGTGAAGCCCATAAAGGTGATGCAGAAGCAGCCGAAGTTCCAATCTATCCTTGCTAAGCTTGGACTAGAATGGGAGGTGAGCGAGGATTTGTTCACTGGTTTGGAAGAATACACATGTGCTTTATACGGTCGACCAAAATTCAAAACTGTAGATAGTCTTCGTCACACCATCATTAAGGAGAAGTGCTGCGACGATGACAGGATTCGAATTGGTTGTAATATGGATCTGGCAAAGTTACCACCTTGTCGTGGAGCCTTGCAGTAACACATCCGGAGAGTGAACTACCAGGTCGCTATATGGAGACGGGCAGATATTCCCGACAAAGATGTACCACTACCAACTGATGGACATGGATGGACACTCAGCTCTGGTCATCTAGAACCACTATGGGTTGATGGTCCGATTCTTCCGGAGGCTCTAGTCGATGAAGTTGATGAAATCGCTCAAAGCGATTCAGAAGCTGATGATGATTCAGATGACCAGGACTCACCACCAGTTTCATCAGATGAAGACTGTGACGAATCTGATCACGAGTAAAGTCCCACACATATATCCTAGTTAGTTGCTATTAATGTTTGCTTGGCAGCCATTTTGAAATTGAAGATATCTGCCAAATCGCTACCTGAATTCCACATTGTCGTAAGCGACATCCTGGAAGGATGTCGCTTACGACAATATGGAACTCAGGTAGCGAAAAGCAAATAATACATTTCATCATCATTCTAGTTGATTTCTTTGGCCTAGAAAACATGGGTTTGGGGATAAAAATGATGTTTCTTCGAGATTTTTTGATGAAATTATGGGTAAATATTGGGATTTTTGGCGGTCCTCTTGAAAAATGGCGGAAAACCAGTTTCCGGTTGGTCAACTTCAATTCCCATTAGCTTCAGTGGATTCTTTGACCCCGGAAACATGGGTATAGACACCAAAATTATGCTTCTAGGTGCATCAGAACCTGAGATATAAGAAAAGGTAATTTTTCGCGGCGGCCATTTTGAAAAATGGCGGGAAACCGGTTTCCATCCTTACAGATTTCTTGGTAACATGCCTAATCTTATTCAGAAAGGTCTAACGAACAAATTGATACCACTTTCGGAGGATCTCTGAGGGGGGGGGGGTGCACGGGGGTGTTTCTGGCCCACGTACAATAACGCAATTTTGACTGAGTTCTGGGCCAGAAAGTATTCCCCATAATGAAAAATAATAGATTTCTAAAATCGATATCTAACAAATCTGAGCTCTGATGGGTGACTTCCTCGAATCAAAAAATATTTTTGACCCCCGAAGCCATTGAAATAGTAATTGAGAGGAGTTTTATCGGATTGAGTACCTTTAATCGATCGATCAGCTTGGTGAGACATAAGAGAATCCACACCGGAGATAAGCCGTACCATTGTGTTTTATGAGGGAAATCATTTAATCGATCGAGCGACTTGGTGATACATAAGAGAATCCACACCGGAGATTAGCATTACCATTGTGATATATGCGGGAAATCATTCAATCAATCGAGCGACTTGGTGAAATCGTTTAGTCGATAGAGCAGCTCGGATGTGCAATGCGAATCTACACCGGATGTAAGCCTTACTATTGTGATGCATGAGGGAAACCATTTAGTCAATCGAGCGACTTGGTGGTGCATAAGAGAATCCACAGCGGAGATAAGCCTTACCATTTTGATATATACGGGAAATCATTTAATAAATAAAACAGCTTGGTGATGCATAAGAGAATAGACAATCTGGGGAGAAATAATAATCCAAGCATCTCAATGAGACATAACAGAATACAAACCGGAGATACATGTACATGTAAGCCTAACCATTGCGATACATGTGGGTAATCATTTAATGTCCAAAATTAGCGTTCGATGATGTTCACTCCGAAACGGGGTATAGTTGTACATGATATATAATGTGGACACAAATGGTCCTCATATAGCAAAGAGTAACCATTCTTGTTGATAAATATGAGACATTAATTCAGATCTTTCCCAAATGTATGTTTTAGTTTGCGGAACTAATGTGTCAAACAACATGTCCATTGTCCATTCCGAAACACACCCTGAAAGTGCATTGTGTCATGACCGTGGGGCTCCCTCGCCACTTAAATTATACATGTACGAAAATGTAAAACGTCCACTCCGGAACATGGTTAAAATGACGATTGGAAGAATATTGAAAGAAATCAAGTACATATTTATTGCGTGCGATCCGGTTGACTTGTAGAATATAAAATACATGAAAGAAACTTTGGGGAGTTTGAATTTACTGTTTAACTTAGATTATCAACAGGTAGACTGTTTCAGCTAAACAACCACAAGTTTTAGACCAGAACATATTATCAATATTAATCGATAGAAGCATTTCCGTCAGACGTCTTCGATTCATATATAGTATTTTATACCCCAGTAACTACATGACATGTTTACAAAGAGGTATACCATCTGTCACGCGGACAAACGTAAGCTCGTGTGAGAATGAATAAATTGTGACAAGCTGCCATAACACATTATAGACACGCCGTCAGTCGATAGTATGTACAGCTCCACCCATGTAAACTGATCCCAGGAATGTCGGACTCGCCATCCGAGGTCTAATTTTCTTAAACCGGGTTTAGCTGAACCGTCGAATTATATGACTAAGTTGTCGGTTTAAGGTTATAAAACACAAACAATGATCGCAATTAACAAACAAAACATATCCCAACATAAGTTACAGGTACAGGAGTGACTGCTTCTCGCTTATAAAATTTCAATAAAAATATACTGGTTGTCGTATAGGAAAGAGTATATAATACTCGAACATATTCGAAATAAAATTGTGACATGAAGATACCAAGCTGACACTATTACATTATAAACACGCCGTCAATATTATGTATAGCTCCACCCATGTAAACTGTGGTCCCTGAAAAGACGGATTCGTCTTCCCAGGTTTAGTCTCTTTAAACCGGGTTTAGCTGAATCGTCGATTATATGGTTTTGTTGTCAGTTTAGGGTTATAAATCACAAGCAATGCTCGCAATTGACAGAACAAATCTTACCCCCCACACAATTTACAGGTATACTAGTGAGTGCTTCTCGCTTATAAATTTTCAATCAAAATATTCTGGCTGTCGTAATTGTTGATTTTACCTGTGGGTATGGTATCATATAATGCGGCGATCCGTATTTATAGGCGAGTAAGATTAATTATCTGGATGATGTATGTGTACACATGATGTACGTTTAATTATCTGGACGATGTGTACATATGTTGTATGTTTAATTATCTGGACGATGTGTACATATGCTGTACGTTTAATTGTCTTAATTGTCTGGACGATGTGTACAGAGGCACTTATGCTAAAACGTGAGATGACTGGATCAGATTAAAACCAGAGGTGACGAATGTTTCACTTACAATTTTTGTTTTAATTTGTTTTAAAATTGTCGCATCTACAGTAGTCAATTTATGCCATGCAGTAATTTCATATAGCATTGTTGTAAAACAAAACTTAAATAATGCTTAATTCAAAGTTAAATATAACTGTTTTCGTGGCCAGGAATCGACATATACTAATTTGGAATGCGCGCAGATCAGAGTGTGTTTCGGAGTGGACCCTGTTACCCAGCTAACAATAACACGGTATAGTTCGAACCAATCATGGAGTTGTATTCAGATGAAACGGTACGGAATCTGACGAGGTTTACCGAGTGACAGATGGGCGTGTCGATGTTCTCCATACGTACTCTCATGTGCCTAATAATAGTGTCAGCACGATTATTAATTTTGGAGAAAATTCCCAATGATCACAATTATTTGACTTTGAGACATAGGAGTGAAATTGTCATCACGATTATTAATTTCAGCCTAAATCCACACCCATCACTATCATTAGGCCATCACGATTATTAGGCACCTGAAAGTACTGACGTAATCATTGTAGTGACGCTGATGAGGTCGTTGTAATGTTTTATACATAAATGCACACCGGTCTCCCGTAATTTCACGTGACAGGGTCATTATCGTTGTGTTTTCTGCGTGTTTGATATGTATTGTCAGTTGATTTTCTTCCGTTCATCGAGCAAACAACGGTCCCTGTTTAATACCAGTACTAAGGCTGAAGGGGTCACTCTTACCATAAAAAGTGCTGAAGGGTACAGAGGGTTTGAATATGTGCTGAAGGGTACACAGGGTTTGTGATCGGCACGAACACCATTACTTAAATTGTGCTCATGAAAGCCTGGCGCCCATTAACAGTTTGTTTTCAGTACATTTTAATATTCTTGGAACGTAAACAATTATTCTCTAACAGAAATCATGGCAGATACGAAAACTCAATTTCCTTTAGAACGACATTTCCTACCATGTGTACCCTTCAGCACATTGTAAAAATCTTGTGTACCCTTCAGCACTTTTTTGGTGATAGTGACCCCTTCAGCGGTACTAATGTCAATATGCGACCGATGATCAATGTTATTGCAGTTTCGTTATTGTGATAAAATAATGCCTTTATCAGAACTACGAAAAATATAGTATGAATTGAAGCAGACGGCTATTATTTACGGCAACATTTCAATCTCGCGCCGACTGAGACTTAAGTGTGCTTTATGTAGGCCTAATCATTAGCTGTAGCTGTCATGTAATGATCTGGGCTTCCGTACTTTTGTACTGAGTTTGTGACGTCATCTAGTCGGTTGTATGTTATGGGCTGTATTGAATAAATCGATCTCTCTCGCTCTAAACTGTGTCGCTGTCATCATGCCCCACAATAACACCAGGGATCCCAATATATAACAGTAGCAACGTTAGGATAAACTTTTGACATTGTTTCGTTATTGTGATAAAATAATGCCTTTATCAGAACTTCGAAAAAATATAGTATGCATTGAAGCAGACGGCAATTATTTACGGCAACATTTCAATCTCGCGCCGACTGAGACTGGTGTGCTTTTATTTATGTATACAATTAACAATTAATATACATAAACACTAATCATTAACTGTAGCGATGTTAGGATAAACCAATCATGTGAAGGATATATTCATTGTTAATAATATACATTTCGTTCTTCCATATTTCTGTTCTGTGTTGTCACAGTTCTTATTTTAGATTGTTAAACCAATAAAACTTAGAATTTTAATATGAATTTATATCGTTTTGTACATGGTTCTACTGAACGAAACCACATAACGAGACGCGATTCAACAATATAATTCGGGATTCATATCATTTGTATCGTCGGGTGTTCAACGTGAAAATCGATCAAATTATTCGTGACACTTCGTTGCAACATTGTGTTAATGGAATTTGATCAAATAATGCGTGGCTCTCCATAGTTGGTGGACCAAACTATTCAACATTGTGATAATGCAATTCGATTAATCAGTTAATGATTCGTGACTCTCCATTGTAACATTGTGTTAGATCATATTTATATTTATAGACTGTCATCGATATATCTAGGACAATCCACACGATGGGAGATTCTAACACGAGTGTTCATGAGACCGCCCACACAGGGAATAGACGACACAGTTGTGACATATGTGGGAAACTGTTCACTCAACCAAGCAGTTTGGCGAGTCATAAGAGAATCCACACTGGAGATAAACCTTTCCACTGTGATATATGCGGGAAATCATTTAATCAATCGAGCATCTTGATGAGACATAACAGAATACACACAGTAGATAAGCCTTACCATTGTGATATATGTGATACATCATTTAATCATTCGAACAGCTTGTTGAAACATAAGATACTTCACACCAGTGATCGGCCTTACCATTGTGATATATGCGGGAAATCATTCAATTATTTGAACGTTTTGGTGACGCATAAGAAAATCCACATCGGAGATAAACCTTACCATTGTGATATATGCGGGAAATCATTTAGTCTATCGAGGAACTTGGTGACACATACGAGAATCCACACAGGTGATGAACCTTACCATTGTGATATATGCGGGAAATCATTTAGTCAATCGAGCAACTTGGTGACGCACAAGAGAATCCACGCTGGGGATAAGCCTTACCGTTGTGATTTATGTGGGAAATCATTTAGTCAATCGAGCCACTTGGTGAAACATACGCGAATTCACACCGGAGATAAGCCTTACTGTTGTGATATATGTGGGAAATCATTTAATGAACCGAACAGCTTGGTGAGACATAAGAGAATCCACACCGGAGATAAGCCTTACTGTTGTGATTTGTGCGGGAAATCATTTTGTAATTCGAGCGATTTGGTGAGACACAAGAGAATCCACACCAGAGACAAACCTTAGCGTTGTGATATATGCGGGAAATCACTTAGTCGACCGAGTGACTTGGTGACACATCAGAGAATCCACACAGGAGATATCCCGTATCAAATGCGAGTTTGTGGGAAATAATTTAGTCGATCGAGCATCTTGGTGATGTCGCATTGTCGGTATAGGGGTCCTCGGCTAACTCACTGAGCACGACAGTTATTTGTAATTGAGCCTCTCCGAATTTTGGAGTGGTATAAACTGTCATCGTCTTATAGATATACATGTGTGCAAAGGATAAATAAGGAACGATCTCACCTTCAGGAGTCTCTATACTTTATATATGAAATATGTAGTATACTGTATAACATGAAAGTCGGCTTAATATATATAGCCCATCAAGTATGAAGTACATTGATGTATACACATCGTAGTAGACTATGAAATTAGTAAAATATCGAAATAATAAAACAAAAAATGTGAAGATGATATATATATTTAAACAAACATGCAACTAACTCTAAACACACAACGTACAATATTAACCACTTTCTCTAATAACTAAAAACCAAGTTCAATAAATGACGAATTGACATGTGGTTAAAGGTGGATTATCTCTTTGTTAACATGTATTATATAGTTACCGGGGTATAAAATATTAGATTTGAATCGAAGACTCCTGTCTGGAAATGCTTCTATCGATTAATATTAATTTTATTTCGAATATTTTCTGGTCTAAAAAGGTGTGTTTGTTCAGCTAACGAACAATAGTGGTTACTGTTAACAGAGACCAGAAATTATATTGTGCAATGTTGTCACAAATAAACGTTAAATATACTCATTATCGCTTATATCTGTGGAACAAAACAACACAAACAACCAATCTGTAACATTTGTCATTCGTTGCGTAGCCGTAGGAACAGCCCAGTGCTCTATATTGCAATACGGTCTCATCCGAATGGTCGGTTCTAAAAATAGTAACATAAACGGGCCCGATTTAATATTCGAAATAAAATCAATATTAATTGATAGAAGCTTTTCCGGACATAGGTCTTCAGTTCATATCTATTATTTTATACCCAAGCAACTATTTAAAAATTGTTGTTCAAAGAGATAATCCATCTTTAATGATTTGTTATCAAATATGACACATGGATTTTGGCAACTATAAAAAATGGTATGCTACTTAATTTAGTATTTCTAATACATGTACTTCAACCAGCTGCCTTCATGGAAAAACACAACCTGTCTCAACTTAACTTAAGCATAATTTCAATAACTTGAATAAGACTTAAAGGTGGATTATCTCTTTGTAAACATGTATTATATAGTTACCGGGGTATAAAATATTAGATTTGAATCGAAGATTCCTGTCCGGCAATGCTTCTATCGATTAATATTAATTTTATTTCGAATATTTTCTGGTCTAAAAAGGTGTGTTTGTTCAGCTAACGAACAATAGTGGTTACTGTTAACAGAGACCAGAAATTATATTGTGCAATTTTGTCACAAATAAACGTTAAATATACTCATTATCGCTTATATCTGTGGAACAAAACAACACAAACAACCAATCTGTAACATTTGTCATTCGTTGCGTAGCCGTAGGAACAGCCCAGTGCTCTATATTGCAATACGGTCTCATCCGAATGGTCGGTTCTAAAAATAGTAACATAAACGGGCCCGATTTAATATTCGAAATAAAATCAATATTAATTGATAGAAGCTTTTCCGGACATAGGTCTTCAGTTCATATCTATTATTTTATACCCAAGCAACTATTTAAAAATTGTTGTTCAAAGAGATAATCCATCTTTAAAAGGGAACTGTTAATAAAACTTTTTGTTCAGTAAAATAAACTATACCAGTGTCATAATGTACAATTACGGTTACTAAAAACGAATCATATTCGAAAACACCAACTTATAGCGTAAAAATCGAGATTTTAATGCCTTTTTGACGTCGAATATAATAAGGAAAAACTAAAAAGCCACTCGCCAGTTTTATGTGCACAAAGAAGCGTGACGTCAATGGCGGAACGCAACTTTTTTTCGGATGATGGAATAAGACGTAAACATGTCCACGTGTTTTCTCATTTGTTTTGTTTATGGCGACTTACGATACAAATCTACTATTTTCAACAATTTGGACATTTAGAAAGTATTGATGACTGAAGTGTGTAATCATATAATATCACGGAGTTGTGCTTGGACTATACGTTGGACGCTGTTTTGAGAATTTTCGATGAATATTGTGAATTGGATTTTCTATTCTGGACAGTCACAGTGGAGGTTGACGTTTCGCAATTGAAACAAATTGACACTTTTATTGACAGATTTATGTTTTAGAGGAATGTTTATCAACCAAGAATCAAAATTATTGGACTGTAATGTGCATAGAACAGTTGTCTGCAGTTTTCAACACATTCTTGGTGGAAAAAGATTCTAAAACTACGATGGCAATTTGGGAAGTAAATCACCTACATGTATTTTCGATGTTTTTTTTCCGCTGGTTATCCGACGTGGGCAGTATTCAACATTGCCAGCAAGGAGCTGATGCTGAAGTTCCTGAACTCTTCCAATTTGATGATTATTTATTATAATTAATAAATATTTTTTTTAACCATTTCGCTTGTATATATTCTCCAAAATCAGTTGGACAAGTGTATGTGAACAACTGATATACATTGTACATACAATAATACTGTTACCAGATGCATGCTGACTGAAAGACCGATCGGTCTATTTAAGCACTTCCGGGCTATTATAGATCACTCGGTGATTCACCCAGGTTCGTTGGATGGCTCAAACGATGTTTCCTAAGAAATTTATATATACCCTTAATTTGAACCACACAGTTGATTGTTTCGTACCATATTTTTTGTCATTTCACACCATATACATTTGTATGTTTCGTTGGCTCCCACAAATGGTAATTGGTCATGCATATGCAGCGTACCATGTGAAAAATTATTTTAATTTTGTTAACTTAATGAAAGCGAACATGTTTACGATTTAAAGTTACGTGATGATGACAACCCGACAATTACATGTAAACATATTTCTTTCTTTTTTTTGCGAAAAAAAAATTAACAAATTGAAATTGTGGCAACAAAGTTAAAGATACATAATCCGAATTAACGCTTGCATATTACTATTTCCTTGGCTTCGGGTGTAAACATATTTGATTCGAGTCGAGGTTTTGGGCAATTGTTTACTATTGTTGACTGGTTACAGGGGAGGGGGGGGGGGGGCGGAAAAAAACTGTTTTCTTCTTCGGTTTGGGTACCCCCCCCCCAAACAGCAAAAACTGCAGTTTTTTTCCACCCCCCCCCCCAGAAAAATCAAAACTACGCCAGCCGGACAACAACTCGGTTTGACCGGAAACCGAAAAAAACACTGGAGCATACATGTATATACAATTCACGAGAAGGTGCTTGGTAACTTAGTTTAGATTATTATGACTAAAATGGTAATTGTCTACCAGTAGAACACAGATTTGTACCTCGTGATGTCATGACATGTACAAACATGTATATTGGTGATCGCAACGCTATGTATGCACTTTAAAAAATGACAACTAGTCATTACCTCGACTTTGAAAAAGATGCAAATGAGATGAGTGAGATACCAGCATAAAACTGTTTTCTGATACCATTGGAGGAGAAATTGTTTAATACATGGGATAGTTCTGCATTAAAAATTTGCCAGATAAGCGATCGCAGGGTAGAATTCTGCATTCGACTGGTAGACACTGACATAGTCAGCATTATTAAGAGGGTTAATGGGGTCAATATCACATGTAAACCAAGACAGTGGTTATCCAAAATTGTTTTATGTGGATTGTACTACTCATTTATATATGATTTGGATATTAAGGTTAATCCATATTCTATAAAATGAGAGAAAATTGAAGTTGTGAGTCTGAAAATACATATTTGGAAAAAAATTACATGCAAATTTTTTCCGACAACTCACCCCTAAATGAATAAGGAAACGTTGTGTCCCGCAGTTTTTTTCCGCCCCCCCCCCCTGCTGGTTAGCATATTTTTTTTTTGGGCCATTAATCGATTCTGATAACCGAAGCGGCATTTCAAAAAAATGTTTGTTGTTGGAATCTAATAACATGGGAACCATCGAATCGGTTTGAGTACCTTTAATGTTATTTCAAAAAAATCATACGGTATACTCAATAGTACAAATTGTCGAAATGATACATGTACTGGTACGAAATGTCCAGAACCCTGGTGCGAAACATCTCTATGTCAAACTTCTATGGCACAAAATGTCCAGCAACCTATTGGCTGTTCAGTCCATTGCACATTATAATTTATTTCCAAATAAAGGTAATACTAAATATTAAAGCAGCGTTTAGTGTTAAGTTCAATCTTGAACTAATTGTACATGTGATATAGTCACAGGGGCTTGTTGTAAAGAAAACAAGTAAAATTGAGGGTGCCACTTTATCAAACATTATAAATGCATCAATATTCTATTGATATACATGTACATGTAATGCTTTAGAAACCCATGTTTTTGTATATATATTTTTACTTGTTTTCTTAACAAGCCCCTGTGGCCTCAGTTTAAGTATAGGAAGCCATCATGACTTATCTGCGAAAGAGCTCTGGATCTCTTGTTCACTCATTGTGTGACCACTGAAATCAGAGACGTGGCTAGATAGTCTCCCCATTGGGGAGGGGGGGGGTCCACCTTGATACCTGTATGTTACGACAGCACCCCTTGGAAGGAAGTTTCCTGTTTGAATTTTTGCCCGGTACGGCTTGTTATCAAACTACATTTGTACATGTACTTACCGTAGGTGAATATCACTTCAATTTGCCTTAAATTGAGTAATATAGTTTTAGGACATCACCAAACAGAGTAATATGATTTCATGACATCACGGATCCGAGTAATATGGCTTTACAACATGGCATAATTCTATTTCACTGTTAAATAATGCATAGACAATGATTTTTTGTGATGTCACTCATTTGAAAGAGTTGTCCATACATGTAGTACACTGTTACTAAGAGGCAAACTAATTAATGTTATGGATAGGGTATTACTCGGTTGGTTTGATATTATAGGCCTGATTTCAGCCCTCGGTAACCTCATTTCAGCCTTCGACCTTCGATGTCAGGCTGATAGTGATATGAGGTTACCTTAGGCTGATATCAGACCTAATATCAAACCAACCAAGAAATGTCCTCTAATTATTATATAACTAGCAGGGTGACCAGTCGTTGCCCAGGTTAATGCTCCCACTTTTTTACTCTGACCCCAATACCATCACTGTAGACATTTCTAATCTGCACCATTATGATGATTATCTTTCTCATAAGAAATAACAAATTAATAGATACATGTATGTGTAGGGTATTACATGTACTTGGTTGGTTTGAATATATAGGCCTGATTTCAGACCCATCGGTTACCTCATGTCAGCCTTCGATGTCAGGCTGATTGCGATATGAGGTTACCTCAGGCCGATATTTGGTCTAATATCAAACCAACAATGTAATATCCTCTAAATATTATGTAACTGGCAGGGTCGTTACCCATGTTAATGCAGTGTGGTATTGTTTTGCCCCTCCCACTTTTTGTCCCTTACCCTTAAACTATTTGTATAGCATTTGTTATTTAAATTTAGAACAGAGCCATAATTTTGTTTAAATGTGCAGATCTACATTTTTTCTCATAAAATTAATAAACATATAGGTACAATTATTTGGCACACAAGAGTAGGCACTTTGCTGGAGTCTGATGATGTTAGATGCTGATAGTCTAAAGGGTCAGTGTCTGGTTGTTCCCCTTGCAGAGGAGATATAAATGGTTACACGACATTTTGGATCGTCTTAAGTCGTTTCGTACCATATTTTTTGTAGTTTCGCACCATATTTTTTGTAGTTTCGTACCTTATTGTTTGGTCGTTTCGCACCATGGTGGAAATCAATTCGTCTTTTGATACCAATGATACCATATCACTATACATGTACATGTATGTCACACCATAGGGAAACAAATAAATGATTTTCTGCAAAGTACGAAATAAAAAAAAGTAACCAAAAAATATGGTATGAAACGACAATGGTATCGGATAGAGAAATAATGAAGAAGTCACTATAGTTGTATATCATTTATATGGTCACAATATATATAATGCAACGTGAAAGTTGATATGACATCTGTTCTGTTCGACTTCAGGTGTACTCAATTTCTACTCCGGCAATGTTCAGAATCCTATCCATTGATAATCCAACGACACTGGTATGAAGCGTCTAGAACTTAGAATCCATATTTAATATAAATTATAAATCCTTCAGACTTTCAGTGTTACCGATCTCCATTCTCCAGAATCAACAACTGACTGTTCAAGGCGGTTCCACTCAATGGTTGTTTTTAAGAAGTCATCGTAATGAGTAATGTACAGTGCTAGTACGCAGTAATTGAACGATTCTCTGATGGTGCTGTTAGTGTTAGCACTTGTTGAACACCTCCTAAGTTCTCCACCAGATTTTGACAGACACTCCCTGCCACACTGAGGACAGTAACAGTACTAACACTCCCACTGACAGTGAATAGGCCTACTGGTAGTCGAAAATCTACGGGATACTAAATATATAGTCAATTTTGGACCAGCCTACTGTAGTACTGACTACTGCCCTGGTAGTGGTACTGCCTACTGAGTACTGGTACAGTGGTAGTGATGCAGTCCTCAAATTTGGTTGCTTTATTTTCCTTGTCTTCTTCGAATTTTTTTTTTAGAGTTACCCGGTAGATGTAGATTATTCATTTGTAGAATAACAATCAATTATCATGACAATCGTCGTCAACAACGAATGACATTGATAATTTGATCGATTCAATCATGTTGACACTGTGACTTGGTGAATTTAAATTTTAAGTCTCGCTGTCCTTGCTATCTTCGTCGGCTGGTTCGTGTAAAATGGGCCAATATTCAAACGCAAGCCATCAAAGGCATCTTCAGTATCTGCCATAGATGAAGTATCCTCCGCAACACGTAACTCGTCGTCATTTTCGTGATTAGAGTCACTTTCAGACGCGGAAATACTGTGTGCCGAAGCCATTTTTCGTAAACAGTTCGTCTGCAGTGGGAGTTCCGCCTTTGACGTCACGGGTTTTGCGGTCACGTGACTCGAGCAAAATCACCTTAGAAATAATAATCGATTTTTAAAAGTCGCTAAAAACACGTTTATTGATAAAATTATATCTAATTTTTTATTGGATGTTATATTTGAACCTTATTCACACCAAACTAGCCGTATAACATTGAATTGATAAACATTTAACAGTTCCCATTTAATGATTTGTTATCAAATAGGACACATGGATTTTGGCAACTATAAAAAATGGTATGCTACTTAATTTAGTATTTCTAATACATGTACTTCAACCAGCTGCCTTCATGGAAAAACACAACCTGTCTCAACTTAAATTAAGCATAATTTCAATAACTTGAATAAGACTTAAAGGTGGATTATCTCTTTGTAAACATGTATTATATAGTTACCGGGGTATAAAATATTAGATTTGAATCGAAGATTCCTGTCCGGCAATGCTTCTATCGATTAATATTAATTTTATTTCGAATATTTTCTGGTCTAAAAAGGTGTGTTTGTTCAGCTAACGAACAATAGTGGTTACTGTTAACAGAGACCATAAATTATATTGTGCAATTTTGTCACAATTAAACGTTAATTATACTCATTATCGCTTATATCTGTGGAACAAAACAATACAAACAACCAAGCTGTGACATTTGACATTCGATGCGTAGCCGTAGGAACAGCCCAGTGCTCTATATCGCAATACGGTCTCAACCGAATGGTCGGTTCTAAAAATAGTAACATAAATGGGCCCGATTTAATATTCGAAATAAAATCAATATTAATTGATAGAAGCTTTTCCGGACATAGGTCTTCAGTTCATATATATTATTTTATACCCACGCAACTATTTAAAAAATTTTATTTAAAGAGATAATCCATCTTTTAAATTTGTTATTTAACCCTTTACCCAATAAACCGGCCAAAAACGCCCAAATAAAGCTTCAACAGCATACAATATCTTCGGTCTGTCTCAATAACACCATACAAATATGGATATCATTGGAACCGGTTCATTGACCACATTGTGATGGTTACAGTTATGCCCTGTGCCAATGCATTCTCTTATATATGCGAGTCGACCATATGTCGCCTCGCATATATAAGAGAATGCATTGGCCTAAAAAAATCTTTTTTTAACACTTTTTACCATTTTTTCTTACATTATTTAACAATTTTATAATTTTTTTCTACATTCTTTGACAATTTTATCATTTTTAATATGTGTTAAGCCAATGCATTCTCTTATATATGCGAGGCGACCTATGGTCGACTCGCATATATAAGATAATGCGTTGGCACAGGGCTGTTCTGTTGGGTAAAGGGTTAAAGAGATAATCCATCTTTAATAAGACGCTTGTTCTGTAATATAACAATGGAAATAAAAAAGGTGAATTCCCTGCTAGACAGACATGATTTTTGTGCAAATACATGAAATGTGGACACGTATCGGTAGCTCCATCACAAGATATCCATGTATGGGGGTGATATGCCCTTGAACAGTTAGATCAACAGATGCAATTCCTAATGCTTGATGACCGCTGTTGACAACTTACTGGTCATGTGAGACAGGTGTTATAGATAGTCCGAAAACTTTAATGAACTTTTGACTGATGAATGTATGTTCTTGGCGCGACATCAGGTTGATACGACCCTGCTGTGTATCAAATGACAGAACAATGTGACAGAAGGTGAGGTACACATGTCATTGTATCAGGATGTAGAAAGCAGTTTCTTAAATGATTTCACAGTTCTCGACACACGCCTTATCGAAGGGCTTTCCCCGACTGTCAAATTGCCGGTTATCAAGGCGGTGTCATTTTAGATCCGCACCGTTGGCAAGCTGATCTCTTCAAATTAACAAAATGATTAAGCAGGGTTATGTGTCTGCTGCCACCACGCCATAATGTAGAGGATACCAATGGTCTAGAATAATCACAACTGACAATGAGTGTAGATACTTTATGCATAATCAAAGAAATCATGTGCTTTCGCAATTAAACTCAAAGGTTATAGTACAACAAATATAAAAATACCCCCCCCCTTGGTGTGATGTCACCCACACTCAAGTCAGCATATAATCACATCTGCCAGCTGGATGGTTGCTTATGATTGGGATAAAATTAATGCTAAAACAAGAACAAATCAAAGTCACCATGGAAATATTATACGGTTTATACCTAGATGAATATTGATCCAGAGTGGATGAAATAATTAACCTGGCATTTAATGGGGGTATGTTTGAAAAATTGGTGATGATTTTTGTACGGAATCATGGCAGTATCAAAAGCGGTAAATTTGAAGACGGAAAAGTAACACGGACCTATTATTTTTTGGGTCATATTGGGTCCAAAGAGACATTCTTCAAAATTGACTAGATTAGAGAGTTCAAGCATTAACAAGGAATCGAGCAGAGCCTGTCGCCTATGGAGAATAATTAGTGAATTATTATTAACCTATAGCAAGATATGGTCGTTTTTTCAGATTTCTGCTCTGGAACATGTCCCGTGTTCATTATCATCACAAACAAATTGGGAGCTTGAAGCACGCGATACTACAGATTATTAAGACACAGGAGCCGTCAAATAAAATTTAAAAATTAACCCCTCCATACCATTTCGGCCTTTCGTTGTAAAACCGAAAATTGTATTTTCGGCCTATTGCGGGCCCATGAATGCCCCTTTAATGAAAGCGATACCACCTTTTGGGGAAGCCGGCATTCCAGATGAACGAAAATGCGGATTTAATCGTCGCTGAATTTATCCTCCGGTAAGGATTATCTTGTTATGAGCCACGGTTCGGTGTGATTTATCTAATGCAACACCAAGTGAATGACGTGTCGCACGGATACGGCCGATCGCATGTATTCTGTATCCTGTCTTTTCAAATGATTCAAGAAACAAACCGATTTACCTCTCATATCACATAGACGCGGGCGATTACTTGTATACATTATGCGTTCAACGTTATTCATACCGACACTTGATTTCCAACACATATCACATGGATATGGCCGATCTTCGGAGTGTATGCTCTCATCTGTCGTCAAACAATTTACATGACCATACTCCTGTGTATATTTTCTAATAGTTGTCGTAAGCCGCCAGTGGATCCTCTATTTCACCAGGCTGCTCAACTGAGGGAATGATTTCTCTCGCATAAATCACATTGGTAGGGCGATCCCGGTGCGGAGCCGTTTATGTTTCGCAAAGTCACTCGGCTGGACGAAAGAATTGTCGCACAAATCACATTGATATGGACAATCTCATGTATGTATCCGCTTATAAATGTCTCGTCAGGTGAGTCAACGCAGAAAATGATTTATCGCATTCATCACATTGATACGGGCGATTTCCTGTGTGGATTCTCTTATGTCTCGACTCAATAAATGATTTCTTACACACATCACATTGATGCGGTTGATTCCCCCATGTGGTTCCTCTTATGTCTCGTCATGCTACCCAACTGAATAAATGATTTATCGCAAACATCACATTGATAAGGGCGATCTCCTGTGTGGATCATGTTATGTTTCACCAGATTGCTCAACCGAGTGAATGATTTCTCACATATATCACATTGATACGGGCAATCACCAGTGTGGATCATCTTATGAGAAGTCAGGTGACCCGACTGAGTAAATGATTTCTCGCACAGATTACATTGATACGGGCGATCCCCCGCATGTATCCTCTTATGTGAAGTCAGTTGACTAGACGTAGTAAATAATTTCTCGCACACATCGCATTGATACGGTCGATAACCAGTGTGGATCCTCTTATGTGAAGACAGGCCACTTGACTCAATAAATGACTTATCGCACACATCACATTGATACGGGCGATCCGTCGTATGGATCCTCTTATGTGAAGACAGACCACTCGACACAGTAAATGATTTCTCGCACACATCACATTGATATGGGCGATCTCCGGTATGGATCATCATATGTTTCGTCAGGCCACCTGACCGAGTAAATGATTTCTCACACACATCACATTGATACGGGCGATCCCCGGTATGGATCATTATATGCTTCGTCAGGCCACCCGATTGAGTAAATGATTTCTCGCATATATCACATTGATATGGGCGATCTCCCTTATGTATCCTCTTATGTTCAGTCAGATGACTGGATGTAGTAAATGATTTCTCGCACACATCACAATGATACGGGCGATCCCCAGTGTGGATCCTTTTATGTAAATACAATTCACTCGACCGAGTAAATGATTTCTGGCACACATCACATTGATACGGGCGAACCCCCGTGTGGATCTTCTTATGTGAAGACAGATCACTCGACCGAGTAAATGATTTCTCGCACACATCACATTGATACGGTCGATCTCCCGTGTGGATCTTCTTATGTGAAGACAGGTCACTCGACTGAGCAAATGATTTCTCGCACACATCACATTGATACGGCCGATCCCCTGTGTGGATCATCTTATGTCTCGTCACGTCACTCGACCGAGTAAATGATTTATCGCACACATCACATTGATACGGGCGATCCCCAGTGTGGATTCTCTTATGTCCCATCAGTTGATTCGACTGAGTAAATGATTTCTCGCACACATCACATTGATACGGCCGATCCCGCGTGTGGATCCTCTTATGAGCAGTCAGGTGACTCGACGTAGTAAATAATTTCTCGCACATATCGCATTGGTACGGTCGACCCCCCGTGTGGATCCTCTTATGTGAAGCCAGGTAACTGGACGTAGTAAATGATTTCTCGCACAGATCGCATTGATACGGTCGATCGCCAGTATGCATCCTCTTATGTGAAGTCAGGACTGGTGAGTGGACGTAGTAAATGATTTCTCACACACATCACATTGATATGGGAGATCAACATCGTGTATCCTCTTATGGTCCAGCAAACGAATATCCTTATTGGGCAAACTGACTAATGAATCAACGCCTGTTTGATATGTATTTGCCGGTGTGTGTTTATTATCTCCCCATTGTTGCTGACTCCACCTCCCCATACATGACTCGACTGTATCTGTTTCCGTACAATATCCAATGAGCACTAGACTTATCCCACATAGAATTACCCGACTAAACTGACAGAAAACCTCACGCAATAGTTAAACTGATCGAACAGACGATCGGTACAGTTAAGTTAACAAACCCCCTGATGAAAGGCGGAAATGAAAGTAAAGTTGTTTCTGTCTCGAGACGCGTTTAAAAAAAATGGTCTTAAGTAATGGTGGGTGGAATTGAACGATGTCACAATACATACGGCTTTCGCGTGTGAGGTCGTGCTCAAATTTGAAATAGTTGCGTGGAAATAAAATAATAGATATGAACTGATTACTCCTGCCCGGAAAGGCTTCTATTAATTATTAATATTGATTTTATTTCGAGATATTTTATCGGGACCGTTTGACTGTCTATTTTTAGAACATACCATTCGGGTGATACCATATATCGATGTAGAGCACTAGGCCATTCCAATGGCTTCGTACCGAATGTCAAATGTCCCAGATTGATTGGTTGTATTGTTTTATTCCATAGTTATAAGCGACACTGATTCTAATTAAAGGTGGATTATCTCTTTGTTAACATGTACATGTATTATATAGTTACCGGGGTATAACATATTATATTTGAATCGAAGACTACTGTCCGGAAATGCTTCAATCGATTGGTATTAATTTTATTTCGAATATTTTCTGATATAAAAAGGTGTGTTTGTTTAGCCAACGAACAATAGTAGTTACTGTTAACAGAGACCAGAAATTTTATTGTACTTTTTTGTCACAAATTAACGTTAATTATACTCATTATCGCTTATTTCTGTGGAACAACACAATACAATCAATCTGCGTAGCCATAGGAACAGCCCAGTGTTCTATATCACAATATGGTATCATCCGAATGGTCTGTACTAAAAATAGTAACATAAACGGTCCCGATTTAATATTCGAAATAAAATCGATACTAATTGATAGAAGCTTTTCCGGACAGTGGTTTTCAGTCCATAGCTATTATTTTATACCCACGCAACTATTTGAAATTTGTTATTTAAAGAGATAATCCATCTTTAACGTTTATTTGTGACACAGTTACACAATACAATTTCTGGTATCTGTAAATGGTAACCACTATTGTTTGTTAAATAAACAACCACACCTTTTTAGGCCAGAAAATATTCGAAATAAAATTAATATTAATCGATAGCAGCATTTCCGGACATGAGTCTTCGATTCAGATCCAATATGATATACCCTGGTAACTATATAATACATGTTTACAAAGAGATAACCCACCTATAACAAGAGTGATAAAGACAACCATGTCCATACTGTTCAACTATATTCTAATTACAGATACAATCCCTGCAACATTCTGCCCCATTCATCACATAGGGAATGGTTTCATAGCAATAAAACATTTCAAATAATAATGAGGTGTATAATTTGTCGAGTGCAGTTACGAAAAAAGTGCCAAACCCCCAATATTTCTTAGCTAGAATGTGTACATTAACCAATGATAAACAAACATATTAAAAATAAAAAAGGACATAAAGATGGGGAAGTTGGTGAATATTGTGAAATAAATTTGTGAAAATGTATAAAATATCCAATTTATGCCTTTTCAAAGTTCTTTATCATACATGTACATGTATTAGAAAAGTATTTTTCAGTTATATGCCTCCAAAAATTTAGCTTTCATTCACAGGAATATTGTTAATATTTTAAATACTAGAGAAAAATGAAGGATTTTCCAATCGTCCTGTACCAGAATAGTAAAATCTACAAAATAGTCATGATAAAAGAAGCACTTATTGATTTTAAAATGTTGATCAAAGTAGACAGCCCCTCCCATGTCTCTGGTAGAAGTTAAAGCTGTTTGGAAAAAAATAGTCTTGTCAGTTTTAAGTACACTGGGAAAATTTATTCAGGTACATACCACTCTATAAAATATTTACAGCTACTTCGCAAAAAGAGAAACACTCTTCATTATACTTGTTCCAATGACATAATACGTTGCTGTTTATCAATTGCAGCATTTTCTTTGGCTAACATTAAAAATGGATTATATCTTTAAATAAATTTTAAATAGTTGCGTGGGTATAAAATATTATATATGAACTGAAGACCCCTGTCCGGAAAAGCTTCTATCAATTAATATTGATTTTATTTCGAATATAAAATCGGGACCGTTTATGTTACTATTTTTAGAACAGGCCATTCGGATGATACCATATTGTGATATAGAACACTGGGCTGTTCCTATGGCTACGCACCGAAAGTCAAATGTCCCAGATTGATTTTTTGTATTGATTTGTTCCACAGATATAAGCGATAATGAGTATAATTAAAGATGGATTATCTCTTTGTAAACATGTATTATATAGTTACCGGGGTATAAAATATTAGATTTGAATCGAAGACTCCTGTCCGGAAATGCTTCTATCGATTAATATTAATTTTATTTCGAATATTTTCTGGTCTAAAAAGGTGTGTTTGTTCAGCTAACGAACAATAGTGGGTACTGTTAACAGAGACCAGAAATTATATTGTGCAATTTTGTCACAAATAAACGTTAATTATACTCATTATCGCTTATATCTGTGGAACAAAACAATACAAACAACCAATCTGTGACATTTGACATTCGATGCGTAGCCGTAGGAACAGCCCAGTGCTCTATATCGCAATACGGTCTCATCCGAATGGTCGGTTCTAAAAATAGTAACATAAATGGGCCCGATTTAATATTCGAAATAAAATCAATATTAATTGAAAGAAGCTTTTCCGGACATAGGTCTTCAGTTCATATCTATTATTTTATACCCACGCAACTATTTAAAATTTGTTATTTAAAGAGATAATCCATCTTTAACGTTTATTTGTGACAAAATTGTATAACAAAATTTTGGTATCTGTTGACAGTAACCACTATTGTTCGTTAGCTAGACAACCACACCGTTTTAGACCAGAAAATATTCGAAATCAAATGAATATTAATCGATAGAAGCATTTCCGGACAGGAGTCCTCGATTAAAATCTAATATTTTATACTCCGGTAACTATATAATGCATATTTACAAAGAGATAATCCACCTGTATACTCCGGTAACTATATAATACATGTTTACAAAGAGATAATCCACCTTTATACCCCGGTAACTATATAATGCCTGCTTACAAAGAGATAATCCACCTTTATACCCCGGTAACTATATAATGCCTGATTACAAAGAGATAATCCACCTTTATACTCCGGTAACTATATAATACATGTTTACCAGAGATAATCCACCTTTATACTCCGGTAACTATATAATACATGTTTACAAAGAGATAATCCACCTTTATACTCCGGTAACTATATAATGCCTGCTTACAAAGAGAAAACCCACCTTTATACTCCGGTAACTATATAATACATGTTTACAAAGAGATAATCCACCTTTATACTCCGGTAACTATATAATGCCTGCTTACAAAGAGATAATCCACTTTTATACCCCGGTAACTATATAATGCATGTTTACAAAGCGATAATCCACCTTTATACCCCGGTAACTATATAATGCATGCTTACAAAGAGATAATCCACCTTTATACCCCGGTAACTATATAATACATGTTTACAAAGAGATAATCCACCTTTATACCCCGGTAACTATATAATGCATGCTTACAAAGAGATAATCCATCTTTATACACCGGTAACTATATAATGCATGTTTACAAAGAGGTAATCCACCTTTATACCCCGGTAACTATATAATGCATGCTTACAAAGAGATAATCCACCTTTAAGTATATGCATCACAGGAAGTGGGATACTTTGCCGATCAGTTAATTGATGAACGCCATTCCAATTCGCATCATTATTTGGGTGGTTAATTTACAGAGGATATTTGTGCGTAAAAACCATAGTGAAACCACAGGTTTACAGAAATTAATTTACAACGATTATAACTATAGTTAATTTACAACGGTCATCTGAAACTATAGTTAAATTACAACGGTTATCTGAAACTATAGTTAAAATGAATAGAGATTATCACTACAGTGAAGTGATCTGAGTCCCCATATCACGCCTAGTTGAAAAGGTGAGATCACGGGTCAGACGAGCTGCCGCAGCCAACGAGTCTGATCCGTGATCTCACCTTCTCAACGAGACGTGATGTGGAGACTCAGACCACTTCACTGTAGTAATAATATGTTTATTATATGACCATTTTAACTTAATTATTACAACCAACCTCTGAAATTGTATTGCGAAAAGGGTGATAAGATGAATTAACATTTCATGTACGAGTCAACAACAACACTTATAAGAAGTGTCTCAATTGAAAATAGTTCAGGAGCCTTGTTCTGATTCAGACACGCATGGTATAGAATCGGATCGCGATACTATCATGATCCGATTAATCAGAAAACCATCACCAAACAATGGTGGTATTTAGTGGAAATAATGACAGTCATATAGTACGTGGGCTAGAAACACCCCCGTGCACCCCCCAGATCATCCGAAAGTGGTATCAATTTGTTCGTTAGACCTTTCTGAATAAGATTAGGCATGTTACCAAGAAATCTGTAGGGATGGAAACCGGTTTCCCGCCATTTTTCAAAATGGCCGCCGCGAAAAATTACCTTTTCTTATATCTCAGGTTCTGATGCACCTAGAAGCATAATTTTGGTGTCTATACCCATGTTTCCGGGGTAACAGAATCCACTGAAGCTAATGGGAATTGAATTTGACCAAACCGGAAACTGGTTTTCCGCCATTTTTCAAGATGGCCGCCAAAAATCCCAATATTTACCCATATTTTCATCAAAAAATCTCGAAGAAACATCATTTTTATCCCCAAACCCATGTTTTCTAGGCCAAAGAAATCAACTAGAATGATGATGATATTTGATTATTTGCTTTTGGTAGATATCTTCAATTTCAAAATGGCTGCCAAGCAAAAATTAATGACGCAAATGGTGGGTCTTTCTAGCCCATGCACTCTATTATGTTTTTCCTGGATAATACAGCTTTTGTTGCTATATTACAGGTTGCATGATGTAGTATTGATGTTGTATTTGTGAAGGTTTTAACACACTAATAATTACTAACTGGTGGTGGTATACTAACAGAACTTTTGAAAATGAGCCTACCAAGCAAGAAACGAAAATTAACCCCCACTCCTAAATCTGATGTAGCTCAACACTCCAACCTACATGCATTATTCATGATGATGAATGCAAATCAGAAAAAATAATTCTCCTTTCTGAACTTAAGATTCCAGAAGAAAGGTTCAACAAAATTCAGGATGTTTCTAGACTGAGGTTAGCAGAACCTGCAAGTTCAGTTCACCGTAGAACGAACATTTGTGAAAACATTCCATCGACATATGCACCAGACTTTCAGTATGGTTATCACCCCGAGTGCTACCAAAAGTTCACTGCTAACTTAACTCGTCTAAAAGGAGAAGGGAGGATGAAGCAATTACAGGACCATCTTCCCATACAACAAGGAGGTCATCAAAAGAGTTTGAGAAATTCATATTTAAAGCGGACTGTATTTTCTGTCGAAAGGAAGGGCGCAAAAAAGTTAAAAGCGGGAGTAAATGGACAACTGAACCCCTCAGTAAATTCGAATATGGAGGCGGCGATACTGTTTTGCAAGTTGCGGAACAGAAAACAGACTATGACCTCCTAACAAGAATAAGAGGGTATGATTTGTTCACAGTTCCACTGCACCTGTCGCAAGCAGTATGTAAATATATCCGTTCACTGGAGAAGTGATTCGCTTGAGGCAAAGACTCGACAAAGTGCGATGGAACTTGCTCATCGGTGTGCATTCGATCAAGTTTGTTTTACTGTGGACAAGTATCTTATTGTAAAACATGGTGTGGTGAAACTGACTGATCTGGTCCAGGACTATGTGTCTCATCTGCAGGAAACACCTTTCCCAAACCCGATGTACAGATCAGAAAACCTCAGATGTAAACTAATGAAATCCTACCCAGAGTCACTATCATTTGTACAATTGGAAAAGAAAGGGAAATTCCGGCAACAATTAGTATACAGTTCTGCAATTTCGGCTGGAAATGCAATGTCTTTGGCATATGAGTTGAGTTGTGTCGATAAAACTGGTGATGTTGCCCTTGAACTCCGTCAAGCTAAAAGACTGCATTCCATACAAGTGATAGCCTTCCGTGGCCTGTGACTGCCAATGACTTTGAGACTTCAAGAGGTATGCTTCCAGAAGAACTAGACAAGTTTTTGCATGTGCTGCTGGTGGGTAGAAGCAATATCACTGTATCTGGTGCAAAGAGTCGGGTCGTGCAATCCATTGGGCAAGACTTGTGTCGTGCAACTACGAATGGTGAATGGAAAATGCCAAAGCATACTCTTCTGTGTATGACTTTACGTCACATGTTCCGCAGTGCAGAACTCATCACCTTGGTAAACATATTTGGACACTGTGAGAACTATTCATCCTCTGTGGAACTTGAGACTGCATTGGCAACATCAATACAAGAGTCGTCAAAGGTCTAGTCACCGCAGATAGTGAGGAATCCTGCCTGTAAATCAACGTTTCATTCTGACTTTGATAATTTCGATCAGCTTACGACTACAGGATCCGTGCACACGGCCCATGGCACCATGATACAGGACGTGATGGAGGACATACCAAACGGCAGTCCTGGAAGAGCTTTACCAGAGGTAGAGAAAACTGGGTCCCGATCTTTGAAACTAAACGTTCAGTTACAGAATCTACCCGATTGCTACATAACACAGCGGTCTAGTCCTGTGTATAAGATCAGCATATGGACTCATCCTACAGGTAAATAGACAATCATGTTTTCATATCATTTTGAGTAGGCTTCGCTGAATTGTTCTACCCCAATCAGTTGACTGTACCCTAACAAAATAAAATTATGTTTTACTTGCAGGTGGAGCTGCTATGAGCACTGCAGATGAACATAACCTGTTGTGGATCTTTGTCCGAATGATAAGCGGCAGCACGATTCAGGAGATACCTGGATGGTCAGGTTGTATTTCAGTCACAGGAGAGAAGCCCTCCTCAACCAGCACAATTGATTATTATCCTGTTATCAACAGCCCAATTACTGATTACAAGACTGTTCAACAGTGCCTGAAATATTCTGAGGAAGGAACGCGTGAGGTTGGCCAAGAATATGTAATCACCACATTCGACCTTGGAGTTTGTATGAAAGCATACCCCTTGATCTGGAAGAACCCTAGTCGTTATGCCAAGCATATTGTGATGATTGGATCTCTTCATGTTATTTGTGCATATTTCAAGATGATTGGTAAGAATATGAATGGTTCTGGTCTTTCCGATGTGTTGACTGAAGCTGGGTTGATATCGTCTGGTTCGCTGCGTGGTGTATTGGCTGGGAAACAATACAGCCGAGCTATGATTTGTCATAAAACCATGTTCGAGGCTCTGGAGAGACTATTTATCAATGCCTACCTTGCTGATTGCGGTGGAGAAAATATGATGTGGCTCCTGAGTGAAGAATCTCAACAATTAATGCAAGATGTCTTGGAGTCGCCGTCTAAATTGACAGCCAACAGTGCCCTCTGTGATAAAGATGTACATACTCTGATAGTAGGTTACACTGATTTCAAAGATAAAGAGCGAAAGGGCAAGCTATGAAAGACAGCAGAGTTCTGGTTGTCATACATGGACCACATCTGGTTGGTACTGCGGTTGATCCAAGCTGTTAAAACAAACAACTATATTCTGTACTGCGAATGTCTCTACAGAATGTCCAGTTTATTCTTCAGTTTTGATGGACATAACTATTCTCGCTATCTGACATATTTCTCATTTTTCTTGGCAAATGTTGAAGAGTCTCATCCCGGCGCAAAAAAAGCTGCTTGAAGGGGGAGCATTCAGTATCGCACGTTCTATGATACCTGGAAACAGATGTCCCGTTGATAAGATGATAGAGGAGACATTTATGAAGCATGCTAAGTCACATGGTGGAGCCGGTGGTTGTGGTGCGGGATTGACAGGACTCGTTAACAATTATGAAACTTACCAAAGGTGGTGCGGACCACGCATGAACGTGCCAAGTTTGTTGAAGCAACATTATACATGGCCGACATGTTATCAGAGTCAGTTGGAAATCGAAAACACAATTATCTCCGACCATCAGAAGTGAAAAAGAGCGAACAGAGAGTCCAAAGAACAGTCGACGCTATAAACAGTTTCTTGAACCCTTTTGATGTGCCTGATAAGGAGAAGCTTTATAGTATCTCACCAGGAGCAGCAGAATCACTTGAGAGCATGGAAGATGTGATGAGAGCTGAAATTGCTGGAACGGAAGCTAAAGAGAATTTCATCCATGAACGGTTGGAGAAAGGAGATCATTTTTTGAGCCCGTTCGGAAGATGAGGATAGGATAGGATAGGATAGGATAATTTATTTACAATATACACAAGAATAATACAATGACAGTAACATATAATAATATAAATGCTGTATATATTGTTGGGGGTTAGCCTAGCCCTATCGGGCTGTGTTCCTGCTACCCCCTAAAACAAGTATCACTATAATTATTTGCATAGATGGCTTGTATTTTTATCCACGCATACATACAGACTACATGTATTATCGTGTATAAAACTAACTAGAAACTAGTTTTGGGGCATATCACAGACAAGTATTGGTGTGGTTGTGAGACAATCCAGACGAATTGTAAGATACCGCCGTCTTTAGTTAAGTAAGTAAGATAGGAATTATCTATATATATCGCTGGAAAGTCTTTTTTTGTTTTGTTTGTTGAGTGAGGTATTGGGATATTCAAATTAACAGTATTACATATATGTAATGTTTATATGTATGTTAGTGTCGAGAACAATTATGATTTTGCATCGAGTATAACAATGAATATTCCTATTATTTATAGAGCACAGTCGGGGCATCCTTTGTTTTTACAGCGTACATTTTCTTGGTAATTTCTAAGCATTGCTATCTGTAAGCGCTTCTTCAACGTGTGCCTGCTTTGGTAAGATGTATAGACTTTTTCCATGTTGTTCCATGTTGTGGGGTAGGCGTGGTGTGGCAATTTACCTGACCAGTCAGTTCTAGATAATTCTAACAGAACGGGATTCGGGTGTCTTGGTGTTGATTTTGCTCGTTTATTGTACATCATTCCAAATGACGCAGACAGGCGGTTATACCACCAGTCATGCATGAAAATGGAGGAATTGAGGGTGTGTAAGTCATATATTTTCAAGATATTCTCTCTTTTAAAGAGTGGATCTGTGTGACTCCTATACTTCTTATTGCATATTATACGCATTGCTCTTTTTTGTAATAGGAATATTTTCTTGAGGCTACTCACCCTAGGTAAAACACAAAAGTATGTTCAGCTAAAGACTAGCCAGAACAAAGTGATCGAATATAAACAGCAAGGTAGTTTGGCATTTCAGCTGCTGGTGAAATCACAGGAGGGTAACATTATAAGACTAGAGGAAGTCATGAAGTACTGTCTTACGCCTGTCCCTTACAGTCTAGGAACAGCAGATGGTTACTTGTCCGTCACATCGAAAGCCAAAGTATTCCGCTATGTCACCAAGGAGGTTAATGATGCGACAATTCCACCTCCAGACTCAACTCTCTTGATTGTGGATGGCAATGCTTTGTTCCACTGCTTGCGGGAAGTGCCTGGAAATTTCAAAGATATCAGTCACAAGATATTTGACATGATGCCTAAGTCATCTGACATTGTATTCAGCACCGACATGTACAAACAGAACTCAATAAAAGCTTTAGAGCGACAAAGAAGAGGGTGTAGTGAGAAGCTCATCATAAGAGGAGAGATGACTAGGAGACCACTTGAATGGAAAGTATTCTTGAACAATAATGAGAACAAAGAGCAACTTGTACGTGTGATTTTAAATGTGTGGAGCAATGACGAGTTTGCTAAGAGTCTAGAAATGAGAAAGGTCATTGTCATCTGTGAGGGGCAAGCATTCTTGTTGGAGACTAGTGATGGCAATTCTATGGCGAAGACTGAAATTCCTTCCCTGATGTCGACACAAGAAGAGACGGATACCAGAGTGGTCTTATATTGTAAATATGCTCAAGATCAGGGATTTGATTATGCACGAGTTCGTACTCCTGATAGTGATATTTTTTTCATCCTGCTCCACTTTGTGTTAGGATTCACCATCACTATCCTATTTGACACTGGAACAGGTAATAACAAAAGACTGATCAACGTCACAGAATTGGCAGATGGTTTCACACAAGAGTACTGCACATCCGTCTTAGCGTTACATGCATATACACATTGTGATACCACCAGCTGTTTCAAGGGGGTTGGGAAAGTGAAGCCCACAAAGGTGACGCAGAAGCAGCCGAAGTTCCAACCTATCCTTGCTAAGCTTGGACTAGAATGGGAGGTGAGCGAGGATTTGTTCACTGGTTTGGAAGAGTACACATGTGCTTTATACGGTCGACAAAAATTCAAAACTGTAGATAGTCTTCGTCACACACTCATTAAGGAGAAGTGCTGCGACGATGACAGGATTCGAATTGGTTGTATTATGGATCTGGCAAAGTTACCACCTTGTCGTGGAGCCTTGCAGCAACACACCCGGAGAGTGAACTACCATGTCGCTATATGGAGACGGGCAGATATTCCCGACAAAGATGTAGCACTACCAACTGATGGACATGGATGGACACTCAGCTCTGGTCATCTAGAACCACTATGGGTTGATGGTCCGATTCTTCCGGAGTCTCTAGTCGATGAAGTTGATGAAATCGCTCTAAGCGATTCAGAAGCTGATGATGATTCAGATGACCAGGACTCACCACCAGTTTCATCAGATGAAGACTGTGACGAATCTGATCACGAGTAAAGTCCCACACATATATCCTAGTTAGTTGCTATTAATTTTTGCTTGGCAGCCATTTTGAAATTGAAGATATCTTACGACAATATGGAACTCAGGTAGCGAAAAGCAAATAATAAATTTCATCATCATTCTAGTTGATTTCTTTGGCCTATAGTCGGATTCCTTATGTCATTTTGCATTTTTGGTTTGTTAAAAGCGATCTGAAAACGGATTATGTATGCATAGTAGGTGTGTATTCAGGATTGACTTGTTTCCATTCTTTAATTTTGGCGGGTCGGCCTAAATCGGGGTCAACATCATTTAAAGAGCGTTTCGCATTTACAGAAAACGATAGATGGCGCCATCTGGCGTATGGTGATCGATGCGATTTGAAAGTTCTCAAAACTACTAGCTGTGACCCTTACGTCTATTTTTCAAAATTTTTATGTGATCAGTACATTCTTGCTGGATACAGTTGCGATCAAAATTTAACACTGAGCCCTATGGAGATTCTAGTATTGCCATGCATATATGATAGCCATTAAGTTCCATCACTGTGAACATTTGAGTAAATTGTCAGACTCTCTATTGGGTTCAACGTTAAATTTTGATCGCAACTGTTGTACTGTACCCCGCAGAGACTGATCTCACCACACCAATATTCTCAAAAATACAATTCAGAGTCATACTTGATATATGTGCATAATTTCAACTCGTACAATTCATGATAAGGCTAATCGTGTTAGTTAATATTTTTTATACCAGGAAACGCTCTTTAAACTCTTAAAACCGTCCAAACAATTTGTTTCCACTAAAATGTCAGACTGGAAACAGGTAAACTCTGAAAGTAGCCCGCCATATTTGATAGTTTTGTTAATTTCAACTCACACAGTCCACCAGAAGGTTAGTTATAGTATTAATATTTGTATAATAAGTAAACGCTCTTTAAATTCTTAAAAGAGTTCAAAAACACTTTTTCCAATATAATTTCAACTGGACACAGGTAGACTCTGAAAGTAGACACGCTATTGATAAATAAACCGTTCGCACGTCGTGTTTGACATTCCGAAATTGCGCGACCGTTTTTTTTCGACCAAAGGAATCTGACTTGTCGTGAAATCAGCGATGATGGGGGTTGGGTTAGCTTTTCTGCGATATCTTTACCAAAAATCGATGTATCGCAGTTTTGTTTGTGACATATGATCAAGATATCCTTGTAGATTGTCCATGTTCATATATCTGTGATGTAGCTGATTTGAAGTATATGCAATACCTTAATATTTTGGAAAGAAAATTGAAAGTCATAAATACAATTCATCTGATGATTTTATGATAAAATTCCACGTTAAGATATGTAATTATGCAAGATCTCTCGCTGTTTTTCGATTTCCAGCAACAAAGAAAGCCACTTATCGAACTTGCTATGCGTAATAGCATGCTTTTTGTATTGTGTATTATGTGTATTATGTTTGGATTTGGAAATAAAAATATGTTTACACTAATAGCATGCTTTTTATTACCAGGTGGACGGGGGAAAATAGAGGGGTACACAACCAGAAGCCTCACACAAACCTGTTTCCACTAAAATATCAAGCTGGAAACAGGTAGATTCTGAAAATAGACACACTGGTGGTATAGAAACCGTTGTCATATCGCTTTTAACATTTCGAAAACGCTCGACCATTTTTTTCGACATAAGGAATCCGACTGGTAAATATTGGGATTTTTGGCGGCCATCTTGAAAAATGGCGGAAAACCAGTTTCAGTTTGGTCAAATTCAATTCCCATTAGCTACAGTGGATTCTTTCACCTCGGAAACATGGGTATAGACACCAAAATTATGCTTCTAGGTGCATCAGAACCTGAGATATAAGTTCGCGGCGGCCATTTTGAAAAATGGCGGGAAACCGGTTTCCATCCCTACAGATTTCTTGGTAACATGCCTAATCTTATTCAGAAAGGTCTAACGAACAAATTGATACCACTTTCGGATGATCTGGGGGGGGGGGGGTGGTGCACGGTGGTGTTTCTAGCCCACATACTACATGGCACAATAAGAAGTATATGTGCTTATTCACCTTAGTTCTCGACTTAAATTAGCAATTTCATACATATATATCGGGTTTATATCCAAGATTTGAAGGCACACATATTTTGGCGAATGCTGTGTGTTCCTTTATCTTGTGTGAATGTATACAATAGACCAATTCGGGTAAACAATTCGACCAGTATAAGAAACTTAGTAAGAAGTTTAATACCAATGTTTATATGCTCATTGTTTTCTATGTTTTATAAAATATTATACATTCTCTTATCAAGTTGACATACAATTCATGTTAGGCTCTTGTGAACTGTTGTGGCTGGTCTACAGCTATATACATCTCCATGAATTAGAGGCACATGCTGCATTTTGTGAATACTTTGTGTGCCTTTAACTTGTGTGAATGTAACTCAAACAACAGACCAATCTGGTTCCATGAACTACCACACTCTTCCCGTAATTAAGATGGGATGGCCACTGATGTGGTTAGTTATACAGCTGCACTTACCAGTACATAACATAGATGTTTATACAGTGTCTGTCTGCTATACAGCTATATATATTGTCATGACTTGGAGGCACACATAACATCTTATGACTATTTTAACTTGTACGAATACATCTTAACAATAGACCAATCTGGATTCATGAAAAAAACACATTTGTTTTTCCATAACTGTTAAGATTGGACCACTGCGGTAATTAGCTATACACAATACTTATTAGTATATAGCGTACTCGCACTTCACATGAAACATAATAAGAAGTATATGTGCTTATTCACCTTAGTTTACTCTCGAATTAAATTAGCAGTTCCATACATATATGCCGGGTTTACGTCCATGACTTGAAGGCACACGTATATATGTGAATGCTATGTGTGTATACTCAGCCTATATATAGAACATAGTAAAAACAAAAATTAATACCAATATTTATATGCTCATTACTCTCTACGTTTTTGTAGAATATCATACAATCTCTCATCAAGTTGGCTTACTATTCATGGCAGGAACTTGTGAACGGCGTCTGTCTACAATACAGCTATATACATGGTCATGACTTGGGGGCACGCATAGCATCCTTTGAATACTTTGCGTGCCTTTAACTTGTGCGAATACATTTTAACAATAGACCAATCTAGATTCATGTAATACCAACACTTTTTCCATAAAATGATATGAAATGACCACTGAGGTGGTTAGCTATACACTCGACTTACTAGTATATTGTTTACTCGTTTTAACCATATTCGGCTGTTAAACTATTATCGCAACTGGTCGGAAACTTTTATCCTCTTCCTTGAACATCATCAGAATTCATACTGCATGTCATGTGCTATTGACCCTTCATATTAAACAAAACAACAGGTATATGTACTTATTCACCTCAGCTGACTCGACTCAAAGTAGTAAATTTCAAACATGTAAACAGGACTTAAAGGCATACACATAATCTGAAAATACTTTGTGTGCATTTAACTTGTACGAATATCTCCCATAAAACAATATGAAATCATCCGTTATTTACTTTGTAATGTTAGATATTGGAAAAAACTTTAAAGTGGAAGTATAATTTCTAGAGTAATCTGTAACTCATTTCCACAAAGTGCTTATGATAGTACATCTAATACGCTAAAATGGGGAATAACTCTAAAATCTTTTAAACCACTTCATAATTAATAGTATAAAATATTCGCATATTTGGTTCCCCAAAAGCTAATTTGAAAAATTGCGAATTTTCTACGATATCAGCGATAAGGAGTCTCCACCTTACTCTTGTTTTAATTATGCTGTATACTACGTACGTATATATAATATTTTTGATATTGTTGTCTTTCATTTTTCATCTTCATTATCACTTTCAAACAAAATTCCACATTACATGAGTTTAGTATATAATGTATATAGTACTACATGAACTCGGTTTCCATTCAAATAGAGCCTACGACATTGGCAAATCCTATATACACCCCTTTGAGTTGATAAAACATGGACCGTTTTACCGACAAATAAACAAAATCAATAGAATCCTCTAGCCAACCCGCCATGGACCGGAGTGAATTACCATCCATGGTATCACGCCTCTCACTTCTTGTTTATCTTTTTCTCTTCCACTTTCTTTCCGCGTCAGAGAAACAGTTCTTTCTCTCTTTATTTCAGTTTCATATTTCCCTTCAAACTGCACTCTTCACTCTCTAGCCCAGATATGAAACCCTCAAATGGCACAAAGCAGCTAATGAATACCTGAATATGCAATCTCAACTAAGACCCACCCATGCATAAAAAAATAGCTTTGTATTCTATAACAAATATGTGTCCAATCGCTGAATATAGGTGCAGGGTGGGTCTGTTTTATAACCGTGCGACTCGATCCCACAAATCATTCAGATGTAACCCGCTGTCATCGAAACTATTAGTGTCCTCAATCCTTTTGATTATCAGAGGAACATACCTTAGACTGGTACTTGATTTGATTCTGCTGATATCTATTGCCATCGATTGTTGTCAATTGGAAGGCAGTCGTGTGTATTGTACCTTCGATGGATACTACCGCTACGAAACAAAAAGTGTTAATCCAATTTTGCTTTTCCCAAGTTGGATTCGGAAACTACTGCTGCGTTGTGGAGATATAAGTGAGAATCCTGGTCCTATTGTAAATAAAACTATAAAGATTTTACATTTAAATGTACAGAGCATTGTTCCCAAATTGGATGTTCTCATGACAGAAATGTCGAATTATGATATATGTGGATTCACCGAGACTTGGCTTGGCGATAAAACAACACAGGGCGAACTTATAGCTGATGGCTTTCATGCACCAGAACGTAACGACAGAGGGGATTTGGCGGGGGAGTAATAGCTTATATAAGCAATGAATTATTATACAAACGTGGACTTGACATAGAACGTGATGACCTAGAATGTATTTGGATTGAAGTTCATACCACAACAATAGCAACAAAGATACTCATTGGGATTATATATCGACCGCCAACGATTGATTGTTGGAGTAGAATCCAGGAAACCCTTGATTTTGTAACTGCTACACGCTCCAACACATTGTCTTTGTTGGCGATTTAAATGAAAATCAATATTCACCTTCATGCGGAAAGATCAAAGGAATATGTTCCAAGTTTGGCATGAAACAGATGATTAAACACAGTACAAATTTTACAGAGCATTCAGAAACCTTAATTGATGTTATACGTACCGATGACGAGTGTAATGTCACTTTGAGGGGAACACTCGACCCTTTTTATTGGGAACTATGTCCGCTTCCACGTCCCAGTATTTGTAGAGATTGATACCGCCCACAAACGCCCAATCAAGAAAGCATACTCCCGAAAAATTTACAATTATAACGGTGCCGATTACGATGACCTAAATAGCGCAATTTCCTCTGTCACAAAACATCGAAGACATGACTTCAACTTTGACTAAAACAATCCACGAAAAAGTAATGAATTCATTCCACACAAAATTATTCGATGCGGAAAAAGCAAACCTGAATGGCTTACCCAAAAAATCAAAACTATGATTAACCAGCGCAAACTCCTATACCATAAAGTTATGTTAACTCGTAATGAACAAAACTGGAACACGTACACAATGAAACGAAATTGTATCAGCAATAAGAAAGTCAAAAAACGACATGTTAGATAGAATTGAGGCATCTCTAAATGATCCAAATACACCGACATCAATATGGTGGGAAAATTTTAATAAATTGAAAAGTCGAAACTCCAAAACTGATATTCCTCCTCTGGAACAGAAAGGGGTTATATATTCGAGTAACTACGAAAAAGCTAAAATCTTAAATGACTACTTCTGCAGCATTTCATCGGTTGATGATTCCGAATCTGACCATTTAAATCCTAACCCAAAACTCATTTCTGCGACGCTGGATACTGTTAAAATTACAGAAGGCGATATTATCGAGGTACTTACAAACCTTCATAGTAATAAAGCATGTGGTTCTGACGACATTATAGCCTACGTGTTCTAAAAAACTGCCTCAGCATAGCTAAACCCTTATATATTATTTTCCAAAGTTTCATGAACAACTTGTTTTTCCCTACAGAGTGGAAAAGAGCAAACGTACCCATTTTCAAGAAGGTAGACCGTTCTGATCCAGGGAACGATAGGCCTATATCTCTTATGAGCTGTCTTGGGAAAGTATACGAGAAATGTGTTGTTAAACATTAAACAAAATTCCTTACAACCAACAAGATATTAACGAAGTTTCAATCGGGTTTCCTCTCGGGCGATTCTACATCAAACCAAATCACTGAGATTTCTCATATAATTAGTGAATCATTGGATAACCGCCTTGATGGTATGCTTCTCTTTTTCGATATAAGTAAGGCGTTTGACAAAGTCTGGCACGTCGGTCTTTATAAGTTGAAAGAAATAGGATTACGCGGTGACTTACTTGGTTGGATGATAAATTACCTTATACTGGCAGAGAACAACGAGTTGTGTTAGGATCAGAATAATCGGAATGGAAGCCATTAAATGCAGGAGTGCCTCCATGATCTGTCCTTGGTCCTATTCTATTTTAAATCTACATTAATGACATTGTCCACAATATAACCTGTAATATCCGCTTATTTGCTGATGATACTTCGATGTTTTGCCAATTAGCTCCCCAGTGGAAGGAATTCGTATCCTACAGAAAGATATACAAATTCTCGAGGCGTGGTTAAAAAGATGGTTAGTAAATTTCAATGCATTAAAAACTGAAAGTATGTGTATATCTCGAAAAACGTTTCCACTCGTACACGATCCGCTTTATATGAACGATGTCCCACTGGAAGTAGTTCGCAACACAAGCATCTTGGTATAACATTCAATGATAACGTATCATGGGGAGCCCAAATTGATACTGTGTGTGCCAGTGCATGGCAGAAGCTGTCTGTACTTAGGCAGTACACATTCTTACTCGATAGAGCTACTTTGGAAAAATGTTATATTACCACGGTTATACCTATACTTGAATATGCGAGTACCATATTGCCGATTCATTGAACATAGAACGTATTCAATATGACGCAGCACGCATAGTAACCGGCGCAACTAGATCTGCTAGTTTTGAAACCCTGTTAGAAGAAACTGGATGGGAACTCTTAAGCAAACGGCGCGAGAAATCCCGATTATACCTATTCCACAAAATGATACAAGGCAAAGCCCCTAACTACCTGAACAAATTTGCTTCCTGCTCGTGTATCTGAGGCATCCGAATCAAACATGGAAACACGAAATGCGAACAACTATAGAGTCCCTAGATGGAATACTAAATCGCACGAAAACTCATTTATTCTAGAAACCACCTCTCTGTGGAATTAATTGGCAGAAGAAACTAAATACATATCTGATTTCGACAAATTTAAAAAAGAAATTAACATTAATGTAAAACAAAATAAGCCTTGGTACTATTACTCGTACAATCGAAGAGCTCAGATATTACATACTGGCCTGCGTACGGAATGTAGTAACTTAAATAATCATAAACCAGGGGGGGGGGTCGGAAAAAAAAATTGAGTCACGTATGGCATTTTTCCCTTTCAATCATTTTTTGTACCCGCCAATTTTTTTTCCATTTTCAGCAGTTTTTTCCGACCATTTTTTGACACCCACCCCCCTTTTAACACTAAAACAGAGATTTGCGGGGGGAATTCACTGTAAACAGCTGTATATTAATTCATGTGCATACTATTTATCATGGATGTTAACATGGACATGTAAATAGGAATGAGTCATTTTGAGGTCATTCGGCCAACAAAACAAGGCTGCCAGCGGCCATCTTGGATTTCAAAATTTGCAACAAAATACAACACGATAACTGCCTGCAGTCAGTTTACCAGTTAGAATTACATTATTGAAGCCCAACTCATTGCCAAAACACTAAAAAAACAAGCAGGAAATTTTTTTTTAGTTGCGGAAAAAATTGCTTATTGGTGGCTTTGACCACCCACCCCGGCATACGTGTCGGAATTTTTCTCTCTCACCCCCCCTGAATAAACTCTCTAATTATATATCCGATACTGACCGTTGCGCATGAGGTGCGATCGAAGACACGTATCATTTTATTTTCCAATGCCCGCAGTACGAACACGCGCGCCGCGACTTTTAAAGGTGGATTATCTCTTTGTAAACATGTATTATATAGTTACCGGGGTATAAAATATTAGATTTGAATCGAAGACTCCTGTCCGGAAATGCTTCTATAGATTAATATTAATTTTATTTCAAATATTTTCTGGTCTAAAAAGGTGTGTTTGTTCAGCTAACGAACAATAGTGGTTACTGTTAACAGAGACCAGAAATTATATTGTGCAATTTTGTCACAAATACACGTTAATTATACTCATTATCGCTTATATCTGTGGAACAAAACAATACAAACAACCAATCTGTGACATTTGACATTCGATGCGTAGCCGTAGGAACAGCCCAGTGCTCTATATCGCAATACGGTCTCATCCGAATGGTCGGTTCTAAAAATAGTAACATAAATGGGCCCGATTTAATAATCGAAATAAAATCAATATTAATTGATAGAAGCTTTTCCGAACATAGGTCTTCAGTTCAATTCTATTATTTTATACCCACGAAACTATTTAAAATTTGTTATTTAAAGAGATAATCCATCTTTAAGTTGAAATGTTGAGTAAGACAGAACAAAGAATTCCAAACAAGTTAAAATATCATTAAGGGTATCCTAAACGTGACAAAGATGTCCGAATGAGTTTTTATACCCCTCTCTCCGATAAATGCCAGCCATTGCAAGACTATGTTTCCAATTTACATGAAATTTCACAAGGATATAGGAATATGATTGAACATTGTTTGGCATCACATCCATATTTTTAAAAGATACATTTGACTGAGAAAATTAACTGGAAAGTAAGCGAAATTATGCCAATCACCAGAAGTCAAAACTAATAAAGCAAACAGTTATAATTATTGTGGCATCCTATAGATTAGGATTCCATGATGAGGAGAGGGGCCATCATTTTATAAAATAACTCACTATTTTAGCTACAAATCCATTGAGTTGAAGGCACCCTCCATCAGTTGAACACAAATATGTGGCCATTTGCTTTTTGGTACTATTTTTTGGTATGGGAAGCCAAGTTGGCAATGATGTGAGCTGGATCATAAGGATGTATAAGGCTGTCTATGTTGCCCCTATTTCAACAATACCTCATGCACAATTGATACTGTATAACATATTTAAACAAAAAAAATACACTGTAAGCTATATTTCCAACATTCCCTACGAAAATCAGATGCATCATATTTTGTGATACTGGTGCATTTTGACACAAATGGCCTGGCATACATTCATACTTCAGAGATTTTCTAACAGAAATTACCCCAGACAGTTGAAAAAACAATATAAATATTGTAATTTGCTACAATTATAGTTTAATTACCCCTAATATTGTTTTAAAAAATATTTTGAACTCATTTAGTCAGCCATTAAAACGAAACCAAAACGAGATTTCGACATGTTTTTGTTTTTCTGAGAAAGTTGATCAAACAATACAACAGCCCTAAAAAATAACTTGGATGACCGATTGCGCAGTTATCAAAACCTGCATGAATTACATATGTTGTGGATTATGTCCGCTGTGTATGATGCGTGTAACCTTGTTTTGATTGCTTTTAATAAGAATAGTTTGCATCTGCAAAGAGGGAAACTCGTGCAACACTAAAAATAGATTTGGGAAAGACCGGGAATCCGTACCCTCTAACAAAATAATACTTGATAGATATACACATTATTCAATAAATTCTGTTTATATATGAATACCGTGTTTTTGGATGTTAATCTAATGCATATTCCGGTGTTTTGCCATGTTTAACAACAAAAATTATTTAAAGAGTGAATTATTTCATACTTGTGAGAAATTTCGTTCGGAGGGTATTCCAAGTTTTTAGTCACATGATGTTTACAATCCATTTTGTCAAAGTTTGCCTTCAAATATCTTTTTTCTAGGAAATTGTCATTTAAATCAGCGATATTCTAAGGTTAGTTTTTGTCATAAAGTACTTAAGTAGGCTAATTAGTGGTGACTATATATTCTCAGATTTTATTATCTGTTAACTACAAATTGAAGTTCCCTATTTTTCGAGTCTTGTTGTGGATTTTGCATATCGAGCGGATACGACCACATTTTACACGGTGAATTTCTGACACAAGAAACATTATAATGAAAAAGCAAGGTCTCTCTCAATATATTGGAATATCAAAGCATCTATCAGTAAAATATTATAGTAAAAACATGCAGTAATTTTACAGATATGAGTACTGTAAGAAAGTGTAAAATTTAAAACAACAATTGTTTCATAATTTTTTTATTATAGATTCCTGTGAGATGGGACAACATTTTCCATTTCAAAATGATCTATGTTTTATACTTATAATATTGTATTGGTTCATTTTGGCCATTTTGCAAACCTTATAGTGAATTCGAGCTCATTATTTTATAAATTTTCGGCCATATTGGAAGAAATTTCAACTCTGTCACGTTTAGGATACCCTTAATTATGGCATAATCCATGATAAAGTGTCTTATTAATACTGTATAGGCCTTCTCAATCAACCACTTTTATTCAAATAAAGACGAAAATCTCAGTAGAAATACATCACTTTTCACTTTCAAAGACATAAGTTTACGTGGGATGATTTTGTTTCATGGGGCGGCCATTAGATCATGTGACAGTTGTAACTTCATCAGCTGGTAATTAGTCCGGGAGCTAATATGGGTACCCTTGCACCCCCACTGGGACTTAACTTCACCCCACTCATTTTGTTCCTTATTTTATCCTTCAACTTTTAAGCAATATTAACAAGAAGAAAAAGTGGCTGTGATGACTCCAGACAAGATGGCGTCCATCATGGGCGCAGGTTTTCAGACCAGACCCTAAGTCAGTTTTATGCAAATTATAGCGGGAAAATCTTGTAAAATGTAAACAAATGTATATATTTTCGTGAAGCTAAGACATAATGACACTTTTTTGGACCAAAATTGAAACTCACCATTCAAGATGGCCGCCAAAATGGCCGCCGGAAGTTGAAAATATGACGTTTTTTTTTACAAATGTCTTCTAGATCAGTTCATGCTGTTTGGAACTGGTTCAGTAATATGACTTTATTTTGTGTTTTGTAGATTAACTGCTCATTGCAGCAATTAAATATACAATTATAAGGTTCCTAGCCCCTTCCGATCCCTCAAAAATTCGATTTTACAGAACGCGGTATAAAATGTCACAAAACAATAACAATTGGGATTCTAGTCATATTTCAACAAGAAATGAACAAAACTCATTAGTGTAAGCGAGGCATATCATTACCTATAAATATTCTAACTCACTGGAACCGAAATTCTTACTTTAGCTGAAAAATGGCTGCCAAAACGGCCGCCCAAAGATGAAAAATGGTAAATATTGTCCCAGGGTGTCCTGCAATGGCTTACAAGTTGTGGTTGATATAGAAAATTGGTTAATCTGTATTATATACATTGAATACTAACATGTATGATTCACAATGGACCGTCGTTACTATTGTCACCACTCACATCACCAGAAATATTGGATTTTTCTCTCACAAACTTGACATAAATATCGGCAAAAATTCACTTTTCAGGTTTGGATAATTTTTTCAAGTAAAATGCAACTATTATTGGTATCAAAGGTATTTAGTGTTTTGGTCTATCTTGAATGTGTCACACTAGGGTGTTTATAGACCAAATTGCTCAAGATGGCTTCCAAAATGAAACCAAAATTGTAAAAAAGTTAATTTTTTACATATATCCCGAACATTATGCATTATCCGACATGGTAGCAAATTGTGACTCACTTGGTTGTTATACGTGTTAGTTAATTAATTGACAACTACGTTCTATTCTGTTTGTCCCAGTTCCGTATGGGGCATGTCAAATTCATTTTAAAGTTGCAGTATGGAATTTTGCGGAGAACCTCTTTGGTGATTCTGGCCACATTATTGAAAGGAAATGGGCAGAACATTGAAACGGAACAGAGATGAACCATAATTTGTGGCTATTCTGGTCATTGTTTTCAAGGTCAAAGAATCCACTGAAGCTAATGGGAATTGAATTTGACCAACCGGCAACTGGTTTTCCGTCATTTTTCAAGATGGCCGCCAAAAATCCCAATTTTTACCCATATTTTCATCTTCATTCGGAGAAGCATAATTTATATCCCCAAGCCAATGTTTTCTAGGGCAAAGAAATCAACTAGAATGATGATGATCGACTTGCTGGTGGAGCTGATATGAGCACTGCAGATGAACATAACCTGTTGAGGATCTTTGTCCGATTGATAAGCGGCAGCACAATTCAGGAGATACCTGGATGGTCGTGTTATATTTCAGTCACAGGAGATAAGCCCTCTCTTTCCGATGTGTTGACTGAAGCTGGGTTGATATCTGGTTCTTTGCGTGGTGTATTGACTGGGAAACAATAGTCGAGCTATGATTTGCCATAAAACCGTGTTAGAGGCCCTGTATGCATACCTTGCTGATTGCGGTGGAGAAAACATGCATTTCCGGAGTCTTCGATTCAAATCTAATATTTTATACCCCGGTAACTATATAATACATGTTTACAAACTGGTAGGGGCGATCATCGGGGTGTTCTTTTATGTATGTTCTTTGAGATGAAGTAGTATATGATTTATCACAAACATCGCACTGATCTGGACGATCACCCGTGTGGATCCTCTTATGTTTTATCAGACTACAATTATGGTGATCGTAATGATGATCACCCGTTCATTCGCCGGTGTGGACTCTCTTATGACATGTTAGGGTACTCATATGGGTGCACGATTTCTCACATATATCGCACTGATACGGATGATCTCCTGTATGGACTCTCTTATGTCTCGTTAGGTCACTGTTCTTGCCGAATGATTTCCCACATATATCGCACTGATACGGACGATCCACAGAATGGACTCTCTTATGCACAGACAGGTTACTCTTATTTGCGAATGATTTCCCACATATATCGCACTGGTACGGTCGCTCCTCAGAATGGACTCTCTTATGTCTCGTTAGGTCACTGTTCTTGCCGAATGATTTCCCACATATATCGCACTGATACGGGCGATCCCCAGAATGGACTCTCTTTTGCACAGGCAGGTTACTCTTATTTGCGAATGATTTCCCACATATATCGCACTGATACGGTCGCTCCTCAGAATGGACTCTGTTATGTTTCGTTAGATCACTCTTCTGGATGAATGATTTCTCACATATATCGCACTGATACGGACGATCCCCAGAATGGACTCTCTTATGCACCGTCAGGTTACTCTTATTTGCGAATGATTTCCCACATATATCGCACTGGTACGGTCGCTCCTCAGAATGGACTCTCTTATGTGGCATTAGGTGACTCTTCGTGATGAATGATTTCTCACATATATCGCACTGATACGGACGCTCTCCGGAATGGACTCTCTTGTGTATCGTTACGGTACTCTTCTTGCCGAATGATTTCCCACATATATCGCACTGATACGGACGCTCTCCGGAATGGACTCTCATATGTCTCGTTAGGTCACCCTTCTTGTTGAATGATTTCCCACATATATCGCACTGATGTGGACGCTCTCCAGAATGTACTATTTTATGCCACGTAATGGTATTCGTTCGGGCGAATGATTTACCCACATATATCGCACTGATACGGACGCTCTCCAGAATGGACTCTCTTATGGCTCATTAGGTCATTGTTCCCAGAGAATGACTTATCACATATAACGCACTGATACGGACGCTCACCCGTGTGGATTCTCTTATGTCCCATTAGGCCACTCGGATGGACGAATGATTTTTCACACACATCCCACTGATACGGGAATGATTTATCACATATATCGCACCGATATGGACGATCCCCAGAATAGACTCTCTTATGTTTCATTAGGTTACTCTTCGTGGCGAATAATTTCTCACATATATCGCATTGATACGGACGATCTCCAGAATGAACTCTCTTATGGTCCGTTAGGCTACTTTTCTGGATGAATGATTTCTCACATATATCGCATTGATACGGACGATCTCCAGAATGGACTCTCTTATGTTTCATTAGGTTACTCTTCGTGGTGAATGATTTCTCACATATATCGCATTGATACGGACGATCTCCAGAATGGACTCTCTTATGTTTCATTAGGTTACTCTTCGTGGTGAATGATTTCTCACATATATCGCATTGATACGGACGATCTCCAGAATGAACTCTCTTATGGTCCGTTAGGCTACTTTTCTGGATGAATGATTTCTCACATATATCGCATTGATACGGACGATCTCCAGAATGGACTCTCTTATGTTTCATTAGGTTACTCGTCTGGGTGAATGATTTCTCACATGAAAAGTTTAAATGAAAAAGTGGACTCATACATGAGAGACATTAATGGTCTGCCAATCCCACCAGTGGTTGACCCGGAATCAGATTCCGATTCCGATTCAAGTAGTACCGGTAGACGGGAATCTAGAGCTGCTAGGAAATCGACCTTCACCTTGCGTTCTGGTATCACCAAGGTACCAACCGACATCGTGGTGACCCCTACAAATGGCCTCAATCGGAGCTGAGGTATGACTTGGGAAATAAAGAACCGACAAGTTTCAACCGGCTGAACCCATTTCAGTTTGTCGCGGGGGAACTGGAAATTATACGCCACCATCATACGCCAGAATTGGAGAGTAAGGGGAGATTAGAGCTCCTTACCAAAGTGATGTATTATGCTAATGATTCTGATTGGCAGCTACTATTGAAATTTTATGCATCATGGTTGAATCTCATTGAAAGATGAGAAAAAAATTGGGGTGATGACACGATAAATCTGGAAGTTAGTGGTAGTAGAAGTCCTATATATCAGCGGGGGGTGGAGAGTAGACCAACATTACAACATTCCCAGGCCCAGCGACTCCCGCGACCAAATTATGCAGATAGAGGGGAATTGGTGTGGTTCTGCCCACTTTACAATCGGAATAGGTGTACGTCGTCATCTGAACCACACAACTGCTACATTCAGGGAAGAGAGAAGGTTGTCCATCATATATGTGCCACTTGTTATCGAAAGGATGGTTCTCGTCAAAAACACCCGGAGTGCTCCACAGCATGTCCTAACAAGGTTTCTTGACTAGATGGCACCCTTTCGATCGCAAACTTAAAATCGGATGTACATGTAGGAGAGGTGAAATTGTTTCCACAATGGCTGTTACTCGAACAAGCCAACAGTTCACCCACGGCTGAACTGTCAAAAAATGAAGCGTCAAATTCTGTCAAAGTATATAATAATTTTTCAGACGCTGGTGAGATAGTCTCAATTTCCAACGATACATCCCCAGAATTATGTAACCAATCTGAAAGGGATGTGTATTCAGCAGCGGAAGCCGTTTTGCGATGAAGTTGGGCATATCTCAACTCATGCTTCGGGGTGTATAAATCAAAGCAACATCTGGCCCCAGCAACAGGATGGCTTATTGGACAAACAAGATGACTGCCCAAACTATTTCAGACATGGGACCAACATTATACAGGGCACACACCTGAGCCAATCCCTGAGCTTAACCGATGAATTAAATATACAATCCTTCATATTTAATCATAAAAACTGTAATATGTGTTCTATTCAAGGAAGTAGCTCTGCGCAGGAATTGAATGATTTTATTCAAGTCCATGATCAGGTAATTTCATCAGGCTGTCACAATTTTGAAAGTTGTCGAATCCCTGTCGACTCCAATTTGAAAGTACAATTTTGGCGGTCAATGCTTCATAACAATTACCATGACCGGATGGTTTGTGACCTACTAGAATTCGGTTTTCCAATCGATTTCGAGGGGGCTCCCAACATTAGGTCGAACATAAAATACAGAAACCACGAAGGCGCACGAGAATTCCCTGACCATGTTTTTCAATACCTGCAACAAGAATTATTACATGGCAGTATAATCGGTCATTTCAAACAGAATCCTTTCATTTCTAGCAATATTATTATTTCACCTATCAACACCGTGCCTAAGTCAACACCCGGGAAACGTCGCATTATTTTAGACTTGAGTTTTCCGCCTGATAATAATGTCAATTCAGGCATCCCCATAGACAGGTATTTGGGGGAAGCAGTTCATCTGACATTACCCACGGTAGATGACTTTGTTAAACTTATTAAACGCAAAGGCATGGGAAGTTACAGTTATAAGAAAGATTTAGCCCGAGCGTACAGACAGATTTTTATTTGTCCAGGGGATGCCCATCTCGCCGCATTCCATTGGAAGGGTCATATTTATATGGAGAAAGTTCTGAGCATGGGCTCACGATCATCCGCTATGATCTGCCAAAGGGTCACATCTGCAGTACAGCATATGATGAGCAACATGGGTTACTCCATGCTAAATTATCTGGATGATTTAGCAGGGGTCGAATCCTCACAAGATGAAGCCAACACAGTATTTTTAGCTTTGGGTAGGCTTTTATCAGATTGCGGTCTAGTAGAAGCCAACGACAAATCAATATGCCCCAGCCAAGTTATAAATTTTCTGGGGGTTGAGATTGACACAATTAATATGTGTTTACGTGTTACACCTGAAAGGATTCAAGAAATTAGCAGTTTGGTTAGTTCTTGGTTGGGTAAGTCTTCAGCCAATCTACGGGATGTCCAATCATTATTGGGGAAGTTGAACTTCGAATCTGCGTGTGTTCGACCTGGTAGAATATTTGTGTCTAGGCTCCTGAGATGGCTGAAGACTTTCAACAACGTGAACGAAGCCAAGCCAATTCCTAAATACGTTTGTCTAGATCTTAGTTGGTGGGCTCATTTCCTCACTTCCTACAATGGTGTGTCTATGATGTCTGTTGAAAGGTGGTCAGAGCCCGACGAGCTAATAGAATCAGACGCATGCCTTCAGGGTGGAGGAGGTTGGTGCCCCAATACTAATGAATTTATTCATATCAAGTTTCCTAAATTTATTACAACTCAAGGACTGCACATAAATGCATTGGAAACACTCATGATCATGGTATGCATCAAAACCTGGGGAGCAACCTTGAGAGGGAAAAAGATCCTTATGAAGTGTGATAACCAGGCGTCTGTGTCAGTCCTGAACTCGGGTAAAACTGATGACCCTTTTATGCAGAGCTGTCTTCGCGAGATTAGTTTTGTTGCAGCCCGCATGGAATTTGAAGTTAGGGCCATCCATATAGAGGGTGTCCTTAATCGCAGGGCTGATCTTCTGTCAAGGGTGTGTCAAGACACACGCAATTTGTGTACATTTAAACATTTGGTTCCTGACAGTAATTATATTTTTATACCAGAAAGCATTTTCCATTTCTCTCATAGTTGGTAGTTTTTTTTTTTTTTATCGCTTTACCTTTTCAGCACTGGAACTCCTTTCCTTGCACCAAGAACAGCTTCAATCAGTCACCGCGGCATATGCAGTGGGCACCACAAAGAATCTCCGTACACAGTGGGACACATATCTTCGATTTTGTTTCTATTTCGAGTTGATGCCAGTGCCCGCATCGTTGGACACCATTGGCCTTTATTGTCCATTTTTGAGCCGCTCTCTCAAGTCCGCAGATTCCATTAAAAATGATTTGAACGGGGTTAGGATCCTACATTTCTATCAGAACCATCCATGCGAACATACATCATCCTTTAAGATATCTTTGCTCCTGAGAGGTATTGCCAGGAATAAACAATACCTACCTAAGAAGGCCTTGCCTATCACCCCACAAATCCTTCATGAATTTTCACAATTTCTCACAATGTCGGATCCATTGGATGCCACCTACTGGTCGCTTTTCCTATTCGCCTTTTTTCTCATGAGTAGAAAATCCAATTTGGTTCCAGACTCCACTACTGCAGATTCAACTAAATGCCTTCAAAGAAGGGATATTTTCCACATGGAAGGGATGCTCTTAGTGACCATGCGATGGTCTAAAACTAACCAATTTGGCAATAGAATTCACCGCATACCTCTGGTACAAATTCCAGACTCAGTTTTGTGCCCAGTGCGCGCCTTCCAAACAATGTGTCGTTTGAATCCGGCTAAAAATAGTAGCCCTCTGTTTCAGACTAAGAAAGGGAGGGGGTGGTGCCCATCACATATAGGCAATACCAATCCAAGTTGAAACAACTCATAGTCAGAACTGGTCGTCATGCGGATAATTACTCCACTCACAGTTTCCGAAGGGGGGAGCAACCTTTGCCTTTAATACCAATGTAGCATCAGAGTTAATAAAGGAACACGGGGACTGGCGTAGCGATGCCTATTTGAAATATTTAGCATTTTCCGATAAAGATAAGCTCAAGGTTGCTTCCCGTATGGCAGACTCGATTTTGAATACCACATTCTAACTGTTTTTTCATCTTTCAGATCAGCATACCATCATAGTCTCCGATTCAATAGTAAAGTATGTCATTATCAAGCAGACAGAGCTGAAAGTGTTCAAGGGGGCTTCAATCGGAGCAGTCACATGGCACGTGGAAAAATAAGTATCGTTCATCAAACGTTTTCCTTATATAATAATACATGTTGGTACCAACGACATTTTCAAACTTAGTGAAGAAGAATTCCGGGCCGCTTATGCCAACATCATTGCCTTAAAGGTGGATTATCTCTTTGTAAACATGTATTATATAGTTACCGGGGTATATAATATTAGATTTGAATCGAAGACTCCTGTCCGGAAATGCTTCTATCGATGAATATTAATTTTATTTCGAATATTTTCTGGTCTAAAAAGGTGTGTTTGTTCAGCTAACGAACAATAGTGGTTACTGTTAACAGAGACCAGAAATTATATTGTGCAATTTTGTCGCAAATAAACGTTAATTATACTCATTATCGCTTATATCTGTGGAACAAAACAATACAAACAACCAATCTGTGACATTTGACATTCGATGCGTAGCCGTAGGAACACCCCAGTGCTCTATATCGCAATACGGTCTCAGCCGAATGGTCGGTTCTATTATTAATTGATAGAAGCTTTTCCGGGCATAGGTCTTCAGTTCATATCTATTATTTTATACCCACGCAACTATTTAAAATTTGTTATTTAAGGAGATAATCCATCTTTAAGCAACAAACTTTTTATTCATAACTTCATATGCATGTCTGCGATAATCCCACGGCCAGTGGATCGCTCACACTCTAGTTGTATCATCAGCAAAGTAAATAGCAACCTCAAATCATTATGTTCTTGTTTTAAAGTACATTTCTTTCACTCCTATAGGTACATGGTGAAGAATGGACAGCCATGCAGAGAGCTTTATGCGATTAAAGACGGTGGTCTCCATCTCAATAATGCTGGCACACAACAATTAGCATGAAACGGAGATTAGCCCACCTAAAATGATTGGAAATAGGTCAGTCGTTAGCAGTAGCATGCTGCATATGGCTTTTAAAGTTGTCATGACTATCTTGGTGGCCTGTAGTAGCCAGTTCTCTTTCACTGGGATTACGATTATCCCAGTGGGAGGTTCGGCCCTTTGTTGACGATTGATATTGTTTCCTTCTCCTGGGGCCAGTTTCTGTGTTGCCGTATTATTGTTATATGACTACAGTTTCGCGCCTTTTTTCTGGTTACTGCAGTACATCCATTTAGTCATTACAATTCAGTTCGCTACCATACCATTTCAGTCACTCATATACATCATACCTTCATTACCAGTGGCATTGGCGCATCGCATGTCTCTTTCCTTTTTGGCCTGGCCTTTGGCTTGGGCTCGCGTGGGGACCCTGTGTCACCACTTTTACACCTATCTGCTAGTTATCATCAATATTAGTAATAGCGGTCCACACAGCTAATTGAGATGGCATCATTTGTCCTGCATGTTCATGTCATCTGAATGTTTTGCTATATTTATGATTTATGTTCTTGTGTCGTTTTGACTCATTCTCATGTTTTTCGTCTGAAAGTTTTTCATTTAGCATGTGTGTTTTTGCGTATAAGTGTTGTATTTGTCATCACATAATTTTGTGAGTTTAATGTTTTCTAATATTTACAATACTGTAACGTAATCCAATGCATGTATATGTGGGGGGTGGGGAACCTTATGCCATAATAAATCATGTAACAATCTTTCAGTCGTAGCTATCACCATCCCTTCAATAACCCCTTCAAGGTGAAGTTGATATCGCGATTTCACAACACTATATCCTTCTATCACAAAACCCAACAATAGGGAGGGTGTAATTTATAAAATCATCTAATATTTCAGATACAAAAACTTTTTATTGGAATAAGGAAATAAGCAACATATGAAGTGGTAATCGCATATTATACTGTTTGTATACGTAAGTTATTGCATATTTAGCCGTTTACCCGAATTAAATCGGTGCAGATTAACCCCCGCCGGCCAAGGCGCCAAACCAAATTTAAAGTTGGCCGCCAGAATGTCATACCTTTCTTTTTTATATTAAGTAATAAAATATTTGTTACATGTACCTGTGGGTACCGATGGTCACAGTGAAGCGTTAAAGAAGATAATGGACTCCGCTTTCAAATCTACAAAGGAAGGTCTAGTTTGTTCACAAACACAAAAACACTCCGTTACAGCTCACAAGTTCATTGTCGACAAGAAACAGCGATGTCCTTTGTTCCTAAAAGTAAAAGATTGATACCGATAACATTTCAAAACCTGGTTCCATAGAATGGATACGTGTATTGGGCGATAATATGGTGAGAAAGGTAGGCGAAGTTGTCTAATGCTTAGAAGGAGGTTACGAAAACTGAACGCCGAGTGCGAACACATAGATCGGCTGATGGGGTCATTGTCACAAGGCATCGCCGCATCAGTCACATTCGTAGCCAGCTTTTTAAATCGATCACAAATGTAGTCAGCTTTTCTGTGGCGATCACAATTGTAGCCAGCTTTTCATATTCAGGCGTGACTCAATGAACACGATCAGGTTAGTCTCATTTGTCTGTGCACAGGAGCTTGGAATTTGGTCAAAACCCCTCTTTTCTTGGCGGAACCACCACCGGGGCCATAGGCCACGGAAGGAATGAAACAACAAATTGTTACCACCCATTTTGAACTCAACTGTATTCCTACAACAAATATATTTTCACTAAAAACTTTTGGTACCTCTTACACATTAGATGCCAATCTACAACATTCCATAGGTATATTTTTCCAGTTCTTCAAAAACCTCACTTTATTTCGGTAATGTATTGTAAATTCACCAACGGAGACAAATACGCGACATCTTCATCACCAGGTTTAGAATCGGAATGACAAACGACACAAAACCATTTTTCCGGAATAACAAAGTCGGAACGAAATAAAACCGAAACCTAAATTTAAAGCCCGCGAAATTCAAAAATATTTGAAAGTGCGTGCGGTTTTCGAACTTAGGCGCCAGAAAACTTAAATCAGTTTATGTTTGCGTCATACTATGCTCGTTTTTGAAGATCTAATCCTGATGTTTTGTGCATTTTCCTGAAAATTTCTGTATTTTTCTGTGTCTGCTGTTATCATCTCATGAAAATGACGACTACCCAAGAAGATATTCTTCATTTGACTGAATGGTAATTTGTACAAATATTTCACATATAATTTATTTCTATTTATGGCACGACCACGTGGTATTGTTTTTTTCTTCTTGTTTTATGTTCGTTATGTACCGGTAGGCCTATATGTACTACTTGACTTTGTAATGCTACTGGTCTCTCTCTCTCTCTCTCTCTCTCTCTCTCATAGGAGCCTGTGTCGCGCTCCGTTGTATAGGCCTAAAATATCCATAATATAATAGTAATAGTAATCAACCCATTGATTACTGGTCGAATATCACGAAGTAGAAGAAAAAGATATATAGACTCACGGGGAGGCCTGGTATATATGCCTATGCATGAAGCAATTCCTTTGTGCGTTTTGGTGCAGATTCGTTGCCAGAATATCTGAATTATTTCCACATACAATACTGTTTTTTACTAGTTCTGACGAACAAATATATGTCTTAGTTGATGAGAGAAGACATTGTTTCTTGAGTTAGGTAACGATATTGGCCATGCATATATAGAACGAGTGTTTAGTTTCGCGAAATTCAAAATTGTCAATGTAGAGTACAAAAACTCGCCATTAATATGCCAAATACAGTAACAAAATGTAATACAATTCTTTAAAGTAAGAGCACAAAATTAACCTGCGTATTCTTTACAGCATAAGTTTGATTTGTACGTTTGCAAGTTGTAATGCAAACTGGTTTACCGAATAACTAGTTTATAAATTTGAGTTAGTGATAAACTCGCTAACATAAATTTTATTTAATAAGCAACTATATGTATTGTCAACTGTATCGGTACCAGGATCTATAAATAATATACGTCACTCGTCCCAGTGAACATTGCGGCACCAATTCGGCACCAGTTCGGTGCCGGATAACGAGGTGATGGTATCCTGGCACTGAATCAGCACCAAACTGGTGCACGGTTAGCACCATCAAAATTGTGATGGTAATATGACACCAAACCAATACCAGACTGGTACCTGGTTATCACCATATATATAATATAAATTTTATTATTTAACAATTTTTTTTTTTTAATATACATATATTTAAACATTAAAAAAAATGGATATATTTAAAAAAAAAAAAATATATAAAAATATATATATTTACAAGAATTTTTTTTTTTTTTTAGTAATCAAATATATTATATGGTGATAACCATGTACCAGTCTGGTATTGGTTTGGTGCCAGGTTACCATCACAGTTTTACGGTGCTAACCATGCACCAGTTTGGTGCTGGTTCAGTGCTGCATGATTGGTGCCGAAAGCAAGGTGTTGATTTGGTACCAAATTTTCGATAGCGAATTGGTGCCTACCTTCCGGTAGTGAATTGGTACCAATTTTCTGACACCGAATCGGTACCAATTTTCCGATGCCGTTCAGGTATGGAATATTATGAAAACAATTATATATATGTAACAGATTATAGTAATCGAGTGTACATGTGTATAATTCTAATATAATTCTAGAGAACTGTACCATGTGTTCTTCAGATCAAAATAATCCCTAACTCAATTACACATGGGAGTGAATGGTTGCAATTAAATCCATTTAAAGTCTGCCTGGTTGTGCCGAAAGAAAGGTGTTGATTTGGTACCAAATTTCGATGGCGAATTGGTGCCTACATTCCGGTAGTGAATTGGTACCAATTTTCTGACACCGAATCAGTACCAATTTTCCGATGCCGTTCAGGTATGGAATGTTCTAAGTTTATCTGAAACAATTACTTGTAACATTATAGCAATCGAGTGTACATGTATATATGCTGCCATACTGCTACACATGTATATATTGTGAGGTGTGTATATTATACATAATTTAAACTAACACTCAGTTACTGGTATTGGTTAATTTTATCAGATAAAATAATATATATCTTACCAATTTTAGGACAACTTACTGGATAACACGTCAATTATGTTACTGATAAATTACAGTTATAATTAGATTAAATTATACACATATGTATATATGAACCAGAAAATATATACCATGTGTTCTCCGTGTGAGATAATACTGAGATTATAACATAATTATTCAATTTCACATGGCAGTGAATGATTGCAATTGAATCCAGTTAAAGTCGGAATGTTTCCAGCAGTAGAATGTGTTGAATTGGTACTGAATGTCCGATAGCGAATTGGTACCTACTTTCCGCTAATGAATTGGCACCGATTTTCTGATACAGAATCGGCACCAAAATTTCGATGGCATACCGCTATATATATTATTAGTATGGGATGTTCTATTCTGAAAGATATAATAGCTAAGTAATCGTATTTATGCCGGCATATATGCACATTGATTGTGAACATAAGTATATATATGACAACTGATCTACATTAACGTTAGGTTAATTACAATGTCTATAATTTGATCGCACCATGAATATTGCAAATTTTAGGACAACATGGATAACTTGTACGTTATTCTGCAACATAAAAATCATAACAAAAATAAATTTAAAACTAAATTTAAAACTGATAGGTAACCAATAAATTACAGGTATAACATTATAAATACAACTTATATAATATATATATGGGACAATTGAACGGGGTTGAATGTTTATTATAGTAAATGAACACCCCCCCAAATTATCCCAAAACAATACATATATGATGCAAAACTAATATTTAAATGCAATCTTATTTATTACTATTATTACTGGTTTGTTGTATTAAAATTAATTCAGACGAATAAATGTGTGATGAATGCATGCAGAGATATCGATTGTTTGTGCGGATAAAAAACAGCAGTATTTACGACAGGCATTGAACAGCAAATAGCGCCCGGCGTCAACTAGTGTTTCCTGATATGGTAAAAACAAAGAGCGTTTATTTCACTTATATGTCCGAAAAATACAAAACCGATGGTAAATGGCTGTGCTCATGGCATTTTTCAGACCATATATAAAACCGTTTTTTTTATCAATATCTCGTGTATACATTCAATGTGTCTTATTATACGTCCTTCCATATTATGTATAGACAAAATGGAGGCTCAAATGAGTCGTGACCATTTAATATACTAAGTGTGATAAAATATTTTATTAGTTTGATTATTTGAAATCATATATTATCAGTGAAGCTTATCATAGTGCAAATGTAATGTTTATCCGCTAACGTGCATATACGCATTAACTATATACATGCAACTGCATATATGAAATATTACAATTTATATACATTATAATAAAACATAATTTTTCTGCATTTGGTGACATAAATGACTATTTCAATGAATGTTTTGATGAACCCATTTAAAAGATTAATAGATACAAAGAACCTAATTAATTACCATTAATTTTATATTTAGGATCGCAATTTAATTGGTTGGGTTTTGTATTTTAGATTTTGGGCATTGCATGATAACTTGCAAGTTTTAGATGCTTATTTTCAATGTTTACTGAGATATAAGATATCAAGTTATATTTAAGTTGTTTAACAATTAGTCAACCAAATTAAAGGAAGATCACAGGTTCTTCGAAACATGGAAACACATGTTATTCTCATTTCATGGAGTTTACGTTTTTAACAATCGCGTTTGCTTTTTAATTTGCTTTTTTTTTAATCTGCCGAACTTTTTGGGTGTGATATATAGTGACCCCTTCAGACATTCTGAGCGCGTCTCGTTATTTTCAGTATACTTTTATCCGGTTCGCAGAAATTGCCACATGCTTCTCATCTAGAGATTATTTGAGAGGTATACATACAGCTTTTTCAAGAGGCAGTGGCATATATACACTTTTCAAATCAACAACAGTTCTTATAGATATTGTTCGCTTCAAATCATCACCAACGTCTCCTATAGACCTATATATATGTAAGTACTGGTACTTTAAATTATTTTCTTATTGAGTTATTTTTGTAGAGTTATTTACGTATAGCAGGCCTATGTTTTAAATTATTAAAATTCAAGCTGGAATATAATTATTCAGCAAATATGTGAATATTAAACTTACCAATTTTTGTTCTTCATAGATTTCTCCTTTTTAAAAAAGTTCTACCGGTATATGGCATAATATATTTATAGTTTTGCAAAATGTATGTTTTTTTTAATTCTCGTTAAAATACCGATTCATTTATTCGACTGTTGCCTGTTTCTATATTTATATATTGCCTTTCTGTTTTTTTCGGAAAAAAATAATATCAAACAATCATAGAGTTGTCCCGTAACCAAATATTTTCTCCTTTATACAGTTTGTTTATCGTCACACATTAGATGCCACAACGACCAGCAATCACCATGAGCAAAGTTATGTCCAATATAATTAGGCCTACAATTTACTTTGAAGTCGTAAATATGTATTGAGGGATCGTGGACAATTTAATTGTGAAACATTTTAATTAATATATTAACACTAGCGTTTGAAACTTTGATAAAAACATGTTTTAGATAAGAAGTTAAATTTTGTTTGATATTGAATAGCCTATCGACTTATTTCATATAAAGTTTGTGATGTTTTAGAAGGGCAGTATTATATTATATTGTTTGTCAATTTTTTAACAACAAAATTCAAAATTTTTATTACATTTTTTTGGTATAAATAAGCCCAGATAGTTTTATTTTACGATGTCGAAAATTGCTTGCGGAAGGTCTGGCACCCTATATAGCTGGATATATCTTTGGATTATATCGGCTTCCATTGCAACAAATTGCATTGATATTCCCGTAGTCCTCATTCTGAGATAATCTACATATCGACGCCCAGTCATAATTTATAGGTTCATAAATAATATTTTTTATAATTTTTAATTACGCCTTCACTCGAGAATAACACGATAATTACGTTACCTAGACGCACTATATGCCTATATTGGTCACTGGTACAATAAGAGCGTTAATTCGTAATCATATATAGTTTTAAAAAAATGATGTGCTGATTAATTCTCGAAAACTTTTGTTACTATATAACATTTGAGTATATCACTAAATGTGCATTTATCATTAATATTGTATGCGTTAAATTGAATATTTATCACTAAAATTAAGGGGGAGGTGAAGTGAATAATTTTGAAATTGAATGGGGATTTCCATGCAAATCTGCGGAGCAAAAGTTATACCGGTAGAGTTGCACATACATGTACTTCTGAGTGTGACTTGATATGGTATTGGAAACAGGTGCGGGTATTTATCTGGCTGGTCCGCTTAGTAAATTATAAAATCTTGCAATAAATATATTTTTGAAATTCCTTTTCTGGCATTAGCCTAACTTTCTAAGGGTTCATTTGAAAAAAACAATATAAAATTCAAAAATAAATACACCTAGATTATAATTGAACAAGTCAGTCCCAAGTGGACCCGCCAGATAAATAATAAAGGTACCTGTTGTTTTCAATACGTCCACATCAACATGATCAAGTCACACTCAGAAGTAGGCCCTAGGCTATGTGCAACTCTAACTTTTGCTCTGCAGATTTGCATGGAAATCCCCATTAAAAATTGGTCACTTTAAAAAAAATGACCTCCCTCTTAAAACTGAAACTTGGGTTGGCGATTTAGCAATACGATAGGGGAACACATTGTCCATAACGTAACTATCGCTACCGGTAATGCCTAACAGGGTCATTGTCGTAACGTTTTATGCATGTATACATAAATTAATGCACACCAGTCTCATTCGACACGAGATTGAAATTGGGTTATGCGAAGTACATATCGCCCATATTAGTGTTCATTGCGTGTCGAACATGATTAATTTATGATAAAATGCCCAGGTATCAGAAGGAAATGGTGACTATCGATGGTCTCAACACTGACAGAAAGGATTGATTTGTGTTTAGATTTTATTTAATGTCATTGAAATGATCACTGCGGTAGATTTACAATGCCATTCCGTTATAATACTGCAGTCTATTTAGCATGTTGTCACACTAACAGTTGAAGAAAATAACACACCCATGAGGATCTTGTTAAACGGCAAGCGTTGGCAGTGGGGTATTGTTGTTAAAATAGTCACATCCATTACTAGTAAAGTGACGTGAAACACTCCGCTGGGGTGAACACATAGAAATAGAGAATAATCTTGTTCAAAGTAGTTATTGTTATGATATGAATGCATATCGTATAATACAGTACACGCACCGTCGGTCATATATTTATCAGATGCAATGAGTATCGATTGAAAAATCATTTGAGTTGATTTCTATGGAGATGTTGATTTCTTTGAGATTTTCACTGATGTTAGTAGATTGCTGCATTATCCCTATTGGCATAGTGCCAATTTATCAGTTTCGCACACCGAACAAGTTCATAATACCCAGTATGTCTTTAAAACCACCATAAACAGAAATGATGTTATAATATAGACAAACCTTGTTCTTGCTCCAATCATAAATGTCGCGAAATTGCGGCATGTTATTGTTATGTTAGAATTCTGTGTTATGCACATGTGTACACAAATGCTGTATTATGTAACAAGCAGCATAAAGATTTTCTGATAAGCAAAACACTCAACACCGAGGAGACCCCCCTCTAATTGAACTTAGTTGTTAGAAATGCCACTATTAAAGTTGTTTACAACATACTGGTATAGCTACCTTACATGTATCGCTATTCTTCACCTCTCAAGATTTCGGTGTTAAATCATCGCGACTTCAGCATCAATGCTCAATTACAATGTACGGCAAACAATTTTACATAATACGGTATCACTGTGGTACATGTATTCATATGGCGATGCGACCAAAGCATCAATTGCTAGGATTTGTTCTATTTGACCGATGCGATAAGTGAATTTACTTGAGTATTTTCAGTATTTCAATAACAGAGACAGTCAACGTACATGTACTGTATGTGGATTTCATCAACATGCAAAGTTTATATGTTGCAAGCAGAATGGCTACTTCAAATTCAACATAGTATAGCGGAAATATGAAGTATGATATAGTAAAGGGTACATGTATTTAACAAGATTCTGCATCATACAAAACATATGGTCATAACGCCCGGCATCAAACTGGAAGTTATGCGTTAACGATATTAATGGTCCGCTTCCGGGTTGCGATTTGCTGGGGAACCGGAAGTTATGCGTTAACGATATTAATGGCCCGCTTCCGGGTTGCGATTTGCTTGGAATCTAATCGAACGCAACCTAATTTCTGAATTCGCAATTTCTGATAAAACAAGATTATAGTATATTATTACGAACAAAACTGATATTTTACTGTAGTAGATATAACAACAACACATTCAAGGTGAGTAAGTGTTATCTCACAAATGGAATAAATTAGATTTCTGACTGAATTTTCCTTAGATGTGGCCGTATTTTCGTGGTAACTAATATTAATTAGTCACGTGACAATTTGCTTGACAACAAACAGACGACATATGGTTTAAATTGTTAAAGGTGGACTATCTCTTTGTAAACATGTCTTATATAGTTACGTATACCAGTGTATACAATATCAGATGTGAATCGAACACTCCTGTGCGGAAATGCTTCTATCGGATAATATTAATTTTATTTCGAATATTTTCTGGCCTAATATGTGTTATCAGATCGCCTCTCTGGGGGAATTATTTCTCACACACATCACACTGATATGGACCACCCCTGTGTAGATCATTTTATGTGTTATCAGATCGCCTCTCTGTGGGAATTATTTCTCACACACATCACTGATACGGACGATGTCGTATATATATTATTGTATGTGTTATCAGATCACCTCTCGTGGCAGAGTATTTCCCACACATCATACTGATACGGACGATCTCACATATAGATTATTTTATGTGTTATCAGATCACCTCTCTCGGGGGAAATTATTTCTCACACATCACACTCATATGGGCAGTCTATAGCATGATATTAACCAATGCCCGTGTGGTTTGACTTCTGAGATATTTTCGGACTTCTTGGCAGACATTGTTAGTAACCGCCGGATTTACGTATTGTCTATATTTTTACGTAATACGATATTTCCTATTTTTCGTTAATAAAGATTTTTATTACACGATCCTACCATTATTCCATTCAATAAACCCATTCTATAAATTGTGATATTAAACATTCGTGTAATAACAGAAATAGTGCCAGGTGATCTTTGACTTCCCGTTTGTCGTCTGTTAACATTCCTTAAAATTCTCAAAATACTATGGCTTCCAATATATTTACAACAAACTATCATGAATGAAGAGTTTGAAAAGTTATGTCATTAAATATACGCCATTAAATGCGACAAACAGTCTTTATTTATCTGAGACTATTTCTTTACGCGGACAAACAACGAATAGTCATGTGAAACGTCATCGCATGCCTTAAAGAAGCCGATGTTAGATCGCGTCCCATTTTTTTTATTTAAGTATCTTTTGTCGATGTTTTGGATCATGTAATAAATAGAATCTACAACTCGTCCCCAGTTTAAAGCGGAAATTACAAAACTCGTCCAGTAAATTCCGCTATAGCCTGGGGACTCGTTGTAGATACTCTATATATCATATGCTGTTTCAATGTATATGCATATGTGGTTGGTGCGCTTGGTTTCATTGCGACATTTTTTTATTGGGGGCATACATTTGAAATTCTGGCTGAATATCCCAACCTTAGGGGTTAATATCGGTACTTCTGTTTGGCCGTGACCACCCTCCGTGCAAATTTGGGTTCATTGAAACACACTAACACTAAAATCACACAACACGGGCGGTACGGGCTGTTAGCTTCGTTATCTGAAACATTCGGCAATGGCGACATTTTGGGGGTTAATTATCAGGCTTTGGTGGGTGAATCACCCTTGTTTCTTCGTGATTGTAGCCGATGGTAGTTACGCAACAAATATGTAGGGAATTATTAGCTGTACGAGGGCGATACGGGGGTCCGGGCCGTGAGTTTTTTTTTATATTGGGGGCACAATTTTGTAATTCTGGCTGAATCTGGCAAGTTTAGGGGTTAATATCGGTACTTCTGTTTGACCGTGACCACCCTTCCGTGCGTATGCGGGTTTGCATGACACCCGTGTACAGATATGGACACTAACCTCACCTACACGCCACAGGGGCGGTCCGGGCTTTTAGCTTCGTTGGTGGTAAACATATTCGGCGATGGCGGAATTTTGGGGGTTAATTGCCAAGCTTTCATGGGCGACTCGCCATTGTCTCGTCGTGAGTATAGTGGAGAGTAATTCCGCAACACATATTTACGGAGTTTTTGGAAGTACGAGGGTCCTGGCTGTAAGTTTTTTTTTATTGGGGGCACAAGTTTGTAATTCTGACTGAATCTGGCAAGTTTAGGGGTTAATATCGGCACTTAGAACTATTTGGCCATGACCATCTTCCGTGTGTATGTGGGTTTCCATGACACATGTGCACAGCTATGGACACTAAATGTAATCACCCCTAGACTCAACGGGGACGGTCCGGGCTGTTAGCTTCGTTATCGGTAAACATATTCGGCGATGGCGGCACTTTGTGGATTAATTGCCAGGCTTTCCTTTCGTTGGCGATTCGCCCTTGTTTCTTCGTGGATGTAGTCGAGGGTAGTTCCGCAACATATCTGTCGGGAGTTCTTAGTGCAATGAGGGCGATACGGGGGTCCGGGCTGTTAGTTTTGATTGTGGAACACGTCTGTAATTCTGGCTGAATCTGGCAAGTTTAGGGGTTCATATCGGTACTTCTGTTTGACCGTGACCACCATCCGTGCGTA